>VYXC01000949.1:2058-30449 GCA_013397175.1 Platysteira castanea
TACCCCCAACACAGTACCGAGGTAAATATAAACCCCTTTTTTTTTTTTTTTGCTTGTATCAGTGCAGAACAGCAGTGTTGGAGCTCGGGTCCATCTCGTTCCTGAACATGTTTTGCAGAAATCTGCTGCAATACTCAGCTGAGTGCTCCAGCTTCATGTCCAGCTATAAAACCCCACAGCTCTGCCAGAGGTTGGTACTGACACAGATCCATTGGTACAACAACCATGCCTAAGTACAGGTTGGCTTCTTCAACCTCCTCCAGCTCACATCCAGTTGTAAAGATGTGTTTTGGAATTAGGAGATGCTGCCACTGATGGGAAGGGATATTCTGTATTACAACATGGATCACAGTCATGCTCTGTTTAGAAAGGGAGATGGCAGGACACCAAAAGGGGCAGTATAAGATACAGTCATGCCTCAAACGTTAGGCAGCACACAAATTAGTGCAGACTGCTGCTAAATGCACGTTCCACTTACTTTACAAGCAAATCCCTCAGCACTGGAAGGTTTAAGAGCACATGGCTCACCTGAAAGTATGGACATGATCCAGTGCATCCATGAAATGGCTGCATATATCTGATCACAAACAAGCAGACCACCTGTACATCACATAAAAAGCTGGGTTGGAGCGTGAGCAGGGCACTTTCTCTGAGACTCCTGCACATTTCTCATCTCAGAAACCCACAAGCAGAAAAATACAAAGCAACAGAGCTATAGACTGCTGCTTTTAAGTTGTTCTACAGCCAAAATAAGTAGAAAAGTAAAGTCTATTTAGCATTTCTGACATCATCAGTAAGAACAGCAAATGAATTAACTCATCAAAAGCAGACTGCATGTAGCGGGCCACAGCCAGCGACTGGTGGTGTAGTAAGAACTGACCTAAGAATTTGTGAGCATCTAAGACTTTAAATGAACAAAACCAGCTTTTATTTGAACTGATTTATATTCATCAGTGTGCCACTCCAACACTAATGAGATCCCTATTAAAAAAAGTGTTGTCCTTGCTCCCTGAAAAAGTATCAACAGTTTTTGACTCTCCACCATCCTAGAGTCAGAACAAGAAAATAAATTTAGGGAAAGATGTGCATATACTCTAGCTGGAGGTGCACCTACAGCTGGTACAAACATTTCCAAGGCGTTTTTAAACTACTCATCTTTGTTACACCTGGCAGAGAAGTGTGGCCACAAGGAAGTGCAGCTGGGCCAGCTGCCCAAGTGCTTCCAAAATCTGGGGCGAATGTGGGCATCCATCAAGGGGAAAGAGGAAAGGTTGTTGCTGGTACCCAGATTCACAACCTGCAGTCAAAGAGGTAAATGAAGTCTGTGTTACCTTTACTGAACAGAGTGGGGAAGGGAAGGGCTGAGCCCACAGCACATTAATATGGACATGAAAGCTCCATGTTGCAGAAGGTTTGTTATTATAGATAAAAACAAGACAAAAAATTGCTCATTTATAAATGAAATTCTATCAGATTTCCTTATATTCACCTGTTTAAACCAGAAAAATTTTTATCTGCTTTAAATGTGACTGAACGAACAACTTCTGACTTCTTATTTTCTTAAAAAAGAAATTTCCTTTTCTTAAAAAAAAATTAAAATGTGAGTTGTGTCTTTTAAAAAAAAAGTGATAAATGTTATTCCAGAGTTATCTTATGCTCTTATTAAAGCAACTGTTGTGACTGAAAACCATTTATATTTTAGAGAAAAATATGAGAGAAACATGGACCTTTAAATATGAATATGTCTGACATTGTGATGTTTTGAAAGAAATCTGTTGCCTAAATATAATCAATCATCATATCTTTGGGAGCCTGGAAACTCCATAAGGTAAATGACATATGTCACTGGGAAAATAAATAAATCTGGAAGTTTCCTTTGCTCCACTGTAAAATGATTTATGCTGTTGTTTAGAATCAATAAGCCTAAAAACCAAAAATATGAAGGTGTTTTAAGATCCAGAGTTGAACAGCACAACCCTATATAAATTTCTCACTATGCAGAAGTAAAAAAGCTATCTCCTAATGAAAGGATGGCTTATTAGCTCAAACACTACACCTGGCTAATAAACATAATCCTCAGACCAAATCAGTGTCTTCACAGAGCTCTTCTTGGTGCCATGGAGACACAAACTCTGGTTGAGGGTCACTCAAGAACAAATAAAATGCCCCACTACAGAACTGAGAACTGAGGGAAATCTGATTTTAAGATCTTGAGTAATCAGTGGATACTTCCCAGCAAGTTAGTTGTGTTTAAATTTTTTCTTCCACTTGCTTTTCTCTCAAGCAAATACTGTGCAAATGCCCAGGGACCAGTGGCAAGTTCTTCCATGACTCTGGCAGCAACACAGACCTGCAAAGGGTGAGGTAAGGTCCTGCCTGCTGCAGAAATCACAGCATTCTGAAAAGGATCAGGAGCCTTATAGCCAGTCAGGAGGGACAAGGAAACGAGTCGCTGCTCCATAAATCACAGAATCGAGGGAGGCAGATGGAAGGAGTTTTAGAGGCCACCTAAGGCACCTCCTTGCCCAAGAGCAGGGAAAATGACATGAACTCTCACAGAAAACTTGCATAACATGTTCTTCAAATCTCTTACATTTGTTAAAACAGAAAGCGTGCAATTAGATGGCACCCTGAGTGATCTCTCCTTAGAGATCTTGTTAATTCCCAAGCAGTGACAAAACAAAAGGTTACAAGAGGCTTCAGGAAAAAAAGACTGCAAATGAATGAAGCCAGCACAATTTTAAGTTTCTTGGGATTTTTGTTTTCTTTTTAGTAATTTCCGAATTTTATTTTTCTTTTACATTTTTTGGGACATGCCGAGTTGGGATGTCTACTCAAAATAGGGCAACAAGGGATGTCAAGAACTGAAAAGTATTCAGATGATTTATGTCTAATGATTGATTGGGTGTTTTAAGAATCAGAATCTATATCGTGAATGAAAAATTTAGATCCTTGTATAAATGCTCCAAATCAAACTCTCTGTGTCTTTACAGAGCTTCATATTGGTTTAGTTCTGGTCTTGTCTGCAGTGCAAAATCCGCTTGCTTTTAATACTCAGACTCTTCAGCAATAACAGCTGTCATCCCTGCATGCCAGAGAATTATCCTGTTTGCTTTCCTTCCTCCACTGATGCCCAAGATCATCCTCAATAGTGTGGCAGCATGGAATAGAACCAATCCCAGCTTCTGGTCCCAGATAAATTCACCAGAAAGGAAGGACAAAGACAACAAACACCTTCAGAGAAATGAACCTACATAGATGTAGGTGCTCTGTGCACATAAGTGAAGAAGAAAGAAACTAGATTATTATTATTATTATTATGTTTAGGACAAGGATTAATTGTCATTGTTTCAGGCAGACGGAGTACATATTCCTGAAAAGAAACAAAATCTGGAACCGGGGTGGGAAATCTCTCCAGATAACAGCAATTGTCCCATTTGTGATATTCCCCCTCTCTGAGAATCACTGCAGTTAATAGGGACAAGCTTCTGTGATTCAGTGCATGACTTACACTGATGCCAAGGAAGCACTCTCTGCAAAGCAACATTCACTTATTTCCCAGAAAACTCATTTAAGATCCATAAAATGTGCATCCACTTCTCCCCTTTGCGGGGGGAAGGATGAATTATTGAGACTGGTTTCCAAACCCATTGCTTTTCCTTCCTCCCTCCTTTTCTCCCAGTGCAGCTGATCAAAGAGCATAATTCCCGGTCGTGTCTCACTCACCAATGCATTAAATAAAATCATAAAGTCAACCTGCTCATATCACGAAACAAAATATAATGCAGATGTCATGCATCTCGCTAATCTTACCTATGGGATGCTGCCCAAGCAGATACCACCAGTCACACACCAGAGGAACACATTTCCGAGGTACTGCCTGAGCTGTTTAGTAGCACTGTCACTTCCTCAGGAATCCAGGATTCCTCAAAATCACACCACTGAAAGGATCAGAAATTAAACTGATGAACAGTCCTACTGGCCGCCTGTCCCACTGACAGGGGATCAGGGATTTCACCTCAAATCTTCCTCCTCTCTAATATGCGAAATATATTTTTAATGTAAGTTTACTATTCTTAATTTCTTTGGCAATCAGCAGTATGGCAATAAATTATGCTTGCCCACAGGAAGTTATGGATAGAAATTAAGGAAATTAATCTGCAATTAACATTGGAAATCCAAGGAATTACCTCTAGAACGAAGTCCTACAGACCCCACAGANCTACACTTGCAATCAATTTTCATCCCTTAATCTGTCAAAATTCCCTTGATGTTAAAATCTTTTGAAGGCTCAGACTCCTAAACTAAGGGATCACCAGAAATTTGCCCTGCATATGTTGGATGAGTTACCAATTAAATCCCCAGATTTCTGGGAGCATTCCGCAGACAACCTGACAGGATTTCTTTCTTCCCTTGGAAAAAAGCCCCAGAAAAACAGCAAACCAAGCAAAACCTTTGCTATATTTGTGAAGCCTCCAAGAGCCCATTCAGACTGCAGAGCATATTAGATCTCACTGCCAATCTTTTTGTAAATAAATTAGTGAAATCCTTAATGACCTCACAGATCTTCTATGCTTTTAGTCCTGTTTATGCACAAGCATAGTTTTAATAAGTTTATGGCAATGGACAATTTCATACTTAATGCCAAATGTAACAATGTCAATAGCACACACTCTTGAGAAAGAAAACATCCATAAGGATTTGACAAAACATGAGATTTGTCACATCTTTAAAAACAGATTATTTGTGTCATGGGCCAATTGCATTTATGTACTAACAGTTTTGATGTCTTCCCTCCAGCCCAAGCAATCTGGCTTTTTTCTATTTTCTCATTTTTCTTGCCTTCTTCTTCCTTCTTTTCATGCTGTGCCGGATCTCATTTTCTAGTCTTTTGTTTATTTTTTAATTCATTCAAATTTCATTTCCAGAAGCAAAAAGCCAGTTAAATGTATATTATCATGCTAAGACACCAAAGCTGTCTATAAAACATAAAGACTTAAACATAGCCCTGATGTTGAAAATATTTAAACCGTAAATAACAGCTTTAAAAATGTGTAAAGCAAAAAAAGAGCATAATTTCAATAAATTAGCAAAAATGGACCCATCACAGTTATAAAATTGAAAAGCCTAATTTATTTAACACAAATCAGTCAAACCATCTGGAGATGTTATTTACAAGCTCCTCAAGTGTCCAACATCTTTTTTTGTTGTCTAGCTTCACAGAACATAAATCTACATTTTTAAAAAGGTAAAAGGAAGGGCAATAATTATTTGTTATCTTCTTCCTCTGTCCTTGCTGTTAATTGAATTTCCTCTGGCTAAGGCTAAGGCTGGAAATAGCAATTCAGTCACACTTAATTTTATTGAGAACTGTGAAAATTAAATGCAAATAAACAAAAAAAAACCCCACCCAAGTTACAAATAAGGATTTGGGCATTTAAGGATAGTTGGGTAATAGTATCTTCTCCACTGCCTTTGATATTAATTCCTTCTCCATTATTAGAATTTTATTTGTATTGTCTCTTACGCTCTGACAGTTCTTTATTTCCTTACCCTACCAGCCATTATTTTGCACCCATTTTCAGAAATGCTTACGACCAATGAATAACTTACCAGATTTACTTCAAAACTAAAAATACTTCAGTAGTCAAAGAAGAAAATATTTGGATTATATTATTCTGCATAACTTCCCACATAAAGTGACTAAATCTAAACACAGAAATCAACTCAATTTTATGTACAGTGGTGGTTTCTCTGCATACTGGGAGTGAGTGAAGAAAATAACTGGTGTCTATCCAAATGGAAAAACGCATTTCATGCTGACTGAGGCACGTTTTGCGTTTGACATGAAAGAGCATCCACACATATTGAACCTCCAGGCACTGAGCTCTTCTCATCACCCAGAACAGCAACAACTCTGCTTCCTACCCTGGAACTGTTTGTTCTTCCAGGACACCATGGCAAAAATGATCCTCTAATCTCAAGCCTACTTATAACAGCTTCAAAAAAGAGCTTCCTGCCAATGGCTGAAGTAAAGGAACAGCAGGCAACTTGTGCATTTGGACTAAGTTGTTGGTATGACCAGGAAATCTGGCAATTGCATGGGTCAGTAAAGCTGAAGACACTCAAGTTTAGACCAGAAGCAGTCACAAACATGGCTTACAGCCACAGCACCACTCAACTGTCCCTCTACCACTTGAAAACTTAGTAGCATCTCTCTTTCATATTACAATTGAAATGTGGTTTTGGGATGCTTGTTCTGTACCATTTGCAAACCATTGCAAGAAAAGGTGTACACGCAGCAGTGGTGTGTATATATATACGTATAGATATCAAAATGAGAAGGAAAGCAGCAGTCTAATTAAACAGCACAAAAGCCACTTCAAAATCCCAGTGTGGCATGTTATGCATAAATTTAGGAATTCCTTGTGATTGTGGCAGTACATGCTCATGAGGCAATATTCAAAACAGCTTAAATTCAAGATTGTCTGCAAGTAGAACAGCTGAAGAATACAAATGGAAATAGTCTCCGGCTTCAATTTTTCTTAGAAAAATCTCTATTTTCAAGCAAAATGAAGGAGTATCCAACTGCTTTCATGTTATTATCAATTACATATAAGTGGACATGTACTATCACCTAGTTCTGAAAGCAGAATTCTGAAGAGTATCATCAAGTTCAGAAATACCTCAGTGTGTGTGTTAAGAAAATTTCATAAAATCACAGAATGGATTGGGTTGGAAGGGACATTCAAGACCACCCCATTCCACCCCTGCCATGGGCAGGGACNCCACGCTGGGGCCAGCCCAGCCCAGCTCAGGGGGGTTTGGGGTCCCAGCTCAGGGGGTTTGGGGTCCCAGCTCTCACACACAGGACCCCCCAGGCCTTGTCCCAGGGCCGCTATCCCTTCTCTGCCCAGCCTGGATTTGTGCTTGGGATTGTTGAACATTGTAAGCATTTATCAGTTGTGATTTCTATGTATTTACCAGTATATTCCTATTAAAAATACATACTTTGTAATTAAAACACTCGGTTTATTTTCTTACATGGTGTGAAATTGTTTCTTTGCAGCTCAAAGCATGTTTCTTGAACACCTGAAAAAATAAATGGCTAAAGTATACAACTAAACTATTCTCATGGCCACAGGCAGGGGCTGAGATAAATTTTATCACTTTCATTGTTACATGTGCACAACTACAGCTACATATCACACACTGTATCATGTGTGTGCGTATGGCTTAATCCACACTGTCACTTTTCTCTTGTTTCCTCCTTTGGAATTGTGGGGATCTAGGCTACTACATTTTGTATTTTTAATTCTCTATCTGAACTTAAAACACTTAAAGAACATTTTGGATAGGGAAAACCACAAACCTAATCCCAGCAGAGACTATGACACTAGTAGAGAACTCAACTTACAGAGATTTATACTGAAAGTAGCTTACAGAGCTCTTCTGTATCCTCTAAAGATATAAATTTATTTCACTATAAGCTTCCAGGTCATGAAGCACTATCAAGAAAGTTGATCCTCAAGAAGTTTCTATAGAGCATGATGCCATTTATGGATGGCACTAAGTAGGAGCACACCATTTTGAGATAACAATCTGTATGGTAGTACAGACTGTAAGCGGCTTGATGCCAAATTAAAAAACACAGATTTATAACAGAAGAAAAATATTATGAATTAAGAGTCTTATAGTGGTCAGTATAAGATCCCTAAATGAGATGGGAAAAAAATTAATATTTACCCAGTACCATATGTTGTGAAAAGACCCGTATGGGTATACACAGAAACTCAACAGGAGAATAAGCATCAGAGGGAGAGAAGTGCACACAAAAGTTCTTTCATTTAAATTCTATACAAGAACTTCTAGAAAAATGTTGGTGATAAGTAAAACCTTTCTCAGTAATCAACAGATTTTTCTTTCACTGATTTCACGACAATCAAGTTTTTAACTCTGAACTGAAACACCATGAACTCTTTCTCATGTGCTATCCCTCTGCCTCCCCTTTAACACAAAAGGTCTCTCCATATATGATACTACTGGAATGGTTGCAGATTAAATAGCCTAAAAAATGTATGGAAAAAGCAATAAAAATGAATTAAATTTCTTAATATGTTTTTTACAAAGAGTTCCAGTTTCTTTAAAGACTAATCTTCCTGGTTTTCCAAATACAAACTTGTGAAACAGGCTTCTTTGGTTCCAGGGTTAATTGGCTACTTGGATGTGCACACAGCAAACTCCCAACAGCCTCAGGAAGAAGAGAATGACAGTATCTAGTTTCTTTCATACTGATCTGTATTCAGAAATAAAGAGAAAGAAACAATACACAATAACTTATTTTTATGAATGTCAGGAATGACAGTGCACCTTAATTTTGTATCCATCCCAAATTATATCTGAGCCAAATATTTCATTTTAAGAGTCCTGTTAAATGTTTTCAAAGGCCTTGTTTTATGTGTTCATGAAACAACTCACTATTTTTTAGCTTTCAGGAATGGTAATTGCTGTAAATCTTGTAAATTAGCATGAGTAGCACTGGCAACACACTCTGTTAAAATTCATCTTCATTGTTGCTGGAATATTTATTAGGTACTAAAATATTTAAAGGAAACCTACAACTACTACAATTCAAATTACATTTTACCTAAGAAAGCCTTTCTTACAGAACTTAGTATTATTGTTTTGTTACTGTATAAGAAAGTGTCTAATCCAACTACTATCTTGAATGGAAAGATTTCTTTTCATTAGATGGCTGAATGAAACCATTATATTAACTGGATAGTCCCCATTGTGTTTTATCAGTTTGCACAAGTAAATTGCACTGCTCATTGTAGTAATTGACATTTTCAACATTTGCACACACAATAGAAATGTTAGCACTATTTATAAGCTAGTTGGTGGTGGATAGATTGGTGACCTTCAGAGGTCCTTCAGCATGGATTTTCTCTGGCTGCTGCTGCAGCAAGCTGGGGAGGTCACCTCACCTATTTTCTCATTATGATCACCTACTTTCCAGCATCCCTTTTGTGTCGGCATCTCCTAACTGGTTCCAGCCCAACTGAGGTAGCTGACACCTACTATTTAAATTTTTTAACATTCACCTCACTCATTCCTCACTTCCCCCTTAGCCTCACCTAAAGCTCATTTGTATTCCCTGCTCCAACTGATGGTGACAGGAGCCGAGGCTTTCTGCTGGTGCTGCACAGACCACAGACCAATTCCTTCACATGTTAAAAGATATTACTGTGTAAAGGCCAACCTCACAAACTGCATTTTTCCTCCTTTAGGAGAAAGTGATTTGAGAAAAGAGACCTAATACATACACACACATACAGACCTAATCTCTTCCGTTGGTCTTGCAAACAAATATATAGCCTAGGAAAGGGAAGAAACAGAATGTTGCTTGGTGCAAAGATAATTATTAACATAATATATATTAATCTGTGGGTCTTACCCTATTCCTATTTGCAGTTGGTTTAGGGGCAAAACCTACTGAAAACAGTGCTGACTAAAGGTAACACATGTAACAAATTTTCATGTCTAAAATGAGTAGCATTTCAAACTCATCTGCCAGAGAAAGATGAAATTAACTCCTCACATTTTCCAGGGAGAGGAAAATAGGATATAAGCATTTTGCAACTATAAACCAATCACACTGCCCATCTTTTGTGGAAAGACAAAAACATGTATATTTTTAAGAGACAACATACCATTGTATAAGATGTTTCTCTTTAAACTATCTGCACAATCCTTACAGTTTTGGTGTTTGATTAAAAAACACAAACAACAAAAACTACAAACAAACAAAAACAGCTAGTACACCAAAACTCCAAACAAACGAAAACTAAACTGAGAGTCTTGCTGTTGTAATATATGTATTGCTACTTCACAGGGAAGCAGAGCTGTCAAAATGCTCTGGCATAAGCTGCCATGACCCACGAGGTGATCCACAGGATCTTTCTACGTGCCCCGTAGGCACTTAAGGTCCTGGTGGAAGTCTGTTCTCTTCTGGTTGTCATGGCTGTGAAGCACAGACATTTTTACAGGCCTTAAAAATAAGTCATCTTGAGGTAAAACTAAAGGAAATCCTGTCATGTAACATTTGTCTTTCATTTCTTCCCTATAAAGGTAAAAAGAGGGCATAAAGTCACCAATTTTGAGATTCTCTGCTATCTAAAACATTGATGTACTATTTCATTGCAAACAATATGAAACACCAGTGGGAAAGTCTGGGTGAGATATTTCAAACTTTTTCCCAGGGAATTTCTCTAGCTCCAGTTTCAGCAAAGGAATACCTTCTTACAAGGAAAGATTCTGGCAGGAAATACCCAAGTTGCTTTCCTAGCTGCTTATGTTTTTATAGCTGTATCCAAATGCAGTGTATATATACAGTGTCTATACATGTTTATATACACACCCAACAGCATCTGATTTATCATTCCCTCACACATAAATATAAGATGTTCCTTCTGTGTTCTCATACTTCCTGATCTATCTTTTGGATTTTTTCATAACATTCCCATGCCCCTGCCCACTCCAGGCAGATGTGGACAGCTGCCCTACCAGCACCATACTGAGGTTGAAGCCAAGGGAGACAGGCTCCACACCAGGATCAGAAGCAGGAAACCAACCCACTCCTTTTGCCATGGGGTAACAGAAAGATGCATTCTGCAGCTGGGACATGGATTCCAGACCTGCATTAAAAACCCAAGGCTTGGAGAACACTCACAGAAAGAGACTTAAAACTGCAGTTGCAGCCAAGCAGTGACAAGCTTCCTTACAGACTGCAAACTTAGAAAAAAAAACTTTACAGGTTATGCCTCACTTGATCAGGTTTATTCCAATATATCAGTATATATTTATAAATAAAGAATATGACTTCCAGGGCCCATACTAAAGTAGAGTCTCAGACATTGCCCTGAAACTACCAAGGGGATCTATAGAGTCATGAACTGGCTGACAGTCAGATTTCAGAACAATCCTGGTCCTATCGAAATCAACGCAAAATTGGTATTTTGAAGGTTTGTGGTATTTGTAAGTTTTAGATTAGTTCTGAGAGCTCTAACTTGCTATACATCATTGCATAAGGATTCTACACTTCTCAGTACTCATCACACCTTCTTGTAGCACCAAGGTCTGAGACAAGATTCTTAAAATTAAATACTCCATATTAAGAAGAAAGTTTTTTATTTTTCACTTGTGTTCATTCAATTTTTGTGCCACTGTAGTGACAACCCATGTCATACAGCAGAACTTGTGGTAAGCACAGTCTCATGTCAATATTCTCTCACATGGCCTTCCTCAGGAATTCCCTGTCCCTTTGGAAGTCTTAAAGGTAAGGTGCTTACACTAAATAACCAGGACATAGCTTTGCTATCAGATTATCATAAACATCAAAAAACCTGCTCATAAGCTCTAGCACCATACCAAATATGACCTGCACATACACAATATGTACACATACAAATATGACCTTTACATGCACTCACATAAAGGACTGACTTTTCCCCCTCCTCTAGAAGGGGATCCAATGACTAGAAACAAGAAAAATTAATTTTCTTCTGATAACCTATCATTTTAGCCTCCTCAGTCAAAGAAGGTTAAAAACCTAAGAAGGTTATAAAATGTCTGCAGGCAAACAGAAATAGCCAGCAACCATGACATGCTGCTCAGAAAAACTTTCATACGATTTTTTAATTTATTTATTTATTTAAAATATCTCTAGAAAAGAGAATCACTGAAATGCATTACTGAGGGTAGTTTTTACTTAGAGGAAGGACTCATACGTAGTAAAAATGACATAGAAAGGCACTAAACATCAGCATAACCCTCCCTGCACCTGTGTTTTCTGTGGAATTCCCATGGACAAACGCTAGATAATCTCTGCAACACAGATTTTTAAACTTGACAAGACTCTCTCCAAAGACCACACAGCTACAGGCACAAGACCAAGAAAAGCAGTAAGATCTTTTTTTTGTTGATCAAAGAGAATAAATTAGTATAGACAGGACCTGCTGCTGACCCCTTCAGATCTAAATTACTGATTACATTCAGATTTGGACTTTGTCTCCACAACTCATCTTTCTTTGCTTGCCATAAATTCAAGCATAAACTGGAAAATGCCCCATATTTTTGCTTTATGTGGAATGAATATGACTCAAGGGAAGCCTCCTAAGGCTGAAGCCACTGTAGGACTCCTGAGCAAGTGACTTAAAATCTCATTTAAAATACAGGGCTATGTAATCTTCTTTGGTGATCAGCTGAATTGAACCCAGACCTAGCTCTCGAAGAATAGTCGTGTAATCCTGGCAACAACTTCTGAAAAAAAATGCCAAATTGTCATAAAAGGCTTTCAGAAAGTCCATAGAGTAAATTAGGAAGATAGAACTGAAGACAATGTTAGGATTGTTAAGAGCAGCTAACAGACTGAGATTTCAAGAGAACAAGGACTTGCACAAAAATATTCTGCCAGGAAAACCCAATGATTAAGAACTAAAAACTATCTTAAGTGCACAGTATCATCACATGTATGATGTTGACATGTGTGATATACAATGTATCACATGACCAACACTCGTTTGCCTCTGTGCAACATCCAGGACAACAATTTGCTGCTTGAATGTTTTACTGAAAGAGGAGAATGACAGCTGTGAAAACATATTTATGCTCTCAACAAATACAATAATCTTAGGAGGAGGCTAAAGAATAAACATCACACAAGGCACAGTAAATACAAACTGAAAGGGTTTATTATATTGTCACTTCTAATTCCAGGAGATTTAACAGGTATTTCCTTATAACACTCACATGCCCTTTGGAGACTATGATGACAGAAGGATGTGTTGTTACTGCCTTCCTTTTAGTAAGACACCAAATCAGACGCATCAGATGAAAACATGGGCTCACTTTTAAAGCCAATCCCAGTTTGGGATGAACTTCAGCCTGTACAGGAGAACCATCCACTAACGCATGGGGTACACACATTTGTACCCCAAAGAGCCTTGTTGAATCTATGAGGGAACGGTAGCACAGAACACAAACTGATGCTGTTATCTTGTGGCTAGGTCATCCAATCCCCTGTATCCTTCACTGGTCCTTTCCTTATCTACCTTTTCCCACATATCCTTTCTTGATTATTTGCTTCCAGCCCCAGCCCTCTGCTTCTTTCCAACTTTCTCTCCAAATCACTGCCCACGCATCAAGTACTCAAGAGATGGAACTGCAGTTTAAGGCAATCCTGTAAAACATCAACAGATTAAATGGCCTCATGGGACCTGCCAAGAAAGCCTAGAAAGAGACTTCAGAATTGCGGGAAAAGATTAGGTATAGGAACCACTTCTGGCTCTCGTCATATGCCTCGCAAGTATTTTCCAAAGGAAAGAAATCCCAGAAATACAGAGCAGAGGCAAAGAACTGGGATGAAGTTGTGGCATACACCCTCAGTCTCAAGAGACAAGAATTCTCCATGTTCTCATCCTACGTGTGCAATTGTCACACTTTAGACACAATCTCAGAGAAAGTGCTATTGGTGATAAAAATTTTGCATGAGAAGTTGAGTTGGTATCTGACATTATGCATGTAAAAGCCGTGGGAGAACTCAGTTTCCTAGAGAAACTTTGTATATCTGCCCCATATTTCTACAGTCTGTCCCTGAATTCTCACTTACAGAGCTGAAGCTTCAAGAATGTAACCACCCATGCTGCATATTTATCTGAACAAGTGTTTAAAAAAAAAAGTTCTACAAGCAGTATTCAAGAAAGACTCAGCAACACGTACTCAGTGCCTGTCCATCCAAAGCAAAAGCATCATCCCCTGCACAAATTCGTGTGCCAGCTGTCCAAGCCCTGTTCCCCCCTGAGGAGCCATAAGGGAACACATTTACTTGGTTTTAACTGTAGTGTGTGCTACCAGAACAGTAGGAAACAAACGAGTACAATGGGTCACCAATCTGCTCAGTTTTGTGTAATTTTAAGTAAGAATTAGCCATTCAGAATCTTAATTTCTAATCAAGACAAATAATAAATAACCTTTGATTCAACCTGAGTACCTTTAGGCAAATGACATTTTTTTGTTTCACATTCCCATGACTTCAGCCCCATTATTTCCACAGACAAGAACCACTTTCTCTACAATAACGTGACACCTTTGAGCTGGATTAAACATGCTGTCTTCTTGCAAAGTTAGCTATTTTTACACTTGAATAGTCAAAGCAAAAATTGGCAGTATCATACAGCTCTAGTCAGGAGTCAAGTTTCCAACTGTGAAATGAAATTCCGTGAAGCAATTGAGTATGTGCAGTAGGAAAAAAAATCCACTGCCATCCCCATGGCGAGTTGATAATGATTTCCTTTTATAAAATGTATTGAATTGCCATTTATAAAATGAACTATTTTAAAGGAGAGAGCTTGGTCCCAGTGACAAGCTGGTGAAGTTATCAAATTCTTCAGGGAAGGTTTTGCACATATCTCTTCAAGAAATAGAACAAGACAAAGATGAGACATGAAAAAAAGATAACCTTTTGAGCGAAAGAAATTGTTCAAGGTATTTGATAAATACATCAAACATCTGATAAAGTTTGGAGCCACAGAGGATTAAAAATGACAGTAAGTCCACTAATATGAATTCCAGAGAGTGTTTTTTCAGACATTTAAGAGGATTTTTTTAATCTCAGGAACAAATATTAAGCTGATAAAAAAGATTCTTGAAAATGTTTAAGTACAGCCTTGAATAAGGATTTTGGAGTTAGGTGACTTGAGAGGAACTAAAAGGAGTGCAGGAAGAGTCAAGTTCATGATTTGCAAGGGAAGGAGGGCAAATATAGGCTGGCTATTTTGAGACTTTATTCTGCAGCCCTCCACTACCAAAACTTTGCCAGTTTTGGTATCAGTATAAAACTGATACAGCAGGAAACTCTCCCATGGTGCCTCTGAGTGGACAAAACAAACAGTAGTGGTTAGTAAAAAGACATCTGGTTTTAGGTGGAGAAGGAGAAACACATTCAGAGAACATTCCAGCATAGAGACCTGCATGCTATCAAAATCCAGCTTATGTTCCACGAAAATGTTTGGATATGTCACAGAGGCAGACCCACTGCCAAAAGATGTGGCAAATTACTAGTCTGAGATTCCCATTAGGAAAAAGAGTGGTTACTCAGCTCTTGGGCTCCATTTGCAGTTTGCAGCTTGGCACAAACTTTGTTGTGGATACTTGGTAACCTGTGGTAAGGCAGCAGCTGAAAACATTTTGAAAGTGCCATTCTAGGAAATAAATCTTCTGGTTATCCCGCTATGAAAAGTGTATCAGTAAAATATTTCCTCCTACTCATCTTACTCATTTGACTGATAAAACTTGACCCCAGGCTTTCTAGCACAATGACCTTGTTAGTGCTTGTAATGAAGATGATGTGAGTCCTCATCACTGTCACTTCACTTTAAGCTCATATTTAACATGAGTCAGTACAGCCCGAATTATATAGAAAACTCATAACCAAGTCCAAGACTTAAATATTCACTGCCCTTTCAGCATGCCTGACTGCTGACCAAACAGCTAGTTCTGACACAAAAAATGTCTGTGCTTCAGCAGACGTTAGTTTTTTGCTGACCTCATAAACAAAGGTGATAATGTTGACGCACAATGAATATAAACCAGAGGCCACCAGCAGACTTCACACTCAACATTTCAAATAGTTAATATTTAATGATAATGATCACTGATAGGTGACATATTCAATTTCACCAGCATATTACAAAAACATTCTGAAAAACTAAGTTTAGAGGAGAAATCAGTGAAGGAACTGACAGGCTCACATGTAAATAAAATAACTAGACTGAACTGGAAAGTTACTAATGAATCAAAATATCATAAGAAACGTGCATAGTTTCTTGTGATGTATTTACAGGAGTGTGAACTACCCAGCTCCCTCAGGACCTGTGGGTGCATCTCATCAGGTCCCATGAACTAGTCCAACTGCAGGTAGTTTCAGGAACTTCAGAAATTCCAGCTTTGAGCTCTGAGAACTAAGATGATAAATCATTTTTATATCCTCACGGATGTCAAAATTTAAATTACACAATTTCACCTCCTGTCAACACTGGCATGTCTGCCTACGGTACCTGAGAATGGATTTAAAAACACCAGTTACTGTTCTTTCATCATAGTAAGTCAGCAGTAGCCACACTGGCAGGCATCCTTGTTGTAAAAGACACAGTTAAAAGCTGTTGTTACAAGTGAATTTATAGTCTGACAATATATAAACAAGAAAAATTAGAGCAATACTTGCTTAGCAGCTAAACCATCTGCTAGACGGAGAAAGTAATAATACGAAGAGTTCTTACTTTCGGCCAACTAGAAGTTGCTGGAAATGTCAGTCCAGAAAGTGTTCTGTGAAAGTACTCACAATAGTAAATAGAGGTGTAATTACATCATTACAATAAGTTACAGAGGAATGCCAATTGATCTTCGATAGTTAAAAGTGATTTTTTGCATAAAAAGCACCTAATAGAAAAGCCTTCCTTCTTCCACCTTTTTTTCTCTCCAACTCCTGAATTTCTTTTGACATGGTTTTCTCACAGAAACACTGAGCACTGGGAATCACCCAGAGCATGCCAACAACAACTGAAAAAAAAACAAACACCACACTGGACAAGTGCTCCTCAATTTCTGGGTTTTGTGCTTGGTCATCCCTTTTCATGGAAAACAGACAAACTTGGTACCTTAGCACATCACCTTACCACATATAGTAGGACACGTTGTCTACACAAACAAACTCTTTCCAATTCATTGCTGATTTGGTAGCTTGAGTGTGATTTGGTCTTTTTAACTTGTTATCAAAAAAGACCTGGATAGGTTAAACACCTCCTTCAAAACTCAGCAGCATTTATGGGTTAGCCCAATTTGACACAAATTTTAGCCTACTGAAAAGAATACACTTCTCTAGGAAATGTTCACCATATCTATCATGGCTTTGGAAACGACTAATACCCTGTTGACAACACTGATCTTATTAAATGCAGCTCTACCCCTCAGCATTTCTTTCCAGGATTAAGGGACAAAAAAAATGCTCAGGGTTTTTGTTTGTTTGTTTGTTTGTTTGTTTGTTTGTTTGTTTGTTTGTTTGTTTGTTTGTTTGTTGTTTAGCTAAGACACATGTAAGTCACTTTTCTCACTCAGGGTGACAATGGGTATAGCTGTGAACAGCTAGAAACAAGGTATCAGTGGAAGATTTTAAAAATAATAGGTTTCACAAAATAATACAGGAATACAAATATATTTAAAAGGCTTGTACATGACTAAAGAATTGTAAAAGAGGAAATAACCATAAAACAATATGTGACAAGTATGTGAATTATATATATCATATGTATATTAGAATAACTGTGTTTTGAGGGCTCTTTTTTACTCCCTTGCATATTTTCAACCACATACTGTCCTCTTGATGGAGAAACCAATAAGAAGACTTTAAAAAAACCCCCCTTTTAAACTATAGAAAAAATAAGTACAAATAGGGCAGAAAAATTAAGGGTATTTTTTGCTTTTACCACCAAGTAAATTGAGTATTGCACCTGCAAGGAAAAATGGTGATTTCAGGGCTCCTAAGATATTCCTACACTCAAAAGAGCTCCTTCAAGCACAAGCTTTAGCAACCAAGCAATGGCTGTTGCAGTGAGATAGTTCAAAACACAAGTAATTGTAACGCTGCTTGCTGTAATTGCAAACCAACTGTCTTGGTGTCTACGATAAAAATACAGAGCTTTACACAGTCCATTTTAAGAAAAAGACATGAAGACAAAATAAATAATGCAAAGTGGCTCTTACTCCCTGTGCAAGTGCTGTAGGTTCTGTGTAACCAGCCTTCCCTTACATATTTTCAAGAGATTTTGGGAGATTTAATTAATGTTGCAAAAGATTAACGAAAAAAAGTAATTCTGCCAGGGTAAAATATTATTGTTAGACACTTACTTCAGCTGCTGAGATAGTTCACACAAATGAGACGCTGCTTCCACAAGGAATCATTTACATGAAGGGGCAATTTTTGAACTATTTCACATAATGTGAAAATAAATTTATCTAGGTACATTGCCAAAACTGTAATTTTGTCACTATGCACACCCAGCTATAGACGCTTTCATGAGTAACACTCAATCTATAATTTTGTACTCAACTTTTCACACTACCTGTGTTTTTCACTAAAAAATGACATTAATAAGCAGAGACATGGCAGAAAATTTCCTGCAGCACTTTAATATTAATGATGGCTTAAAATAATGAATTTCAAAAGTACTGTGTTACTTCTCCCTGCAATCTAAGAGCAAACCAAATGATACAACCAGAGCTAACAGGCCAAATCTGGATGCACAGGTCCACTTTTGGGTTTCAAACAGGTGCAAAAATCATAGTATTTCAATTCAGGTTGAGAACAATAAACTGAGCTGCATATGTTAACTCTTATGTTAGCATGTTAACTGTAAAAGGTTAAAAATGTTAATTATACAGTCGTAAATACAAGTTGTAGAGTGGTGGCTGACAAAATGACAGCAATAGATTGTCAGGAAGATGTTTGTACATAAAGATATTACAGTACAAAAAGAAACTTCCGTCTACTATATCCTCTTGTTTATAACATCCCATGATACATTAAAATCTTCTCAAGTGCATAATGTTTTAATACCTACCACCTTATCTTCAATATCAGCAAGGATGATCCTGGGAAATACCAGGAAATTAATAAATGCATTAGGCATTAGCCGTCTGGGGCTTGGGAAAGAATTTGATTTGTCTCACATAATTATTTTCTCATGCCCTAATACCAAATAATATATATGTATTCAGCAGTAAAGCTGTAGCTGCACAAGCTCTTTTTGCCAATATCAACTGATGTTGCTGCCAAGAAAAGCACTAATTCTATGCATCCATTTCCACCTATTTTAATGCTACAACTATTTCACACCTTTCTGTGGGCCAGTTAAGCCTTCGTGCCACTACATCCTGAACTGGATCTGTCAAATGATCCACTCCAAAGAGCAGCTGGGGGAGGAAAGCATCCTTTGAACTATGCCCTGAAAAAATTATTTTCAGTGCATATTTACATTTGAAAGTAACACAGTTTCACACCTTAAGGAAGGTTTGCACATTTGGAAGCTTGACTGGTTTTAACAACTATAATGGAAGAATAAAAGATGCTACTTCTCCTAACAGCCTCATCCCATGGGCATCCCACTGCTGTCAAAGTCTGCAGCAACTCTGTAACTGCTTCCAAAGGATAATTCCTGTTACTACTCCACTTTCCCGAGACTTATGTGGGCTCTCTGGAATCAAGGTAAGTATCTTCTACAACTAATAACTCTTTTAAACTAACATTCTCTGTATTTCATTTCAAGGTTTTCAGCCTTTCATTGTGCTAGGTACAAATGCTTCACATACCAATACCTCTTTTTGAAAATCTCCACTTTATTTTTAACACTAGTAATTTTTTGTTTTACATTTGTAACATACGTTTATATTTCAGAATACCTACTTTGCGGGAAAAAAGCAATTATCACATATGAGGCAAGTTAATTACTCTTATGAAAGACATATTTCTACAGTAGTGAAATTAGACTGACTGAGGAATGACTCATCAGAGATCTTTTCATTAACCCATATTTTTGCTAAAAAACATGTAATTAATATCCATTATACAATGTCTCTCACAGCTTCTACTCACCCTTTCCCTTTTATTACTTAGCACGTAACAACTGCCTTATCTTGTGGTTAATACCTGATCTTATGCCTGAAGGGAGTTTAATTCCTAAGTTGAATGATAGACAAAATAATTTATCATGTCAACAAAAATAGAGCATAATTTCTGCAGAAAAACAATGGGTTTGTGTCATCTATGATCGTTGTTTTGCCGCCTGAGCCCTCTGTCCATGATACCAGCAAAACAATTTAGGGAGTTTATGCTATTAAAAAGCTTTCATGAAGTACACACATCTGAATTTTATCATACATAATTCCAGCATTTAAAAACAGCTGTTCACTTTCTCATAAAAGAGGATTTTAAAAGCCAGCACGACTTTTACCTTGGTTGTCTCACTGTATCTCAGTGCTTGGCAGTTTCAAGCCCCAAAGTATGTCCCTGTGTATTTTGTAAAACATACACTAAGCTTTCTATGCTTCTTTCTTCCATCAAGATCACAAAAGATAGATCCTGTGCATTACTTTCCTCAGCTACCCGTGTTTTTTCTTATTTGTATTTTTCGGCGCCTAGTTCAAGGAGAGAAACATTCCTTGTGGGGATAAGTAAGAAAGCAGCACCTCAAAGAATTCATCACCGAGTCATATCCACAGCAGCAAAATGTAATGTATTACTGAAGATGAAAGAGATAACCTGGCAAAAGGTAACAGTTTTTTTTAAAGGAAGAAAAAATGGTAGATATAAAAAGACGTATGTGAACTAGCAGTCTGGATTCAAAGATTCACAGATTTAAAAGCTGGAAGGTACCACCATAATCACCCATTCTGACCCCGGGCGTGACACAGGAAATTTCACCCAGTAATTAATTCTGTAATTCCTGCAGTTTGTGTGTTAGGCAGCCTTTTTATAAAGGCACACAGTGGAGTACTTTGCATCTCCTGTAAAAATCTGCCTTTTACCTCATTATCCTCATAATAATTAAGGCACAGCATATTTCTAACACTTTGGAAGATACTATCTTTCATTCCTTTGCCAAAATTCCAATCAATGCCATCAGAATCTGTTACTCTCAACTCCTCCTCCATGGCTTTCTGCGGCTGGCGAGCACTTACTTTGTATCAGTTTATACTTTGAAGAACAGATTTGAGTGTTCATCTATATTTCTCCAGCAGTAAAACTCTAGATATCTACCACTCCCTATCATACTTACCTAGAGATTCCCCACTTCTGTCCACAGAAAAAACATCTGCAGAGCACCAAGGATTAAACTGCTCTTGCTAATGCAGCTGTGTAACAGGAATCTTTATGCCTCCATTCAGCATCTCCTGTGCAGCCACACCGTGAAATCCACTACAGGACGAGAATACCTACATTAGAATGAGAACATTTGTTACAAAGATGATAAAGCAGATTGCAGAGCACTATTGTGCTATTAATTCCAATTAGAAAATGCTTGAGAACGGGAGAACGGGGGGAGAAGAGGCCTGGCTGCCTGAGCAGCAATGGAAGTTATTAAGAATAGGGAAGCATCTTTAAGTAGACCTCAGAATTAGCAAACGAAGAAAGAAGAAGTATTGCAAAGTCTGACAAATAAAAATTAAAGTCTATCTAAACAAAGGGGAAAAAATCTGAAAAACAACTAGCTAAAGAAATCACAGCTAGATCCACAAGTAATGACAAAAGGTGTCCTAGAGTTTTGTATCAACTATTAATGGTCAAGGACCACCAACTAATGCAATTAAGCCTCACTTCTCAATGTCATTTTAACCTGTTTTTATTATAGAATTACTTTGGTGAGCATAAAAGTCCTGGTTTTCTATTCTTTTGACAGTACATAAATATGCAGAGAGGCTATGAAAAAAAATTGCTTCCTTGCAATACTGAGATGGCAGCATCAAACTTCTTTGCCTGAAAATAAAAGTCTGTATTTAAAATACTCCGTGCAAGAACACAGATAGAGACCACCAATTTTGGAAGAAACTTTGTTATTCCTTTGGCAAACGTGAAGGGTGCTGGGGGTCCTTCCCTTCGCATTGCCGAAGTCTCTTTACATAAGCTCTAATATAGTGATTGAGGGTAGAGGTAACAGTATAAATAAGTCATATATAAATCATCACCAGCCATCAGGATAGAGAGGAACCCGTAATAAAAAAAGAGCGTGGCGTGACAGGACGCCATAGGGAAATGGAGGCAGACTAGGAGAGGACAGGGTTAGATGGGATTTGGGGAAGGAATTGTTCCCTGGGAGGGTGGGCAGGCCCTGGCCCAGGGTGCCCAGAGCAGCTGTGGCTGCCCCTGGATCCCTGGCAGTGCCCAAGGCCAGGCTGGGCGCGGCTTGGAGGGGGCGGGGAGTGTAGAACTGGATGAGCTCTAAGGTCCCTTCCAACACACACCACTGCGTTACTGTATTTTTCGTCCACTTAGCGGGATCCAGGAGTTCTACATTAAAAGTGGTCCAGTGCAGCTCGCGACACGTAGGAAAGCTTCGGACCCCCCCAAGCCCCGCTCCCGCCATTTCCCCACCGCCCCTCAGCCAACACAAAATGGCGGTGGGGGCGAGCGGGACTCCCTCGTCCCCGCGGAGCGCGCGGGGGGGGGGTTCGACCAATGGCAGACCGTTCTTTGGCACCACGTGATCTTGCGGAACTACAACTCCCGTCATGCGCAGGGGGCGCTCTTCCTCCTTCCCGGTTCCGGTTCCGGCTCCCGTCAGCCGCGCCGCGCTCGGGAAGGTCGCGCAGGGCGGGCGAGTGGCCGCTGTCTCTTGTCGCTATCATGTTGTCCGCCGGCGTCCGCCGCTTCGCTACCTCTGCCATCCGCCGCAGCCACTATGAGGAGGGACCCGGGAAGGTGGGCAGGAGCGTCCTGGCCCGCTGAAGGTCGCGGGGAGGGGGATGGCGGGGTGGGGGTTGGTGGCCGCCGTGTGCCTGGCTGGTGTGGTGTGGGCTTTGGGGTGGCGCGGTGATGCCGGGACAGCCACGGCAGCGCAGATCGTGTGGTGACGGAACGCGGGCCCCCTTTCCTGCGGTGGTACAGATGATGAGCATTGCGGTATGAGTGGCAGCAATGATACTGTAAACGCTTTCTGATGTACCTGGCGTGTTTTCTCAAGCCTCCGGTCTAAAAGCTTAATTTTACATGCGTAATTTATACGAGGAAATTCTTCACGGCGAAGAAAATGAAACACCAGAACACTGGGGAAGCTGCGGGTGTATCCTCAGAGGCTTTAACATTTGGCTGCGTGAGATCTGCAGCAAACTGGTCCCAGCTTGGGTTGGAGGGAGAGCAGAAGAGGCGACAAAGTGACCTCCAGAGGTCACACCCAAGCTGCAATCGTGGAGCGTTTGGGTTGGAAAGGGCCTTAAAGATAATTTTATCCCACCTTCTGCCATGGCAGGGACGCCTCCCACTGTCCCAGGCTGCTCCCAGCCCCAGTGTCCAGCCTGGCCTTGGGCACTGCCAGGGTTCCAGGGGCAGCCACAGCTGCTCTGGGCACCCTGGGCCAGGGCCTGCCCACCCTCCCAGGGAACAATTCCTCTCTGTTATCCAGTCAAAAACTCCCCTCTTTCAGTTGGAATCTGTTCCCCCTTGTCCTGTCACTGTAGTTCTGATGAAGAGTCCATCTCCAGCTTCCTTGTATGTGCCTTTTGGACACTGGAAGGTTATTTATTATCCTAAATACTGTGTTTCTTTCCTTGAAAGCATTGAAATTGCTTTGAAACTGCTTATTTGTGTTCCTCTGAGATTCTTGGCACTTCTAAATGGATGAGAAAGGGACTACTGCATTGATTGCAAAGGTAAAACTCCCTTTTTTTCCCCTCTAGAACCTCCCATTCTCTGTGGAGAACAAGTGGCAGCTGCTCGTGATGATGTGTGCGTTCTTTGGGAGTGGATTTGGTGCCCCTTTCTTCATCGTCAGACACCAGCTCCTGAAGAAATGAAGAGGACAGGCTGCAGCTGCACTAGCTGGGTAACTGCTTTTGTGGGATTTCACAGCACTGTGGAATTTAGGGAGCCTGACCTCATCAAAAACCTTTATAATTCTCAGCCTTTTGCAGTCCACATGCCGAGGAGCTGTGGTCTGCAGTTGCATGATAGTAGGTGAGACAGGGAGTGGGTGGAGGTTTGTGCCAGAGCTGCTGCACCCCGTGGTTTGTGACCTTTGCCTCGCCAGAGGCCACACCTCTCTGTCTGTAACCAAAACCGTGTCTGCTTCCTCCCCTGGGGAAGTGAAAAGGTGCACCTGGCGTGATCTGTGGGAGTCACTGGCACGTGTGATGTGACAGAACAGGATGAGAAACTGTGATGCTGTAAACGCTTTCTGATGTGCCAGATAAAGCTCAGGGGAAAATGAAGTTTTCTTGAACTTAGCCTGTATCAAAATAATCCCACCATGTACATCATTCCTAATGGTTTATGGCGTGCTGTCCAGCTGAGATAAGGTCATTAGCAGAAATTAATTGGTGTTTGCTGATGATCCTAATTAAACAAGCCTCAGACATGTTGCAAGTGTGTCATTTCCAGTTGAAAGCCCACTTCAGTACACTGATTCCACTTTGGAAATACCTGATATTGTCTGTAGTCTGAGAAACTAAACATGTTTCAGGAGCTTGAGTGATCCAGATAGTTCTTAAAAGGAAATAAACAATCCTCACTGGAATCTCATAATTGGAAAAATTACATAATTCCTTTGCCAGTTTGATTTTTTTTTTCCACCCTAGACTGAGGAGAAAACCAAAATCAGTAGACTTGTATTGACCTTGAGCATTTAGAACTGTGTGGTTTAGTGCAAGTCAAGGCCTCTGGTGAAAACCAGACAGTGGATGAAGCAAAGTCTATCAAAAATTCTAGTTAAAGAGTATGTTTATTACAGTGTTCTTAACTTTAATTTCTTTTTCTTGCAGAGTTGAAGTCTTCCACACAGCATCACTCAATGGGAAAATGATAGCTGCAACCCATGCTGGATGTCTCTAAATAAAATCTTAAACCCCAAGGCCTTGGGCTGTGTGTTTTGTGAAACTCCCAAAGTGCTTTTGACAGCTGGTGTGTACTGAGAACCCCTTCAAATTGCAGTATGTTGCTGTTAAATTAAACACTTAATTGTCATCGTGTATTAAAGCAGAGGGTAGGGAAACTCACATTTCAAAACTGGGATTGGGCTGAAATTTTTTTACTGCTCAGAATAATGACCTGAGATAGTTTATAGCAGTGGGTATCCTGTCACATAATCCATGCTGCAGAGTTTTTAACTTCAGTGAGGATTTTCTTCAGCTTTTCTCCCACACCCAGCTGTTCTAAGGAGCTGCCAGTCCCTGACACTCGGAGCAGGGACTTGGGCACTGCCCTAAAGGTTTCATGAGGCTTCAGGCTCAGGGGATGAGGTGGGTACAACTGACCAGAAAAAAAGTATTGGTAATATTCTGTAGTTAACCAGAACTGATACTGGTGCAGATTTGGAAGTGTTTGGAAGGAACTGATGGCTTTCTGTTGGTAGTGGTGGCACGGAGCTGTTCCTGGCCTTGGGGCCTGTGTAATGAAAGACAGCCCAGGAGCTGTGAATGCTGTCAGATACTGAAACCAGCGAGAACTCACAGACACTTCAGTCAGTGGCCTTGTTGGCAGCACGAGTAGAAACTCATTTTCACGCTTGCTGTTGTGACCACGCTGTTTTCTGGAGGCACAGGGTGTGGAAAGCACAGCACAGCTCTGGGATGGCCCCTTCACCCTTGCAGGCCGTGCTCTGAAGGGCCGTGAGCTGCTTTCCTTGTTGCTGCTTTGCTTTTTCCCTCCTGCTGCACCACAGTGCATTTAATGTGGCTTGAAGCATCAGAATCTGCAAACTGAAGTTTCATAAAGTTTCATGAATTTTTCTTTTTTCGCCTTTCTACTCTGTGGATGCCAGTCTCTCATCAAACTCCCGAAGCACACGGGAGTGGTGACATGCTGCTCGTAGCAGAACAGCTCCTGGGTGCCACATTCCTCTTTCCAGGGGTGAGTCTGAAGTGCTGATGGCTGTTCTTACTCCAGAGTCCCTGGCATATTTGAAAGGAGCACACATCGCCTCTGAAGGTTCACCCTGTGGGATAGGCAAACTGGTTCCTTCCCCGTGCTGAAAACAAGGTCTCCTTTCTGAGTGCCACCCCCTTTCTTGTAGTGTTCAAAGGTACTTGTGAACATGGGTGGTTAAACTTAAAAGCAATTATTTTTGGATGAAACGTTAAGAGACTTTCTCCTCTGGTGATGTGTGCTAAAACTAATCATCTCTTTTCACGGTGGTGTTGCACTGATGGATTGTAGTCATTCAGGAGCAGAAAGGTCCTGGGGGCTACTAGTTACAAGAAGCTTCTAAATCATCACCCTGTTTCCAACCCTGCCACCAACTTGGATAAATAAATCACTGATGTGGAGCACAGTACCTGTAATCTTTCATCTGCTGCTCTTTTACATAATTTCCGTGGCTGTGTGCTGAGGGGATGGAGGATCTGAGCCTCCTTATAGGAGAAAGTTAGTTAAAGAAGGATGTTCTGGACTTCAGGCTGCTCTTAAAATGCTGTTTTATTGCAGAGTCAAAGCGACAGCAGGCCAGGGTAAGGGCACACAGAGCTTTGCCTTACAGCTGCTCAGCTGCAGCAATTAGGCTTGGCCTCAAGCCTGGAGCTCCTTTCTGTTCAGATTAACAGTCATTATATACTTTTCTTTTTGCTGAGTAACTTCATACATGATAATCAAATCATCACTACACACAACTTCTATCATTACCATGCAATAGNCCTCCTCTGTGCTGGTGGCTGTATTCCAGCTGTCACCTCCTGTGTAACCCCAGCCTCTGTGTGCCAGTACAAGTCATGCAAAAAATTAATCATCAGCACTGCTTTGTGTGAAGGCTGACTAAATGCACGCCAGTCATAAGCTCTTTGATAAACCTGTGTTTGTGGTGTGCTGTCGGTAGTTACTCTTTCACTTACAAAGGAGATGTAGCACAACTTTGTAGCCTTCATCAATATGGTCAGTTAATTCAAGGTTGCTTGAGTATAGGTAGTTGTTAGTTTGTGTTTTTTGATAAAACAGCTGCACGCTCTGAGTTAGAAAATGAGTGTTCTCTGTTCACGGCAAACTCTGTTATTCCTGTGCTGCCGAATCTGTAATTGGTCCCTTCAGAACCGGGTTGTTCCCCTACAAGAGTTGCTCGGGCAGCTTTCAGTAGCTTTCAAGCCCCATCAATTACCAAGCCCGTTAAGTTCTCTGCCTGACTTAAGTAATTGGTTCCCTTGGGATTTCAGAACTTTCCACTTCTGCAGCAGGAACACATTAACAGATCTGTGCGGGTCTCTCTGTTACTGCAAAGTGGGACAGCCTGCATCCTACCCAAAGGCATTTTTTACTTCTAGATTACCTGTAATTTCATCACTGCTCAGTAAAGCAAAGTCTAAAATTCATTATTTTGGTTGCCTGTGTGGAAAATACAGGTTGTCACTGAGAGAGATGTGGCTCCTGTCATTAATACCAGGTGTTTGACTGTGTTTTAATTTCACAGAGGCACATCTCCAGATTGCATTTCTTTCTTTGCTCTTATGAGAAGAGCACTGCATTCAGCCAACACGGCCTCAACTTTATTTATTTATTTGTTTGTTTGTTTGTTTGTTTACTTATTTATTTACTTATCTTTTTATTAATTTAATGTTTTTTCCTTTACTCCCCAAATTTACCCCGGTCTTAATCTTTCATCCTTTACCCATTCTATGGTTTACTGTTTTAAGTGCTCCTAGTCTTTTATTTGTTTATTGACTGCTGAAGGGGGTCAGAGAAACTCAAGGATTTTTTTCTCACCTCATTTTCTCATTTCGGAACGTCTTCTGCAAACACATTCCCACCACAGATATCAACATGGAAATACCCAGCCCTGAGTGATTCTAGAGACAGAAGTGTCACTATAAATATATAAGAATGAACAGATATTTAATGGTATTAAGAGGGATGGATCAGATTCGTTAAAGCCCACGAGCTGCAGAATTAGGTTGTGCAAAAACGTAACAGTGTGTTCCATCACACTCAGCTATATAATAGTCCAGGTACTGAATGAAATACTTATTTTAAAACAGCCTTTTGGGTTCCCTTTTAGGGCACCTTGACTTGGTAGAAGGTAAATCAATTGAAAATAGGCAAAAAGCAGTATGGAAGTGCTGCTCCTCTGTCATTAAAAGTGAATAAAGGAAACAAGGCAGTGGTTAAAGGACTTCTGGGAAATAACACATCTGTATGAATGATTCTATATTTTTGCTTGCCAGATGCCAATTTTAAGGAAAATCATTAATGATCCCTGATTTTTTCCAATTTTCTTGTTATAATTCTCACCTTCATGATTTCTGTTTTGGCATAAACTCAAAACCTCTCTGCTTTGCTTTCAGAGGACTTCACAGCTTACCATTTTAATTATGTCAGGTATAGTCTTCACACTGTTTCTGAATTAAATCTGAGCAGGTGTGAATTAGATGTCCTTATATTTTAGTATTTGGGAGGTTTTCAGTTTGTGGGTTTTTCTTTCTTACTCTGGAACACTCCTTGTTCCAGAGGGACAAGTCTGAAGGACGTGGGTTAAGTTACACTGAATGGGCCAAATATTTTGATTTGGTGAAAATTAATATATTATTTTTCAAATTATTCTAGAATTTCTGTTCAGCAGTAAATCTGACAGTGTATCCTTTTCATATCCAGT
>VYXC01000949.1:36928-60224 GCA_013397175.1 Platysteira castanea
CTGCTTATGTCTTTTTAAATGCTGATAAACTTACACGGCACCAGCAACCCCAGCAAGATTTATTGAGCAACACCCTGCAGTACATAAGCACCATCAGGTAGCTTTGCATTCCCTGATGAATAAACAATTGAAGCCGTAATTGTTTGTGCATTCCTGAAAATGTCAACAAAATCAAACATCTGTCACGCCAGATAAGGAAACACGGCTCGTTTAATACACTTAGTGCTCTGCTCAGCCTTGGAAAGGTCACTCCGGTCCCAACAAGCGCTGCGGAATTCACTGGCTCCCCATAAATGACCATGTAGTGACAGCAAAGCTGTGGCCGTGTTTGGTTACCCTTCAAACGACACGTTTGATTCAGACAGCACATCGTACTCAGCACAATCTGTTTAATGCTGCTTTTGGATGCGCTCTCACCCTCTCAGTTACGACACGAAACCATTTTCACCCAAGCAACGCTGACAGCCCCCAGCCCCGTGCCACCACAATAAAGCAGAGCAAGCCAGGAGCATCGCCTTGAAAGCCACCCACTGGAGACTACAAACAACACACAAAGGCAGCATTCACTCCTCTGCCATCTTCAGTGGCAATGAACAAAATCCACACCCGGCTCAATTGCAGATTGAAGCCATCAGCAGCGCACAGGTGGTGCTTGTCTGCCAGGAAGGGCTGGACACTCTTCTGACTCTGCTTTGGCTTCTGGATCCAGCCCTGAAGCCCTTCACAAATAACTCATGGCAAGTGCTGCTTGTTCTCCCTGCTGGCTGCACCACAAGGACTGTCAGGACAGCCCAGGGATGCCTCATTTTGCACAGCCCTATTTAGCTGGAAACTGATCTCCTGGAGCCACTCTCAGTGACCTCCATTATTCTCCTGCTGGCCTGTGTGTTACGAGAGACTGAGTGGGGGTAGGGTCCCGGAGTAACGACAACAAGCCAATCTGGTTTTATGATCGTTCTCCCTTTATTACCCAAATAGCCATTTATTTATACACTACAAAGTTACTGTCACGCGTTTAAAGCAGTATTATAATTGGTTAACTTTGTCTGCTTATGCATACGAAACTGTCAGTAATTGGTTAATAAGTTTGTCATTCATTTTAACATCTCTGCCTCTTTGCCTTGCTTTAGCAGTTGCAGCAAGATGAAGTTTCTAGCATCTTTCCTTCATTCCCAGGCCTAGTTGTTCCATCTCTCTGTATAGCCCTTTGTGCTCTGTATACCTCTTTGTTTCCTGTGTTTTCAGTTTGATACATCTTTCCTGAGCACAGGGACACTTCCTAGCACATTCTAGGCCTGATATGTAATGCATCCATCCAACATTGTCTCAGGAACCCAGCTTGGGTTCTCACGGCCTAACTCTTGCAGCAGGATGTCAAGTCCAGCTTGAAATCCATCCTGCTCTACCTGCTCTGAAAAATCCTCCACACCTGTGCTCAAAAGATTTGCTCATGTCAGTGAGAGGAAGATATTTCGGGGTGAGTATGGACAGGGTGGCATAGGGGATTGTGCCTTCTTCAACACATTGTCTTGAAGCACAGACAATTTTTGGCTTGATGGCTGCTGTAACCCAAGAGTGCATTCAATGTCATTTGGCCCTAAAAAACCCTGTCAAACTGTTAATCATTGGTACTGATGAGTCAGTTCTGCTCCTCCTTAGACTAAGAAGTCTAATCCTGAAAGATACCATTCTGTGGGAGATCCAAATAAGCAATGTATTTCCCAGGCTGGCTGGCAGGGCAGAGCCAGCACAGATGCACAAACACGTTGATCACAACCCCGGACAGCTGGTGGGAGCTGGCCCAAATCTCTCTCCTCTGTTCTCCTCCCAAGTATTTGACTCCTGAGCCAATTCTGGGAGCTGGCCCCAGGAATTTATTTATAATCCATGGAGGTAATTTGGGATGAGAAAACAATACTCTTAGAAGGTTTGTGCTTTCAGCAAAGGTGAATTTGAGGTGCTGTACACATCTAAATTATGGCAGACCTTATACAAAGGAGGAGAAAGGATATGGACTGTTCCTCCTTTCCTTTCATTTCTGGTACACAAGAGAGCCACGAGGCCAAGTGAGGATTATGCTACTGGGGTATTTTTCATCCCAGCAGGATTACAAAACGCTTTATGAAGTGTCAGTTTGTTTCATGCCTGCCAGTACTGGAAAATGGGGATTACAGCCCTCTCTGCAAAAGTTGATCACTGCTCCCCTAAACAAGGACAAGTGCATCCAGATCATTCCTAAAGGATTCCTGTGGGAAGAAGAGATTGAATTTTGGCTGATTGGATAACCAGGCTTTACACTGGATTGTCACTAGGCTCCCCCACAGTTTATTTTCAGAGAAAGGGCCTGACCCTTTCTACTTGCAAATGTTAGGTAAGGACATCAAGCAGAATTCACTCCTGAGGCATAACATGGCACCAGCGTGAGGGAGTGGATCACCCATGCTCATGATCAGCTGTCCTGATTTATCTGTGTCGTGGTTTAACCCCAGCCAGAAATTCACCCCCACACAGCCCTGGTGGGATCAGGGAGAGAATTGGGAGGGGAGAAGTGACAAAACCGTGGGCTGAGATAAAGACAGTTTAACCTGTAAAGCAAAAGCCACGCACATAGCAAAGAACCAGAAATCCACTCGCCACTTCCCACAGGCAGGCAGGTGTTCAGCCATCCCAGGACAGCAGGGCTCTGTCACCTGTCATGGTGACTTCGGATAACAAACACCAGCATCCCAAAAGCCTCCCCCATTCCTCCCTGTCCCCACAGCTCTACATGCAGAGCGTGATGCTGCAATGTCCCTTGGGTCAGCTGGGGTCACCTGTCTTGGCTGTGCCCCCTCCCAGCTCCTTGTGCACTCCCAGCCTGGGCCCTGGTGGGCTGGCAGGAGGAGGAGGAATGTCTTTGTGCAAGCTCAGCAAGACCAAAACCATCCCTGTGTTGTCAACTCTCCTTCCAGCAGAGATCCAAACCACAGCCCCACGCCAGCTGCTGGGAGCAGAACTCACCTCACCCCAGCCAAAAGCAATCCAGTCTCCACCTCTTCTTCCACCCCCGGGCCACGCACTCTCCAGCACACCCTCACTTACCACCACCCCTCTTTCCATCTTTTGGTGGGGTACAGAGACATTGCTCCCTTACTCTATGGACCATTTCCGTAAAATGTCCTTGAAATGTCCAGAAATGTCCACAAAACGCTCACTGGGTTCATTCAGTCCATGGCCTTGGGGTCCATCTGAGGAACAGCTGTTGCCCTGGTTTTTGCTAAAGCCTTCTGTGTATAACCTTGGAGTCGGAATTCTTTCTCACACAGTTTCATGTAAATAATAGCCAGTGTTTACCTAATGGTATTTTCTGGTTTTCATTCCTTTTGTGATAGGGGAACTTTGATGAACATTTTTTTTCTCCAGTGGGATTGAGAAGGAAGTGACATGTCCTCCAATCCCTTGTGCAGTTCAGAATTGTATAAGATGTGACATATGTAAATAAAGTTGCTCTTTTCCCTCCTTTCTGCTGAACCTGGCAGGTGTGAGAGCGTCTTTATTGTGTTTTCCCAGACACAAACAGCAGTGTTCATGTTCGTGTAGAACAGCCTCTGTCCTTCCGTCCCAGAATCTGGATGACTCAAAAGCTCAGAATCTGAATTCAGTGCCTAACCAAAAATGTCAGCTCTGGTACTGCCAGCAACCTCCAGCTAGGCAGGAATCAAACAGCATTTCCCATTCCCATAACGGATTAGGGGCACCTGAAACAAGCAGAAGGAAATGATCTTTTTGCAGATCCCACTGCAGAAGACATGGCTGCAAAATGTGTGAAGGAGTTAGGAAAAGATCAGACAAACCCAAGGAGCACAGGCACGTCAGTGTGAAACCAGCAGGAGGGTCCCCAGACAAGGTGAACTCCTGCCTGTAAAACAGAAAGTGTGGGGAGGAAAGCACCTACATGTAAGGCTGGATTTAGTACTTCTCCACAATCCTGTTGTCTCCTGTTTCTTGTGTTCCTCTGTCTTTTCTGGCTGACCTCAGAGACAGGACAGGGCACTGAGAGAATCCTTGACCAGGATGAAATATTGTCTTAAACAACCTTTCAGATGCACCTTTAAAAACCCCATCGTGTTTCAGGCCCGCCAAGTGTTTGGCTGATCTTGGTCATGAAGATATATTCCTCCTTGGTTTGTATTTTTAATCATAATTAAGTCCATTTTTCTAAACTTGGCCTTATTGCTATTTCATTTACTTAAGCTGTAATGATTAAATCTAATTTACTACTCTGTGAAATCTTAATCCTTCTGAAAAGTAATGGGCAAAAGTACACAGGTCAGTTAAGAAACTGATTCACCATATAACCTCCATTTAGTAATTCCATTTATTTCAATAAAACTAGCTGGCACACGAAAGAAAGACTCTACAGTGGCCTTTAGTCTCCAGAAAATCATAGAATTTTTAATGCAAGTACTGAAGAGATGTCTTGACCTTTTCCTGAACATATTATTTTTCACGGAAAAAAAAATCCAAAACAAATCCAGCTCATAAAATCCCTCTAAAGAAAGCCATCTACATTTTGTGCTTGTTCTCATTTTACAAGTACAGCATTATCCTTTTCAAATATACAAAGTGTCAGCTTGATAATACAGGGGAAAGGGCTTCCATATCCACGGTGAACATTACTTCTCTAAAAAACAATAAATGAAAAGCCTATTGCTAATGTAGTATTCTCACTTTAATCACGTTTGTTCATTACTCCCATATTTTAGGTGATATAAAAGAAGGAACAATTATTGCCTTGTTCTCTTTGATTTATTTGGCTCAGTGCCTCCTTACCTAGGTAATGTAAAATAAACTGTGCTACATGGGTCATTTATGATGTGATTTAATAAGATGCTTTTAATTTCTAGCCTGCAGGGAAACACATTTCACAAGCACCTGGCCAAAAAAAAAAAAAAACAAACCAAAAAACAAAACACCTAAACAAAACCAAAAACAAAAGACCCAACGACATTTCTTTTGTTCATTTTCTATTTTCACTCAGTAGACTCCAGCCTACAAGATAATTTAAAGCAGGTTGTCATGGTGGTAATGTACTAAAACACGACTTCAAAACCCATGTCAGGAAACGGTGCCTGGACGTCAAAACAAGGAAGGTTCTAACTACAAGCTCGACCAGCTCCTAACTTCCTTTGGGTATTTCTGTGTAAATCAAGACTTGTTCCTTTTCACTGGCTGGAACAGGTTAATGTTTTTGCTTAACAGCACATGCTGCCTACAAACAAAGTTGTATTTATGTAACAGGTATGTGAGACACACCCGGAGGTAAAAAAATGAGCTAGGAAATTGGTTTTCCACAGACACAGTGAATAACATGAACAAGTTTACCACACTGAAACCTAAAAAAAAAAACCCAAAAAGCCCAAACAAAAACTTAGAGGAATTTGGGATCAGTTTCTATAGCTTTTAGGTTTTTTGATGACTTACTTAGAGCCATTCTCTGGAGGTAACATTAACTCAAAACTCTGCAGATGGCACAAAGTTAAAGGAGCTGGTATTTGGAAATCTTGTGCAGGGATATTCCATATATTTTTTTCTTTATCTCAGCTCTAGTGTTTGTGTGTATTTATCATTGTATCTATGTATCTAGCATTGGATTGTTCATTAAGTTTATGCCCCCATAATAAAATTCTTTATTTGCTGGTCTACAGCCTCCTTCAAAGTTAAAAACACAAGTAGGAAACACTTCACTGCTGCTTGAGAAATCCCAACCAACAAAAAAGCTCCACCAAGTGCCTGCCTGAAGTCCTAAAATCCAGCATACTTAGTCTCCTGTGTTTTGGAAATGTGGCAGCATGACCACGTGGAAGAGACGGTGAGACTCAAGAGGTGGTGAAGAGTTCAGTCCCCATGAGGCTTTTGGGGGGAATTTCACCAACAACACAAAACTGTGAGAATTGTGAGTCCCTCTGTAATTTAGATGGGGATGGCAGGAGTGCACATCATTTTTTCTGTTCTTTATGAGACACCCTTGGATGTCCTGACATGTAATAAGAACAGGTGAGGTGTTGAAAAGTACTGATGGCTTAAAGTCACCTGTGATGCCCCTGCAGCTGAAAATTCCTGTAGCTGTGCCTGTACAGTTGCACAGATTGTGCTGCACAGATGGCCTTCTACAACAGGAAAGAAAAATTGTGCCATTATCCTGAGCTGGAATTAAAGATCCATGTTCACAACGGTGTTCTAGAATATTTCAAATTTTTTTAGGTCTAAAATATGCATGTCTCAGAAGGATAACAACATGCCTTCAGCTCTCAGGGGTCCCAGTGCAGGAAGGAGCTGCTGCAGCCAGGCCAGGGCAGGCACCAGGAGGAGCAGAGGGATGGAGCAGCTCTGCTGGGAGCAAAGGCTGCCACAGCTGGGATTGCTCAGCCTGGAGAGGAGAAGCTCTGGGGGCACCTCAGGGTGGCCTTGCAGGGCCTGCAGGAGCTGCAGGAAAGATGGAGAGAGACAATGGACAAGGGCTGCAGGGACAGGGCCCAGGGAATGGCTTCCCAGGGCCAGAGGGCAGGGCTGGGTGGGATCTTGGGCAGGAATTGTTCCCTGGCAGGGTGGGCAGGCCCTGGCCCAGGGTGCCCAGAGCAGCTGTGGCTGCCCCTGGATCCCTGGCAGTGCCCAAGGCCAGGCTGGACACTGGGGCTGGGAGCAGCCTGGGACAGTGGGAGGGGTCCCTGCCATGGCAGGGGTGGCATCGGATGGGCTTTAAGGTCCCTTTTCCCCCAAACAATTCTATGATTCTCTGCTTCTTAGTTATAGGTAAAGGATTAACTAATTTCCACTAAAAAATTGTTTTCGGCGCAAAGCTTTCAAGACAATTTTTCTTTCTGCTGCTGCAGTGATAACATCTGATGCTGTATCTTCTGGCACTATTTAGGCGTGTGAAGTAAAGCACTTACCTAATTGCATATGAGGGTACTACATCAACACAGTCACATAATCCATAAACATTTCTCTTTCATAAGCTCTTATCGCATTACCACTGATTATTTAGGGGGGAAAAAAAGAAACATTAGTGTTACATGGCATCCTTCCCTTTATTATTTTTAGCCTTAAATGAGGTTAAAATATGCCAAGGAACATGAATTTAAGGTGGGGAACAATCTGAGGCAAGACTGGAAATGGAGTGATTGGAACTGCTTCAAAGGCATGCACGAAGAAGATGCAGCTCTAACTCACGAGCTGCAGCCTGGATAGATCTGGTCCAGGCACGGGTGGGAGACAGTGCCACAGCGTGTGCCAAGAGCTGCATTTGCCAATCCATTTGCCATTCTGAACAGCCAAGGCAGCACAGCTCACCACTCACAGAGCTGTCTGGGTAAGACTAAGCCAGAATGAAAGTAATTCAGATGTTTTTTGAACTGTGGAAGCGGAGATGCTGATGACGATGATACGACCTAAGAGATTCCGTAAAGAGAAATTGTCTCATAGATTCAACTCGCTCAAAAAATGCTCATAAAAAAACATCTCTTGATGCAATTCCCCAAGAATCACACTGATTCCTCTGTAAGATCATGTTTCTTTGCTCACTGAAATTAGCAAAATGAATTCTTAACTCCAGAGGCGGAATTAGCTGAGGAATTAGTGGATGTGATGAAGCTGCTCTTGCACAGGCAACAAAAGATGATGTTTTGTGGTTTTGTTACAGCAAACCTGACTGCAGTAGAAGACCTAAGGGACCTAAGACAAATGGTTGTAAGGAATTATTTATGGGTAGCTTTTGTGTCATCTCTCTCGTGCCCGCTACCACAGTAGGTTTGCTTTAATAAAAACATGGGAAATAAATCTTAGTTTCTGGTTTAAAGGTTATTACTGTTCTTTCAGAAAATCTAATCTTATCCTGGGCTCCCTGCCGAGCTGTGTTAACTAATAAAATTTTCTTGTGCGCCTTTTTAAAGACGTTGCTATGCCATGTGCAGTTCACTGAAACACTTAATTTTTGATTTTTAAACTCAGTTTACAGACTTACCATTAGTCTTGGGCTTCCCTAAAGAAAGGATTTGGTCATAGTGAGGACCCTGCTTAAATCTCATAGCAGCACACACTGCACGGAGAGCACAACACAACAAAAAGAAGGTGCTCTGCTCACCCTTGAGCCTTCACTGCTGTTCATCATCGTGTTGGATGAGAGGAGAACAAGGGGATCTGCCTCGGGCACAGCAGCGGCCAGGGGAGTGTGTCAGCCCTGGGACAGCTGTTAGGAAAATGTGCTTTTTGAGAGTGAGGGGAGAAACGCTGGCAAAAGGCTTGAGCATGAAGTCTGTAATTTAGACGTCAGAACGTGTCAGATATATCACTGTCAAACTTGATCTGTTACCACTGTGCATAAAATTTACCCACAGAATTTCTCCTCCAGGCAATCAGTAGCCTGCAGTAAGTGCTGGGAGCAGGTCCAACCACCCTGCTGGAGTGAGACTCTCAAGTGGCCTGGATTCCTGCCTTCACAAAGCCAGGACCTCTGGGGCTTTCAGTGCTGGTGTCTTCTCCTCTCACCTTCACAGAACAAAAGGAAATACAACTTCATCAATGCTTGATTATACCACTGATGTTGTTCAATGGAAGTCCATGAAGATTAGAATCATCATAACCCCTGATTTACACAGATTTCCAAAAAAAAGCAAAGGTGATACCAAGCCAACTGATGTCCAAGAAATAAACCTGTTCAGCCTCTGCAAAGATTCCCCCTGCCAAGCTCCTGTGAGGCTGAGTGCAGCCAGGATGGCACCAGCTGCAGACCTGCTGCCTTCATTGTGAACAGCTGCCAAGCAAATCCTACATCCCACCTTAGCACAGTGACTGGGCAGCTTCTGGAGGATTCTTTCTATTCCCTTACCTCTGCAGTTTAAATCTGTGTTCATTTCTCCATGCAGAAGCAATACATTGGCCATTTCAGTTACAAATCCCTGACAAAATTATTTCAGTTGCCTGTATCAGAGGGAGGTTCTGTAGGTCCTGTTGGCTGTCAGATTAGCCTGTGGTTATAGAGGATGAGCCTTTGTGTCCTCATTACTGAGCGCTCAGAGTGATCAGAGTCAGTCTATTGTTGCAGAAACTCAGAGTTTTAAGCAGAAATAAAAAAGAGACAATAGCACTCCTACTAAAACTGTCACATTGTCACACGGGGAAATCTCACAAGCATCTCTCTGCCATTCTCACAACATCATTCACTCAACAACACAAATAAACTACATCAAACATTTCATCCTGAAAGAAGTTGCAAAGCAGCTGTTCCTCTAAAGTACATGTGGAAAAATTCATCGGTGCACAGACTTATTTATCACTTTTACGTGTTTACAGTCTTTTATTCCACTGCTTAGGAACCAGCTAACTTACCGTTGTATCATTTCCATGTTTTTACCATTGTTAGTGTCAAAATGATCCTAGGAGCACCTGCTGAAAACCTTCTTAAACGCAGACGTTTGACTCTTAACAAGTCAGTACATCAAAACTTTGTATTGCTTTTTGCAACATTTTAAAAGCAAACTCTTTCTTCATCAGGGGCAAATCATCTTATTTGGAACAGGCTGACTGCTCCAGGCAGGAGTTAAGTTTCCCAGAGCAGCTGTGGCTGCCCCTGGATCCCTGGCAGTGCCCAAGGCCAGGCTGGACAGGGCTTGGAGCAGCCTGGGACAGTGGAAGGTGTCCCTGCCCATGGCAGGGGGTGGCACTGGGTGAGTTTTAAGCTCCCTTCCAACCCAAACCATTCTATAAATTTATGGTATCACTTACAAAGACAAACACATTTCCCAGCCAGTTTGATCTATTTTTTTAATGCCATTAAAATCAAAAGAAACCTGCATGCAAAGAACAGCATATAATGCTTTATTAATTTCATACAGCACAAAGCAAAGAAGAGACTGAAGAACCTCTGTGGTAGATCCCTGTGTTCGGTGGAGTGGCTATGAAAAAGAAGTAGTAAATTTTTGTGAGGCATGGGGAACTTATACTGTGCTTCAGTAACACATTGATATGATTTTGTGTTGGCTCAACTGCTGAATTACTCATGTTAACAGAATACAACGAATTTTATGACTTGGAAATCCACTGTGGAGGTGGTGTCTTGTGACCGGACCAACAGCCAGATTTTCCTGATTAATATAATGGAAACCTCCCAAGACAGAGGGTCTGCTTGTCTCCAGGCTACAATCAAATTTAATCCATTGAGTTTATTAGCAACAGATAAAAATCTGACCAGTGCAGCCTGAATTGGAGATAAAAGTTCCTTTCAAAATAACACTCATAAAATTGATCTGATTGCATCTTCCTGGCATTTCTAATTCAGTCAGGCAGTAACCCACCAAAAGGCTGCTGGGAGCAGCTCCGGCTGATGGAATGGGGCAGGTTAAAGTGCTGTGACACAGCTGGGAGAGAAAACCATTTCCCAGCCCTGTGCAGGTGCCAGGAGCTGAACCGCCAAACACCTGTTGGGATCACACTCGTGCTGCTTTCCCTGGAAAAAAGAGAAGCTTCATCTTAACCTCGCTGCAGAGCAGTGAGAATTCAACATAAATGTACACTGAACAGAAGGGATTTGTCCTTTCTTTGGTACACTAAGTGTTCTGCAAGTCTCATAAATAATTTTTAAACCTACCTACTGTGATAAAATATGCAGCCAGGCTGTGACTGGAATACCGAGAGAGGCTGATACTGAGAGTTCTGTGTCTTACAACACCTTCTCATCCCCTCACCTGGTAAATTATGTGGTTCAGTCATTTTGTTAGTGTCAGGGTGGGGGTTTTTTGGCAGGTTTGGTTGGATTTTTGTTTTGTTTGAGGTTTTTTCCTTTTACTGGTTTTGTTTTGATTTTGTGGAAAGCTACAGAATAATGTTAAGTCTTGGTGAGATTATATTTTGACTTTCTTTCATTTTCCAGCAATTTACTACAGACCAGAAAAAAACCCTCAAAGTATAAAAACTGTCTGTCTCAGACGCAACTTTGCATCAGATATTGTCTTTGTCAATACTGTTTTCTTCCTGAAAAAATGAAAATGGAGTGAGTATCCTGAGAAAGCTCAGAGTGCAGACATTCCCAGACCGATGAACTTGGGGAGGGAAAAATCTGAACGGAATCCTCGCTTCCTACCTTGTGGCGGTGCGCAGTTTTGCCTTTATATAAATTGTTAAATTGTCCTAGAGATAAGTTTGGTACGTTCCAGCTTTCCCCCTTTGTTAAATGAAAAATAGTTTCTCCCAGTTAGTTTTATTACCCTNGGTTGTGTGCAAATGTTGTCCCTCCCTAAACTCCTCCCGACGTATTCCTCTATTGGTTGTTCCCTTTCCCCGCCTTCTGTCATCGCCCCCCTTTAAAGGTCCATGTTCCCTGTTGAAAATTGCTCAGTCTGTCCGACCCTGGTTTGGGGAATAAACTGCTGTTCCTTGGACCTTTGGGCTGGCTGTCCCTTCCTTCAACCCTTTGCCTCTCGGGCTCGCAGTGGACTTGGTGGAGGGGTTTTCACCCCTAGCTGTTGCCTGGCTCGGGGCTCAAAGCCGGGAAGTGGCCCCTGTCCTGCAGGGGTTCCTGTGCAGAGCTAGCCGGGGACCGAGCGAGTGGTCAAGTGGCCACCACACTACCTGATTAAAATCAGTGAAAAATAGAAGGACCAAAGCACCCTATGCGCTTTTACAAGCACGGCTCACTCCTTAACCCCAGCCCTGTGCCTATTTTAATTTTCTTGGTAAATAGTGCCCTCTGCAGCATCTCTTCGACTCTTGCAAGGTTCTAAGCACAGTGCACTCTTTGCCTGACCCTTAGTGCACCACAGGCAAGGGACATGGTGCCAAAATACAGAATTCCAGCAAATCTGCACCGCTCTCGTGTTGCTTTACAGTGTCTGCTGCAGGTCTAGTGTTTCCCAGGCTGCAGCCAGCACCAAGAACAGGTTTTACTAAATCTGGGAGAGGGACAGCATCTGTAAAGAAGGCAAAAACTGGACACGTGCAAAGGAAAAAAAACTCTTCCTCATTAAAGCCATTATAACAATATTATTTGGAAGACTTCCATATGTGATTCTTTCTAGTATTAATAGCATTCACTTGTACGATGTCTTTCAGCCAAGGGTTTCATTTAATAAGCATTAATTATTTATTCCTGTGAGATTTGCAGAGGACATGATACCATTTCAGGTGTAATTGATTGTTTTAAAATTTATTTTGATTTTATCAAGGATTTTTTAAGTCTTAGCATTTGCTGCAATGTGTAACTATTTAATCCCAAACTCATTACAGAGAAGACCTTTTAGTAATGACAGCAGTTTCTAGGTCAGACATTCTCTCTTCTGAAATTCTCCCTTGCCTGCTGTACATAATTTGTCTTACACCATACAGTCTTTTATTCAAAGGGAACTTTTAATCTTTTATGGAGACTTGACAGCGCCTGATTCATAAAAGAATAAGTTCAGCCAGAGAATTAAAAAGACGCTGGGATGAGAAAAATAAGAGCTAGACAAACATCTGTCGGGAATGGCTTAGCTTTAATTGGGGCAAAACATCAACTAGGTGACCTCATGAGATCATCTTTGTCTCCATTCCCTTTTTTTTATTACTCTCTGAAAAACTTGTCTTGATAGGACCTTGTCTCTTCTCTAAGGCATTTAACCTTTTATTGTGGGGACATTTCACCCAATTCCCAGCTTCAGAAAACACACCTTGAAATACAGCTGCTTAATAAATATTATGTAATTAATTATGTGTAAATAATCCCTATTCTGTCAAATCCAGCAAAAAAGACACTTGTGGTTCATGGGTAGGCGCTCCAGGAGGTTTTTTGGCATATCACCACCAAGAACAACTACATGCCTGTGGGACTTGTAATATGGATGGGGTTTAATATGTCTAAAAGATTGAGAGCATCTACAGAATCATGGAATCTTGGAATTGGTGTGGGGGGAAAAGGACCCCAAAGCCCACCCAGTGCCACCCCTGCCATGGGCAGGGACCCCTCCCACTGTCCCAGGCTGCTCCCAGCCCCAGTGTCCAGCCTGGCCTTGGGCACTGCCAGGGATCCAGGGGCAGCCACAGCTGCTCTGGGCACCCTGGGCCAGGGCCTGCCCACCCTGCCAGGGAACAATTCCTGCCCAAGATCCCACCCAGCCCTGCCCTCTGGCCCTGGGAAGCCATTCCCTGGGCCCTGTCACTGCATCCCGTGGCAATTGTCTCTCTCCATCTTTCCTGCCGCTCCTGCAGGCCCTGGAAGGCCACCCTGAGGTCACCTCCTGTCCAGGCTGAGCAATCCCAATTCTCCACATGTTTGGCAATCACAACTCAGTTACTACCACTTCTCACTGCAGCTCAAGAAGGTGCTACCACGGTTTAGAGCAACGTGACCTTGTTCATGTCCTTTCAAGGCATCACTGAACTTCATCTGACCTTTTATTGCAAAGTCTGACCTCAATTGAGGTGAGTAATTGCCAAATCATTAGGCAGCAACAGAACGCTAAGCCTGACTTGCCTCACAGTTCTGGCCTGATAAATTAACATTCCATTTATAATCTACCAGTACCCAGTCTCAAGGAATCAGAGATGGAGTCTTTTCCCTGACTTTCTGTTGGAAAGTCCCTATAAACTGCTAGACCTACACAAGTCCTTCCTTTTCCCTTCCTGCCAAGTAAAGCTGCAGTTATTTTAGGTTGCAGGATTCCACCAATTTCTCCTGTTTGGTTTGGTAATTTATTCACTTGCAAACAGTTCACCAAGTGAGAGATAAAAGCTGTGAGATGAAGAAATGACTGTGAGTTATTCACTTGCCCCTAAATGACCAGAAGTGTCTATCAGTGTGTTCTATGTTGGAAAAACAATGCTGCAGTAGAATATTCCAGAGTCATTGACGTTTCAGGGTGTTTGGTCCTGTAGTTCAAGAGAAGATAATTTCACCTTGGATTTTCAGCCATGAATACGCATTCTTGGAGGGGGAAAAAAAAAATAAAAAGAAGCTATTCCTTCTGTCATGTCCTAAAAATTGAATTCCATAGGTGGTGCAGTATCTGTGCTGTAATGCCAAGTAAAGGGCAAGAGAAAGAGGGACAAGATGAGCACTGAATGAATCATTGCTTTTCAGACTGTTCCTTCTCTATCCTTCCTTTCTCAAATTAGGCTGGAGCCTACAAGTAGATAAAGGAATCACATGGACTCAAACAAATACTTTTGTCATATATTCTATGTGCAGTACACTTGCCCTCCTGAGAATTTTGAAAGGATTAAAAAAAGTATTCATTTTCTCTGAGATGTTTTAGGAACATTTTTACCTATTCAGATAAATGGCCTGTGTTTTTCCCACCATATCCACGCTGCCACATGAATCACGTGCAAAACAGCATCACAGCTGATTCGTGGCATCAAGAAGGTGGATTTTGAAGGTGGTGTTTCAAAATTCAGGAGTGCTGCTACGCCAAAGGTGCAGCAGGTGGGCTACTGGGATGTCCCTGGGTCATGCAAGGCTCTTTTTGCATTGCTGGGATCAGGAAGCCTGGCAAAGGCTAAGAGCTCACAGGATGCAGAGTTACCAGAAATCCAATTTATCCTTGATATTTGCTTTTGCTATCTTAGAGACACAAGAGGAAATTTGCTCTTAACCTTTAGTTTTAATCAATCTAGGTTGTTCTTAAGAAAAGGAGCAAAAAGAGAAAATAATAAAAGAAATGTTAAGCTTGTAGCATATTTGCCTTTTTTTTTTTTCCCTGAGGAGTAAATATATTTTATGGAGTTAATGCCTGAGAAGAAGTAAATTCACTGCGCCCTCCCAGTTCATACACATCTAATTTCTGGAAATACCCTTGCAAGCCTGCATGACCATCACTCCCAGCAAGTTCCTTGCTGCCTGTAATTTATGGCAGCTAAAAAAATAAATTGGGAAAACCGATCCATTTCATACTCCTTTTTCCCAATTAGCCAAGAAACTCTTTTAAGTTTTCTCACCTTTCGAGGAACTCTGTTATCATGATTGCACAAATAGGTTGCTTGTACGCCTGCACAGTCTTGCTTAGACCTATTGGGGAGAATTTTTAAAAAACCTTTTTTCCAAAAATAAAAAAAAAGGACAGTGAGCACAGAGGTTTAGTTCTCAGGGGGAGATCTTACTAAATATGTTTCAGTGGCATCACTCGATAGCAACTCTTCCTCCTTGCACACACCGTGTGAGCAATTCCACCCATTTGTCAGGACACAGGGGAAACTGGATGAATTCCGGAGTTCTCTCAGTCTGTTGTAATGGCATGATCATCGTATTAATGCCTTTAATAAGGTCTTACTTAGGTGATCTTCACAAATATTTCACATTTCGAGGGTTTAATAAAAACGTTCACTTTAACTGTTCACCGTTACTCCATCAGGATTTTATGGAGATGGTATATGGTTTCATCTTTCAATCTCTTCCGGTGGACACATGGGTAATAAATGTATATGTATTAGAATTTGTCTTTAATAAGAGCCATATATTTGACTGAGGCAGGACTCTAAGAGCAGACAAGTTCATTTACACATTTCAATGGGACCCATAAAAAACCCGTTCATCTGACGTAATTATGCCAGTGCTGAGACCTGAATTTACCATTCCTTCATAAATACTACTTAAAACTTAATTTCAGGCTTTCTGCATGGAGTACACTTAAAAATTGAGGTTCACAGAACTTACAGCTTCATATCAATCCAGCCTTCCAACAACCTGCACTAAAATCATTGGAGTCCTGATAAAGAGATTGAAGGACACCTTTTATTGCTTAAAACATCATGAGAACAATAATGAGTAAGTGAGTGTGAAAAGCTCTGAGTCTTTTGCAGAGTCCTGTGAATACGTCTGCAATATTGATGATAATTCTGGCGACAGGCAGGTGCAAGTTCTGCTAAGCTTTATACCAAGCTTGCTTGTGAATGAGTTGCTGCTACTCTTCCAAGCAGTACATGACCTCCTTACTTTCTCCTTACAGTAAAATGGATATGGTCCAAGTTATAAAGGTAGGGATTCAAGCGGAGAGAACTCTTCCTGGAAAAACTGGGGGAAAATTATTTTCCACTCATTTATCTTAAGACCTAGTTTGCCTTGGCAGCTGAGTAACAAATTTTGCTCTCCAGTTACAGATGTCAGAGAAAAACAGTGGCCCTTCCACTGCTCTTCCACTTGGAGAAGAGGTTTTTTATCAAGCAATGGCAGATTACCCCAAATATGCCTTGAATTTCCCATGTTAATGAATTTCTTTCTTCCTATTATTTTTGTGTGGTTACACACAAGTTTTTATCTTCACCTCTTGGAAGACATAAATTTTTTTTTTCATTCAGCAGTTGCCATTTTAGTTTGGCTAAGCTAGATAGAAACTGCAGTTCTTAGGTAAAAAAGAAATTAAAAATTAAAGGCCTTTGAAGGAGGAAACAAGAGAGGATACACTGTCATTTATTAATTACCATTTTTAAGGTTTGGGGGCTTGATTCTTTGTTCTTTTTTGAGAAATAAACGTGTTGATTTAAAAAGCCAACTTTGATTGTAAGATCCTTCTCCTTTTCCCCTGGAAAACCCTTATTGGCTCCTGGCTGGGATCCACCCCCCGTTCTCCCCCTGTAGTTACGGGGCTGCACAACCCATTTCCCTTGCCTTTTCCCTCCTGGATCCCTTGGCACAGTAAGGCTTCTGAGCTGCACCCGAGGAAAAGGCCTCCTCGTGTTCCTTTACCCCTCTCCTTGCTGGGGTGACTGACTGATGGCCTTGGGGCTTTGGCTCCCTGGAGCAGACGAGAGCTAAAGCTCCAAAGGTCCCAGGCTGCTCCCCGCTCCTGCTGCGGTGGCCGAAGCGAGCCAGCCCTGGTCAGAAGCGGTCACCGCGACAACTTCTCCCAACTTAGAATACAGGTTAAAATCATACTTTAAAAGAGAAGGAAGAGTAGTCATGAAGCTGATCTTTTGTAAAGGAGACCAGCAAAGAGAAAACACAGAGAGCTGGGATTCCAAGAAGATGGAAAAATCATACATTATCAAAGACGTTATTTCTGCTTTCTCATCACTTACCTATTTTTTTTTTTTTTATATCTACCAGCAACTAACCGGAGAATAAACCAGACACGTATTGTCACAGAGACAGCAGAAAATATAAGAGAAATCTTTATAATCCTTACAACAGCCTGTTTAGGTGTTAACACTGTTGATATCATTAGTACATTTTGGCATGGCTCCCTTTCCTCTCAGTCAATACATCAAAGGACAGTAAGCATCATTAAGACTCCTGGGAGGCAGAGGAGCAGCAGCCAGACATCTGTCCTGTCCCCAAAGAGCAAGTCATGTTCCTAGTCTAACAATCCCTGTGAACTGGTGCAGCTCTTGGCACAATGTGCAGAAATCATAAACAACTGCCCCTACCATGCTGTATAAAAGGACAGTTTGGAAAGTGCTGTAGATGAGTTTTTATAACCCATAATTTTTTATGGGATTCAAATGCACCACACAGCATCTTATGTGTTGGACCCTCTCCCCTCCACTTGTGACTAGCAGGGATCATCAAATTAGTACACATGAAAGAACTCCCATCAGCAGGCATGCAGCAGAGATGCAAAAATGAGGATGCACATGCTTCTCCTGTCTCTGAATGCCATCCAAACTTCCTGTACCCTTCTCTGCATAAAAAGAAGGCGTACATTTGTCCCCAAAGCGTTTGGCAGAAATGGAGTTTGGCATTTTCCAGGCTTTCTTCTTCTTGCTTGAGGAGTGTCTGGCCTTCCCCTCATGACTCTCCTCTCAGCATCACCCTGATGTTCTTTCAGAAGCTCTCCCACCATCGTGGCCACACCAGCATTTCCTGGGGGAGGCCAACACGGTGCTGGGGCTGTGGGGCCCTTGTCCAGCGCTGTGGTGTGAGGGGAAAGGGAAAAGGCCCCAGGAAGAAGCAACACCCACAGGCTATGTCAAGGAAACAGCTATTTATTTTCTTTTTCTTGACTAAAGAAAAGCCTGCTAGTGTTGCCCATGGGGCCCGAGGGCCCTCTGCTTTCGGGGTCGTCGCAAGGCCCTGGCTGAGGGGGTCCCTGCCCAGACTGGGATCAGGGGCCCTGCAGCCACTGCCACCTCCCTGGGCTCCTTCTAGGGCTGTTCTGGCTCTGCAGCGACGGTCGCAGATGTGCTGGCACTCCCTTCGGGGGCCTCCTCCGACGTCCCGGCTTCGTGCTCCTTGTTGGAGTCTGGTGGCCCACCTGAGGTGGGAGCGTCCCCAGGGCAGGCCGAGGAGCCAGCGCCGGCCCCGGGGCTCTCGGCCTCCTCCCGGGCAGCGTGGCAGCCCCGCAGCCTGCGCACCTCCCGGCTGCACTGTGTCTCGACGATGCTGAGGACGCCGTGGACCACCAGAGAGGTGTACTGCTGCAGGCGAGGCTGCAGCCGCTGCGCCAGCTCCTCCCCGTCCGGGCCGAAGGTGCACAGGGCCACCAGGACGCCGCTTTCCACTGCCTTTGCCTGCCACCACCGCTCCCTGTAGATCTCCTGCAGCCGCTCCTGCAGCCAGGACCGCACGGGGTTCAGGAGGTTCTCTCTCGTTCGGAAAAGCTCTGCCCAGAGCTCGGGCAGGATGCCACCCACGGCCTGGGGCCCTGCCGCGCCCTGCTGGGCTGGGGACCGCGTTCCCTGCGAGGCAGCGGCTGCCGCAGGGCCGTAGGCGCTGCCTCCACCGCCCGCGTCCACAGCGTTTCCTGCGGGGCCGGTGGCCTGGCCGGCGTGTCTGAGGGCAGGCTGTGGGCAGTTCTCCTCCCGCTCCGCAAAGCTGACGGTGGAAATCAGTGTCCTGCAGAGAGGGCAGGTGCGGGCCCACTGCAGCCAGCGCAGGACGCAGCCCAGGCAGAACGCGTGGCCGCAGGGCAGGGCGTGGGCGATGTCCCCCGCCACCTCGCAGCAGATGGGGCAGCTAGGCTCTGTCCTCGCCGTGGCCATGTCGCCTTCTTGCTGCTTGGTTCAGCTCTGCCACCCAAATCTGTGCCGCCAGGGTCATAATCCATCTCCCAGTGATGACAAAATGCAACAGCAGTTCACGTCAGCCTCCGCCGCCCAGTGATGTCACAATGGGACAATCACTTGGCACAGTTGCCTGAAGAAACCTCACAACTAAAATTCCACGCACAGTTGCTTAACCACTTTCAGGAACTCTACCCAGAGTTTCTGTGCTGTCTGCAAGTGTTTTTAAGGCTACCTAAAAGTGTTTTAAAAATACCTCAAACCACTCACACAGAAAAGTACGCATTCAGCAATGTGCCCTTCTTGCATTGCCCTGAAAATCTGGGGAAAATCCCTCTGAGCCACAGGACTGCTGAGTTTATTTTGCATAATTTTACCTGAGTCACATCCAGCCGTTTTCACCATATTTCGGTCCAAAACTACAGCTACTAGAGATCAGACAGCAAGTAAATTTCAGTGTTTGTTTCACCACCTACCCTCAAAAAAAACCCCTACCTGGTGCAATGTGTCTTGGTATCTTGACATATTTGAATAAATGTCGTGACTCACGTTCCTGAACAGTTTAATTTCTTACATCAGTTGTGAACTGCAGCTCATCAGGTATTAAGATCTGACTAATAAACATAATTTCTGCAGATCAGCTAAATTGCATAAAAAATCAAGAGCTTTGAAAATGCAGCTGCAGTGAGAGTTCAGATTTGAGTAAGATTTGTTGAAGAGTTCTTACCTTTCACAGGTTTCAATTCATCAAACTTCAGCAGTTTCTAAGATTATATAGATATATAGATACAGATATATAGATATATAGATATAGATATATAAATTACATACATAATCAAACACAAAATAGAGTCACAGTAGTATTTATCAGAATACCAGTGCAGTTCTTGCTGGAGGCTACAGGCCATCATGGATAAAATTAATGACATCAAAAGATTCAACCCAGAAGAAGGACAAGTAAAAGAAATGAGCATTATGTGTTTAATGAAAGTAATACAAAACATCACAACTGAATCCAAAATAGCTGTTCAGACTATGAACTGCATTTGCCAAACAAATGGGCACTAGTTAGCTGTCAGAATTTTACCTTTTGCATTAAAGTCTTAAGAAACAGATTGTACCACTAGAAAGAAAATTTGACATAAGAACAGCAAAACAATTAAACTGCAACAGATTTTAGCTTGTGCTTTTAACTGTACAGTGGTGGCCTCTCTAATTTCTGTACTGCTTGGTTAAGAAATCCCTCACAGGCCAGCTGTAGTTACAAAACTTGTAATGCTCATCACAAGAGTAAAGACAGTTCCATGGCACTAACAAAAAACCCTCCCCACACAGTTAAGGTGACTTATATTTCTGATTAAATCATTAAATCAGTATTAGAATATACACTAGCATGTCTACATTAGGTGTCTGTTCAATTTATTAAAGATTTCTCTCATGCTGCAAGTTCTAGAGTCTGCTCTCATAATAATTTCTAACGAAACACATTATAACCACGTCCCTGTGTGCTCTGTTCAGTTGTCAGCACATTTAAAGTAACAAAAATGCAGCATATTTAAAGCAGCAACAAGAAATACCAGGAGCAGCAGATACAAACATGAGGGTAGGGACCCCTTTTTCACCATCCTGATTTAAATAACTACAGCACCCACACCACACAGGTCTTTATTAAATGGCCAGGGGATATTTGATGGTGTAGAGTAACAAAAAGAAAGCATCATGGAACTGTATCATCCAGAAGCTCCTGGCTCAAACACCTCTGTCCTTCAGTGCTGGTTGACTCCACCTATTTGTGGCAATTGCTTCCCTATGCAGCAGTTGATTTCCAAGGAGAAGCCTTATAAATAAAGTCCTAAATAAAGTTGTCTGACTTTCAAAGCTTCTCCAAAATTTTGAAAACCAGGCTTTGGATTTTTGTCCACACATAAAATATAAAACTGTTACTTTCTTTATTAAAATAAAGAATGTGAAAGTCTACGAAATAATTTCATTTCTTATTTCACCCCTCCTACATCTGTGAGTAAAGCCACTTCTGGGCAGCATTCATGTAAAGGCAGCGTTTCATTTGCTAAAGATAAAGGTGTAACATTAAAACAAATGGGGATGTTAGTGCTGTGGGGGGAGAAAAAAGGTCACACTTGAATAGTCTTTAATACGTCAAAAATGAAACTTAAAAATTGCCTCTCAATCATGATTTGTTTAATTTCAGGGCAAAATTGAGACTTTTATGACCAGTGTATTGCTCTTCTAATGAACTTCTGTTACTGCATTGCACCACCAGCTACTAATCTGACATTTCAAAATTTGTCAGATTTCCACTGATAGCTTCACTCACAAAAGCAGTAGAAAGTCTCAAACACTGCCAGCAGCAAGTTAGCACTTTTCTCCAACACTTCTGTCTGGATTCTTTTAGGGGAATAGAAATTTGCCTCTAAGACTTGAGTAGGTCTCAAAGAGAAGAAACTTATTTTAGTTGCAGGACCACAAACAAACAGGTTCCCATGATTCTCCTGTTTGATTTGTCACTTGGAGGGGGAAGATCTAACTCACTGGTATAGAATGCTTAAAAATTAGACCAGAGAAGTCTCCCTGTTTCTGGGGATGTCTGGAGCCCCATATGTTACATCACTAATTAAATTAGGAGTGTGTTCAGACACGCTCCTAATTGTTAGTTGCTAAGAAGTGGACAGATTACACGCCAGAGAGCTGCTTGATCTGGACAGAGACAGAACCAAATCAAAATCCAAAGGGTATGTTGGAAGCACAGCCGTAAGAGTTCACTAACAGGCAAACTCCTGCTTTATTCCAAAAGAACTCCCAATTTTAAAGAAACCACTTAGAGGCCAGCTAAGATGAGCATTGCAATATTATTAGCACGGAAAAAGGAAGGAAAAAGATGTTCAGGAACTTCCCATCTAGGTCTAAATTACGCTTTTTCCTTTTTAGTGCTATCCACTGAAGAGTGCGCCCAACACTGTAACTGTAGGCTTGGAAAAAAACCTAAGATATATTTTAGAAATTACTATTTTTATCTATGAGCCTTTAGCCCTGTTTATGCTTCCTTAAACATAGCATCATTTTGTTTAACTAGGTACCAGGAGAATTGTTGCCGTAGGGTGAAAACTGTCTTCACACTGTTCGGAAGATGTAAGTTCACATGGAATTTGCAGAGATTTCCAAACAAGTGTTCTGGGAAACATGTTCAGGAGATCATGGATTTGTGACTTGGTAGGAAGCATTTTTCCCAAAGAAAGTCTGCAGAATAAATAATTTCTTAATAAAATCTTTAACCCAGATGGGAAGGATCATAATCTGTGTGTTCCTTCACTGTACATCTGGTTATTCACAAACACAGACATATTTTCACATTGCACCAAAAACAAAGATCAAAGTAAATTGAAAATTTTCAAAAGACAGGTGGTAGAAGTAGGCAGTGGTAACACAGACACCGAGTTTCTCATTTATCTTTGGTGAAACAAGGAAATAACAAAGGGACTACATAAACGAGCCAACAGGAAAGACTGAAAGGACAATTTACAATGGATGGAGGAACAGGACAAAGGGAATGGCTTCACAGTGAAGAGGTCTGTGGTAGATGGGATCTTGGGCAGGAATTGTTCCCTGGGAGGGTGGGCAGGCCCTGGCCCAGGGTGCCCAGAGCAGCTGTGGCTGCCCCTGGATCCCTGGCAGTGCCCAAGGCCAGGCTGGACACTGGGGCTGGGAGCAGCCTGGGACAGTGGCAGGGGTCCCTGCCCATGGAAGGGGTGGCACTGGATGGGCTTTAAGGTCCTTCCAACCCAAACCATTCTGGGATTCTATGACTAAGATAGAAAAAAAATTGTTACGTGATTGATGTTTTGCATTGCTCCACATCATGACTTCAATTGTTAAAAATGATCATTGGCATGAATGACTTATATTTCTTCCTCTCATGTCAGAAAGATCCGTGACATCAACCCAGCAGACATGCGTTGTGGCATGGCGACCGCCATATTTCCCCGCCTTCCTTCCAGTCCTTGGCCCCACCTCCTCTGGTCCCACCACTGTGGGAACCAGATGAGGGAGCGTGGGAACCAGAAGGGATGAAGTGAGAGGGAGGCTGCTGGTGGAAGGGGCAGAGAAAGGGGCTTGGTCCCATCCTGGNCCCAGGGAAGGATGAGGGGGAACGGGTAGAGGAGTTAGGGAGAACTGGGGGTAAATTGTGCGGCTCTCCCTCCCTATCCTGGTGCCACCGAGAGCAACCCGAGGGTAGTCCGCTCCTCACCGACCTCATCTCAGTAAGGGGAACAAGGCGGTTGCGCCCTGGGGACACCCTGGAGGAGAAAGAGAATCTCCGAATGAAACATTCCCCTTC
>VYXC01000949.1:73641-85190 GCA_013397175.1 Platysteira castanea
TATTATTGTTAGTTCTTCATTATTCAGCTTCAGAGAAATGAAATTCTGAAACTTTTGTGCTAAGGGAAAACATGCGGATTTTCCACTTTTTTCCCCTGTTATGCCCTTCATTTTTCCTGGTGGATATGCTGAGTTTGAAGGCCCTCCCTCATCGATGATGCTTTAGGATGGGTCAGTCGCTGACCGCTGGCCGCCCGGAGGCCAGGCAAGCGTCTTGCAGAGGCGTCCGGATCCGTCCTTGCCACTGCAGGGCAGACAGCTGTCGAATTGCTGCTCTGGCGCCTTGCTCAGAGCTAGCACCTGGCAGCAGCAACAAAGTAGTTCGGAGCGGAGGCGAAGGAGGAGAGACGGACTCTCAGTAGTATCAAACAAGTCCTTTATTTCCTGACCCCGAGAGACCAGGAGATCTATGCACCTAGAGAGCTGTGCTACTCTGAGCACAGAATGTCTGTTACAGCAGTTTTTAAAGGGGGGCAGAGAAAGGGAGGTACAAAGACATANAAGGGGGGACACATAACCAGTAACAGGGTCTCAGGGGAGGGTTCAATTCAAACCAACCAATGGGGTAACTAACAGAACAGAACTTTCTAGCTAATAATTGAATATTCAATAGGGGATATGAATAAACATGAGGATTACATCAAATGGGGTGATCGGGGGAAAAACCAATGGGGATTACAGAGAGGTGGGAGCAACAGGGGGGAACCAATGGGCGACATAACTTCACATAACAGACATGGAACAACCTAGAATGGGGGGCGGTGACCCAGCCAGGATGGACACCCAGTGGGGGCGCGGCCTACACCTCAGTGCCGCCTTCATCCCCGCCCATGGTTTCATACACACTCTCAGCCTCCTCCTCCTGGGCGGGCAAATCCACCCACTGGATGCCCTGATTGACGTCCAGCTCGGGCTGGATCACCGCAACAATCGAGGTAACTGAAGGATCAGGGCTTGTCTTGCAGGGAATCTGGAGGTTACAAAATTATTGCAATAATTCGCTCAGCTATTCAACACTTAATTATCAATATCATAAGGGGAGAAGGGAATTCAGCTGGTCAGATATGATGTCTCTACTACTTTTATGTCACACTGCAATCTCTGAATCCACGTCTCCACATCTTCTGCTCAAAGCAGTGACGAAATTTAGTGTCCGTGTGCATTTTCAATACAGATTAAGCCATTTAATGCAAATTAATCAGATATTGATTCAGGATTTTGACAGAATTACTGTAATTTGTGCAAACGTTGTTGTGGTAAGTGCGTAAGTTACCCACCCTGAGCAGACCACAGGATCAGCACTTTGTAAGGTAGCAAAGTGACGTAAAATAAACACAGAAGATTGTCTCATGTCATCTCAGGAGCCAGTTAATGTGCTGTCATTAGGAGCACCACAAACAATTAGACTGCTTAAAACTCCAATGCCTCGCTGTAGTCAGCCTAATGATTGGATGGGGGGTGTAAAATTTTAAATTCATTCAGGTGCTGTGTAGACCAGAGGGGAAAACTAGCTTTTATAAATATAAAGAAATCTATGAACTGACTAAAACCACAACATTTTCAGAAAGTATTCATGGAAAATTTTTTCCCATGGAGTTTGATCCCAAACAGGTCAGAACTGATGGGGGTGTCGACAACACCTTGTAGAGCAGCTCCTCACCCATGCCTTAAAAAACCCCTTTTCTTGCAGAAGGTTCCAGGGCAGTCTGAGAGATGAGAGATTTCAGCTGTCTACCAGGCACAAGGAAAAGTGGGAGCGGTGAAATGTTGAGGAGCTGAAGCTCATCTCTGCCCATCACAGGCTGCCAGCTCATTGCAGCTGCAGTCCTGCCTTGTAAAGCAGGGAGTGCAGTGAGGAAGGGCACGAGGGTGCGGTGGAAATGGTGCTGAACCAGAACAGCACATTGTAAGGGAAGAAATAATTGAAATGGGCATCGAATCCTGATATGTGGAGGTGTCAGTGCAGGCAGGAGGAAAGATACTGTAGGGTTATTACCTGAACGCGGGGGCAGTGAAACGGTGCTGTCAATCAGTTCATAGAAATGGTTTCCTCCTAGCAAGCAGCTAAATTATAAATATTCCTGAGGTTATAAAGCTGTTGCAAAAAGCAAAACCAAAATGATGGCAGTTATGTGCTTTTCACAGCAAACACCCGAATTATACGAAACAAGGGAAAGAAAAATGACACAAACAAATTGTCTGAGCAGAGATTAAGGGCTTTAAATTTATTTACTGTAGAAACAGAGCACATCCACGTGAGATACATGATCACAGGCTATAAATACTTCCAAGTTAACTATGAAAAACTGAATTATTTACCAGCTGTGTTAACAGACAACCCTTGTAGCTTGCAGTAAGGAAAAAACCCCTAATGTTAAAGATTTATTATAAGCTTCAGAATCTTCTGAAAACTTAGCCGTTCCTATTGACAGTGCTGTCCCTTTCTGAAATTATATTTATTGCAGACCTGTAGGCTAGGAAATGTAGTATTGCTATCAACAGCAACAGCCCACAGACTTTGTTCTACATTTGGGAGGCCACAGGAGCAAGGCACATCAAGTTTGCTTTGTTCCATTTCATCCTGACCTGCCCGGAGCTTTGTTTTAACTTACTTCAGCCCTAACAGTGATTTTTCTAGTGGCCAGTTGGCTGTGGCAAATCTGTCTTACTTTTGCCCGTCTTAGTAGAGTGAACCACAGTTTCTGGGCAAGGTGGCAGTAAGAGGTAGTTATTTTGTGGAGAATGAGGTATTTATTGCCCTAGTTCAGTGCAGGAATTTATGACTGTATGGAGTGGTGCAGAGCAGTGCAGGCATGGAAGGGGAGCAGTGGGGACAGAGGGGAAGTCATGGGGGGAGGTACGATGCATGGCAGAGGCTGAATATTAGAAAATGTAAAAAAGTTGCTCCCCAAGGTGAATCAAAATAATCAGAATGGCAAGGAGGAAAAATAAAGCTCATCATACTGAAGCAGTACTGCTGTTTTGTGTAACAGAGCTTTATACACAATAATAGTCTTTATTTGATTTTCCTTTATTTTTTCTGTAATAATTTAACCTAGGCTCATGAAAATCTTTTTGAATTACCATTAAGACAATAAGGATTTTATTGTTATTATTCATAATAATAATTATTGGCTTTATGTGTGTGGAGTGTTCTCTTTTTGCCCATAACAAGTTTTATGAACGTTGATGGCAGAGTAAAATAGACATTCACTTATTTTAATTCCTTTAATATCAGGACATGCAATAAAGCAATTATTTTATGAGAGGAGAGAGTTCTTAAATTACTCCCAAATAATCACAGAATATTCTGAGTTGGAAGGGACCAAGCAGGATCAATGAAGTCCAAGCCCCAGGAGTCCCACCACCATTTCAATTGATTATCAGGGATTAGGGCAGCAAATGAGCCAAGGATCTGTTCAATATTTCACCTGCGCTTGGAACAGTGTTATGAAATGCAAAAGGAAGTTTACTCAGGAAAAGAGACTCTCAGGTGGGACACAAGGACTGGGATAAATCAGCTTTCCCTGGAGCTGGGACAGGATGCACCAGCTGGGAGCTCAGCCCTGTAGGATGAACGTGACATTGGGGCACAACTACTACTTCTATATCCCGTGTCAAATTTCTGAGTCCTGGAATTTCCCCAGAGCTCCAGCATATTTCTGTATCAAACCCACACTTGTTTAGAAATCCTGCAGGTCCCAGGAGAGGGCAGGAAGTTTGGGTAGCCTGACCCTAACTGCAAGTTAGCTGTAGGGGTCTTGATTTGATCTGTGCCCCCTTTCTGCTCTGCTACCTGCCTCGCTAATTCAATTTCCTCAGCCCCAGCCTTCTCACTCTCCCAGTACAGAGAACTCATTTGTTTCAGCAGGAGAAAGCAGGCACTTTTAAACCCAGAGCTGATGGCCTTGCAGCAGGTTCCACAGCGCTTTTCGGGGAGCACAGAGCAGCAAAACAATCCAGGATGTCAAGTCCATGCCGTCAAGGATGCTTTCTGTCTCTCTGTGGTCCAAGCACCAGCTCCTGCTCCCAGGATCATCTGCAGCTGGGAGAACAGAGCCTGAACAGGATTTATGCCTGCCGAGGCTGCCGTTTTTAACAACAGATTACCACTCCCTGACTGTCAGTGGCTACTGCTCCATTATTTTGGTTTGGTGCACATGTCCAGGGTGTCTGGACTCCAAAATCCCTGCCAGATGAAATGCACAAAAGCATCCTTCGTCTGCCTCACAGAGAGAAAAAAATTCAGTGTGCTTAGTAAGGGTTGGACCTGCTGAGCAACAACCTGAGGCAGAGCAGCCAGTTTCTTTCATGATGAATAAAAGCTATCGGGATGTCACAGGTGCCAGCCTCAGCCCTACAAACCATCTCCCACACTCTTAGGTGGGGCAATGCCTGATGTGTGGGTCCTGGAGGCACTTTAAAAGGAAACTGCTCAGTGCTGTCATGAGAGAAATTCAGCAAGGCGCACATAGAAATAAAGCATTATATGTTTGAAGGTCTGTCAGGATCAGGCAGAGATCTTTGCTGGTTTTAGCTCTGTTTATAACAGAAGCAGGAGCTCTGAGGATCTCCCTCACTGGGGATATTCAGGAACCATCTGGACACAATCCTGTACCATGTGCTCTGGGATGACCTTGCTTGGGCCACAAGGCTGGACCAGATGACCCAATGTGGTGCCTTCCAAACTGACCCATTCTGGGATTCCCTGATCTCAATCTTAGGCGAGCACAAAAATCCCACCTACATCTCAGATTAAATTTTTAAACTGTCGTGGATGGTGTTGGACAGTGTTCTGGTGATTTGATCTAGCCAGTCAGCCTGGACTGCAAAAGGCCTCAGTGCAATGGTCAGGACAGCACTCCCTGTTTTTCCTAATGAGATTACAGATCCGTTCTGTTGTTGTAGCTGACAACGTTCATTTCTGTATTAGCACCAAATTATGCTGCTCACAACAAAGCACCCTTGCTCCACTGCCCGTGCCAGAACTACTCACAGGATTTTTATTTCATTTCCACAGGCTCGTTTTATCTGAAAACCAGTGGTAAAGACACGGAACCAAACATTTAGCAGTGGGTCAGCAATGTGCTGTCTTCTACAGTGCTGTGAAAACAGAGTAGGGGACACTGGGATGTTTACTTAAAATCTGATTTTATTTCAGTGCTTCCCTGCGAGCAGCCTAAGCCTCTCAGAAAAATCCTGCTCCTGGAGCAGCCAGGTGGGCACCGTGGCTCATCGTATCCATCCTCCTTTTGCATTGTTGGTACTTCACTGGGTGTCACATCCTTCCCAATAAGCCCCTGTTTCCAGTGAGGTGCAATCAGTTCAACACCAGGACACAGAAAAAGTTGCTGCAAATCTGGAAGTCCCAGAAAACAATTTTTATCTGTTCCCATCCTCCCCTTTATTGGTCCTTTGGACCAAAACCTGTTGTCTACTGGTGCTGTACTGGCTTTTCTGGTCTCACAGTGAGTAATGCCCAGCATCTTGCTGGACAACTCTGTGTCACACACAGCCAGCTTCATCTTTGCCTGTCTGAATCCCTTCTGATCTCTCTGCTTTTCCTCAGATCCTCCTGATGTGCAGTTCACACAGTGGGAAATGAGTGGGTAGAAAAAAGCACTCAAATGAAAACTAGGCCTGGGCGAGGATCTCTGGTGAATTGGGAAGGACTCCGCCTCACACTGCTTGATTTTCTCTCCTGTGAAGAAAAGTGTTTCATCTTTAACAGATGATGGCTACATTCCTGTAAGATTTGACAGACAAGGGAGAAACTAGACACTGACTTCGCAGAAACTTTTATCTACATGTGAGGTTAATTTTCCTATCCCAGGGAAAAGCTGGAGCTGCCAGAGGAAAGAAAACGAGTGCTGGGTCACAGTATCAGGATTACAACAGCTTCAGACTCCAGGTGCTGATTTCTGATGGGAACTGGAAGAACTAAGGATGAGTTACAAGGTACAGAGGCCAGAAATTAAGTGAATTTAGGAAACACACATTGAATGAGATGCAGAGCTGAAAGGAGACTTTACAGTGGTTATTGGTGACCAAATCCAGATGCAGTTCACAGGTTCCTTTTGCCAAAAACTGCCAGGCCTGATAGCTGCCTGCAAGAACACAGTGCTTTCATCTTGAACAGCAGTATTTCCTACAGCCAAGGTTAGACTTCCGTGGGTGCTCTGGCACTTTCTCATTTCAGGAGCTGAGAACCTATTCTCCAAGGCTATCAATATGTGTTGGAAGGCCATCCAAACCTAGGTATGCAGATCCAAGCCCCAGCCTGACAGAGATGCTCGTATCATGCCTAACTCGTGGTCTCTTGCTTGCTCTCTTCCCAGCTTGAGGGCTCCAGCATTCCTGAACAGGTAATGGCCAAACTTCACAAGGAAGGTAAGCCTTGCACAGCCCTCCTGGAGCTTGGTGATTAAGGCTACCTCTGGAGAACGGGGCTTTCACTGACTCTAGAAAAGAAAGCCCCCAGCCAGCATCCCCCAATTCCATATATTCTGAGCAAGAGCAGTTGTATGAGAGCACTCCAGCTGCACTGACCTGTGGTTACCCTACAAAGTGCACTTGGACACCCAGTGCCTATCACAGCTCTGTTCTGTATTCTGATGAGGGAGTGAAATCACATTTATAGCACTTCAGGTACATTCCCATGCTTGGTGCTTTCTGCCAGCTGTCCCTAGGCAGCTTCCCACCTGACTACCCCAGCAGGGATCTACACTGCCTGTTCAGTCACTAGAAACAATCACTCTGATCACCCTTCAGGACTGCCTAAGATTCCCCATTCATTCCATCTTCATGCTCAGCTCTGCCATGAAATGGCTCATGGAATTTTTTAGGCAGTGCAGAGCCTACACGAAGGTGCTCAGTGTGGCCATCTCACTGAAATGATGATGTTCCTCTGAAATCTGGTCTGAGGACTTTCAGTGCTCCATCTACCACAACCTAAAAAGATTAAAATCCTTGTCCTTCTGCCCTTGGGCATTGTCCTCTCTAACTAGCATGATTTTTTTATGTCAGCTCTGTTCTTTATTTCAGCAAGCTCTTTCCCTCTCTTGTAAAACATCTGGCCTTATCTCTGGCTGGAAGTTAAGAAAATTCTTCTGTCTGATGTTGATCAGCCAGCAGGGAATGCTTACAGCAGCAGCTAGCCAGTCTCTACTTTACCTCCCAAGAAAGAAAACAAGAAATTCTCTAAGCCAGCTTCCCACAGCCTGGAGGGCCTGGGATTTACAGCCTGTTTGAACTCTCCCAGATGGCAACACACCAGGCTGCTGCAACGCCACGCTCAGTGGCTTGTCCAAAGGCACTTCCTCAGACTGATTTATTTGTTCTCTCAACTTCAACAAGGTTTTGTGTTTGTGTCTCTCTATTTTCTCTCTCATTTTCCAGACTGTCCCAACTGGACGCTTTATGCCACGCGCCGTTCTTGTCCACCTGGCAAAACACATTAAATCTGGGGGGGAGGGAAATTGGGGTCAGATATATTTGGGGTTTTGGGAGGAAAAAGGGGCAAGAATGTGCAGAAAGCTTGCCTGAGGAACACCCTGTGAGCTGGTATGTGTGTCAATAGTAAGCTGACTGTCTGCAGATAAAGGAATATATGTGTCTGCCTGGAAATGTGAGTTTGCAGTCCTTGCTTCTGTGGGTTTTATTTAATTGTGATACATGCAGCAGTCATAACAGCTTTGGCACAACATCATTTGTGTCTTAATTAAATGAAGCGTGCTGTTCAGAAACAACGCAGCCACGGAGTTTGGAAACACTTGAGATATGCCTTCTGCTCACAGGCTCAGCCTTGGCACTACAGACAAAGGAGGCAGTGTGTGTTTGTATGTCTGGGCATGCATGTTTACCTAAACATAAATTATCATGCAGCCCTTTCCTGCACAGTTCCTGATAATTCCGCCAGTTTTAATGCATTAGCAAAGAAAATGAGGAAGTGACTATCAAAGGGTGAAAGGATAAGTGGCACTGCTTTCAACTCAGCAAGGCACCAGGAGGCCCCATCATCTGCAGGGTTCAGTTTTGCTTTGGCAAACGCCACCTCCTCTCCTGGGAGGCCCTTGAAGACAAGGTGAGGTTGATACCAGCCTTATCACAAGGAACCAGGACAATGGCTTGGAAGAACAGAAGCACAGCCAGAATATACTTATGAAGGAAGAAAATGAACTGAAAGGAAGAAAAAAGCTAAAATGCTTTCAAAGAGGGATTTTCAACCAAAAAAAAAAAAAAAGAAAAAAAAAGACACACAGACCCCCACATCACCTTGTTGTAGCACACAATTTTGACTCAGAGTGCAGGATTCCATGTGTTATTGTTGCTGAATTCAAAGATATTACCTCATCTGATAATGGAATCCTACACACAGTGGCATAACGGGAGACAGAAAAACAATAGAAGTTTTTCAGATGTACAGTTTACAGGTATTAAGGTTTGTTAAAACTTTTTCTAAAGCCAGTTCTCCATTTTGTGCATTTGCCAGAAATTGGGGTGGGTGTGTGTGTGCAAAATGAGAGCCAATTTACCTACTGCCAACCTACAAGAGCCCTTCTCCTTTTCTCTTTCACTTCTTCTGGTACTCTATGACCAATTCCCATGCCCCTGTCTCTGAAACTCCACCTCTAGGTACCAAAAGCCATGAAATTAAAGGACCCTTTCAAATCTAATTGTGACTTTTAAACACCTCAAAACACTTTTTAATCCACCTGAGAATTAAATCTCACTCATTCCCAAGCAAAACAGCAAAAAAAAAAGCATAATATTTTCAGAGCAGAGATCAGAAGAGAGACAGAAAGCTGGTTTCTTTTATCAAGTATGAAACTGGACTGGTAACAAACCCCAAAGCTTGAGAATCACCATCTGGATCACTCAGCTACTGAAGAATTCACAGTACCACAAATCTACTTCTTGCCCCAAGATTTCTACCATTATTTGCTTTTCTGTACTTTTTCAAGAACGTTCTTATGCAACTTCTGGGTATTAATTGAGGTATTGTATATTTTAAAACAAATTTTTAACACTGTAACACATTTTGTTTGGGTTTGGGGTTTTTTCCTGCCATATGATCTGCCTAAAGCTATTTCTTCTTTATTGCTAAACATAAACTCTGAACAAAAATTATTTTCTCTGCCAAAACACCCTTTTCAAGTCAATTGCACTTTTGCATGAGAAAAAGCTGTAGGGGATTGTCCCCATGAACTTTGAATGTCTTTCCAATCTTGGCTGAGAACAGTTCATACCACCTATAAATATGGCTGCTACCCTGACTGAATAAAAGCTGCTTTCTCAAATTAAATGGCTGCAGTAGGCAGGCTGGAGAACATTTTAGTTTCTCGATTTCTGTGCATAGTCCCCACCCTGTAGATCTCACTTCTCTCTTCCCTTCCCCACTGATGTCACAAGGTGTTTGCTCAGCATTTCAGCTGCATGTCTAATGGGAAATATTGGGATTTCCCAGTTGGACCAAACCCGAGACAACCCAGTCAGGTTTTGTGTCTCCAAAAGTGACTGTTTTCATGCAAACGGGAACAATCTGCTAATCACACAAGAATTCCCCCTGACCTCTAAGAAACACTGGCTCCAGCATTGGTAAAATAACATAACATGCTTTCCACTAAATTAATCTCAAGAGAACAAAAACTTTGGTAAATATTCTCAAGTAATTTTGTGGACCTGTGATGTTTTGTCACAGCCTCCTGTGTGAAACAGCTTTGTTAATTTCTTTATTATCACATTAAATGTCCCCATCATTCTCGTGGTTTAGGAGAGCAGAAGTTCCTGATCTCCCACCTTCAATCCACATGTTAATGTCTACATTCTATTACTATCTTCTATTATTACTATTATTATTTTATATTCTGTTATTATCTATATCTATACCTGCTTCTGTAACAGTATCACTGTATTTACCTATGCCACTGACTCATTTTGTGGTGTTGTGAGAGAATTTATTGCANGGGGAGGTGGAGACTTTGGGGCGATTTGATTCTGTAGCTACAACTAATTAAATTCTGAAATGTTACACAGCAACTCCGTTCAGTGCACACAGATTCTTTCCAAGGACTGCCTAAAATAGCCCACAATATTTTCAGAAACTCCAACAGACTTTACATTTGTGCTAGACATTCCAAATAGAAAGGGCAATGCANACATAACATGCTTTCCACTAAATTAATCTCAAGAGAACAAAAACTTTGGTAAATATTCTCAAGTAATTTTGTGGACCTGTGATGTTTTGTCACAGCCTCCTGTGTGAAACAGCTTTGTTAATTTCTTTATTATCACATTAAATGTCCCCATCATTCTCGTGGTTTAGGAGAGCAGAAGTTCCTGATCTCCCACCTTCAATCCACATGTTAATGTCTACATTCTATTACTATCTTCTATTATTACTATTATTATTTTATATTCTGTTATTATCTATATCTATACCTGCTTCTGTAACAGTATCACTGTATTTACCTATGCCACTGACTCATTTTGTGGTGTTGTGAGAGAATTTATTGCATCTGCATTTACCCGAAGCGAACAAATGCACACCCAAAATAATTAATCAAGCCCCAAGATCTTTCATTACAAGTTTTCCATGTTTGGAATAAAAGTGCTAATTAATTGGTCAATATACTGGGCTAATAGCCTAGCTGGATCTGCAGAAAAAAATTATCAGCAAATGTGTGAAATACCGTCAAACACAAAAAAATCCCTTGACATATGAAGATGANTCACTTAGTACTGGCATTAAAAGCTTGGAAAGGTGGGGTTTGGGGATTTTCTGCCATAACATCTCAACCGCTGGGATGTCATTTGCATCTTTAACTTAATGAAAAGGAACAAAAAGCCCCAAAAAGCATTTTTGTCCTAGGAAGGGGGTGAGCAGTCTGTGGCTGAATAGCACCAGTGTCACAGGTTTTACTTTCGTTACAGTGTCTGGACAGCAGAAGCACGTCACTACAAATTGACAGAGAAACTAGCAAAGGACAGGGAAAAAGTGTGTGCCAGTGTTGAAGCACCTGGGTATGGATTTTGTCTCATTGCAGGATCCTGCCATTTTAAGCAATTTTTTGGTTTTAGGTTTTTGGTTTTGGTGGTGGGTTTTTTGGGGTTTTTTTGTGGGTGGGGGGAATTGGGTTTGGGGTTTTTTTGGTGGAATCTCAACATGTAGTAAGTTTTTGATTCTTACAGAGCACTCTTATTTAAAATCTTGTCATTATGTGAATGTTTGTGTGTGTATGTTTTTCCTAACGATATCCACGAAGCCTCCCTACAAATGACCCCACAGGAATTCCAGTAAGGTTTTTTTTTTCCACAACAGAAAAAAAAGGAACAGGAAGGTGAATGAAGGCAAAGCCCCCCCATGTCAGAGCAACATATGAAGGCACAGGGAACGACACCTTCAGTCAACAAAAATAAATTCATCACAGATTAATGATAAGAATATGGAGACTGCTTATTGCTTGGTTTGCACGAGGTACAAAAGGGGGTGTTTGTGATCCTTTTCCCTTCCCTTCCCTTCCCTTCCCTTCCCTTCCCAAACCTTCCCA
>VYXC01000952.1:0-34728 GCA_013397175.1 Platysteira castanea
GGGGGGTGAGCCCCAACAGATGTTAACCCTGAAATGATGTCATTTAATTGGTATTATTTTTACTAATTAATATAGATGATGCTTATTATATATATGCCCACTTGGCACAGTTTAGAGCAGAGTGCTACATATACCATGTCAATTCTCAAAGCATAAGGTACAGGACCCCATAAAGCAGATAAAGTCAGGAAACACTACCACTTCAGACCATTCAGTTTCTTAAATCTGGATTCTTAACATTAGGGATGTGAAAGACTGTGAAAGCACAGTCAGACTCTGTATGAACCTTTCATTAGACTGAGATTGCTGGAAGACTGAAACATGAAATCTGAGATTTGCTTTTGTTTTCCAACACTGTTATCTCTGATGCCAAGAAGAATACAATACCTTTATGAAAACTGACCTTCTTCAAAGCATACATGGATAAAGGGGAATTCAGTTACAGAGAACTCTGCCAGTGCTTTCCAGTACAAGCATAGCCTATGTCTGGCAAGGTTTAAAGAGTATGGTCTTGTCAACTGGGTGCAGGATAATTGCATTAGAAAAGGGGGGCAATCCTTAGTTTCATGTGAGTGGAAAAGACAAACACATTCTTCCTCCATAGTACAATGTCAATAAAGCTGTTATGTACTATGTGGTGTGGCAGATAAAAATAATTTTGCTCTCATGTACTGGCTTCTGCAGTGCTACAAAAATACTTTGGAGCTGAGCACCATTTCCCCACAGCCTCCCTTGCAGGTCCTTATTGTGCTGCAGAGTCCTTTCCTATGCAGTTGCAACAGCAGCCAGAACCTAATGTTTATTTATCCCTTTCAAACCCTCTGCCCTTGCTCCTTGCTAAGGCTCCATACCAGCCTTCCACTAATCACAAACTGGAGTCAGCAAACAGCAGCTAAGCTGGGATTAATGCAGTGTCCCCCACAGCCCACATCTGCCTTGAATTTCTGGCTGCTCCTGGAGCAGAGGTGCTGATTAGACAAATGGGACCCTTCCTGGCTAATTAAGAATTCTAACTGGTTTTAAAACAGCAATATGGGTAAAACTGCACACAGGCTTAGTGACAAGGTCCTCACTGCCAGTTGCACGCAACAGACTCTTCAGGATTCTTCTTAAATTCCTCCCCTTAATTCCAGTAATTCTATTTGTGAAAATTAAAGAGTTTTCGCCTGAGAACAGCATTATTTTTTTAGTCCAAATAATGTCAGCTTTGCTTTACCAGTGCAACAACTTCACAGGCTGGTGATGAAAGATACTAGGAGAGTGTTAGAAACTCCACTAACGTGAAGTGTAGTTTGTCCAAACAATTAAATGCTAAATAACCATCAGAATGGCATTTTTGTGCTAATAACCATGTTCACATTCCAAATTCCAGTTCCCATGTGTAATCATTCCAACAAAGTTGCAGTTTAGTGCAGCTATACCTAATATGGCATTGAGTTCCAGATTTTGTTCCATTGCACTGTGCTTATAGGCTATTTCTGAATAAAATCCGCCTCGTCAGCCAAGCTATAAAATGAACAGAAAGAGCAGGGGCACATTCCACTTCAGTTTTTTGCAGTAACTCCATTTTCCCCACACACAATCAACAGTGTCTCAAGCCCTGTGCAAGTATTTAACTAACATTTCTTTAAACACCAACATACAATTTGTGGGCACATGACTAACATAAAACCTCATAAGCAAGACCTGATAACATATTAGTTTTTTGGTTGTTTGTTTTTATATCCAAACTGCAGTGGAAGCTGGCAGGAACTGAACATCCAAAAACTTGTGATTTTATGTTGTCAGAGAAAGAATAAATGAATTCTCTAATGCTTTACAATAAATGTTTTAAAGGACTGAGCACATCTGATTTCCATCTCTCTGTATTCAGTTTATATATATATAAAACAGGACAATACCACCAGGTTAGCCAATTTAGCTTTGTGAAAAATTAATGAATTTTTGTCTGTCACACTGATGCACACAAAAAACCTCAAAAAAACTACGTAAGTCTGTTCACAAAAATAAAAAAAACCAAGTATGTTCTCATCAAACAAAACACAGCAAGCAATGAGAAACTGTTGAATTGGCAACAATTAAGTGTCATTAGGAACACTTGAAAGAAACCAATACAGAAAGCACTTAAGACAAAGTGTTTGAAAGATCTCATATCACATGCACCCTTGATTCAATACTTCTTGTAGCAAAAACACTGCAGTAGGCATTTATCAACCTTAATGCTGTTAAGGTGGATTTCTTCAACAAAACCCTTTTTATTCTTTTTTAATTTGCTGTGTATTCTTCCCACACATTGCCATCTTTTGCAGGAGTGATGTATTTGGCAAGTACTCTATGCCTACTGCTCCAAAGCATCTTCCATCAATAACAAAGAACATAATGGAAATTACCATACAGCAGAATGGAAATTACCAGGTGGCATGGAGTGGCAACTGTTAAAAAAAAAAACAAAAGCAAAACTAAAAACAAAACCAGAAAGAGAATAAAGCACACACAACTCACCAAGAACAGTGCTTTAACACAACTGTTCTAATTATCAGTAATAGAATTACTGGATTGTAAAAAAGACCATACATATGGCTTTCCAGTATCTGCTACTCACACACACATGAAATCAGCAAAATATTATTTCTAAAAGCTCAGAAGGATGCAGGACACTGTATCTGCTTCCTAGAGACTGAGCTTTTTACTTTGAGTGAACATCCAGATATCAATAGGCATTCATCATCTCAAACAAACTTCCGGATACAAGAATCCTTTTTTGTTGCCATTTTGGATCTGTTTTTCTCTTAATTTATTTTGCATGCAATCAGCAACCTATTCCTGGAACCTGAGGAGAGGTTTCTAGGGCACTCAACAGGTTTCAATAAGAAATCTCCTAAAGAAAATGAAGCAGTTCTTCTTACCAGCATCACCTACAGTTCTTTAACTCCATTTACTTCAACACCATCAGAACCAGGGAAGTCTTAAATAAGAGTTCCCAGCAAGCAAAAGCTGATAAAAAAGAAACAGATTCACCCATTGTTGTATTGTTCATATAATTTCTCACATTTTTTCTTTGTGCACAGTTTTTCCAGTGCTCAGACTGTACCACCCAATCACACACAGCATCTACACTTTGATCCTAGAAACCTTTCTCCTCTCCCAGTAACTCTACTAATTGCCTGTGAGGCTCAGGCAAGACACTTCTGTACAAATTTATCACCTGTAAGAAGGACAGTGCTTCTCAACCTCACCAAAGGAAAATCATAAAGAACAAACAGCAATGATGGATAAGGTGTCCTAAGTGACAGAATGAGAATATCTGAATATCTTCAGATCTCAGACACAATTCTCAACTCAAACCAGTTCCCTCTAACTGCTGACATTTGGGATGACTCAGATGCAAATACACGCCAGCTAAAGGACTGGAAAAAATACTTGTGGTAACATCCTTCAGAAACAGCCTAATCAAATTTTTAGCTGCACATTGTTGTGGAAAAAGCCTAGAGAAACTGCCTTCGATGAAAATTTGCCTTTGGCAAAGAAACACACAAGCTCAGAAGGATAAAACACATCTGGTTCACTCATTTAAACACTGTGGGAGCAGCAGGAATATCGGCACAGAACTGCCACCTTGCACCTACAACAACAATGAAGTTGCAAAGGCCACTGAAAGTAAGAGACATTATCCACTTTTAATGGTCCTTCTGAAGAAGAAATGGTTACATTTTGCATCAGTGGAGATTTCTTATCAATCTTTACCAGGGGAAAGGAACAGATTTGTTTCAGTAAGTAGCACAGTCATCCGACAGATGATTATAATCACCTACCATACACACAGGAACCCCACATCTGCCAGCGAAATGGCCAGCTTTGGTCTCTCCTGTTGTATGGCCAGCATATTTGGGATTGTAATCTGACTATCTACGTAGAAAAAAACAGGACTCTGAAGAAAGAGTGAAAGGACGTGAAGGCAATCTGTGCCGGTAAACATTATCTTTAGATGTCCAACTGAAGCAGTGAAGATGAAATTAATCCCCATCTCTGGGATTAGGATGGATCTTCCTCACATCAAACTGTCAAAGAATAACTGAGAGGAACCAACACCACTTTCTGCAACACAGTAAATTTACTTACAAGAATCATCTACATACACCAAACAATTCCTGCACTTATGGGACTCCATATACTTAAGGTGCCCTTGGTCTCCCTTCTGCATCAGCAGCACATGGAAGTTTAGCTTCCTAATGTTAAACACTGTCAAAACATGTCTAAATGGGTGAAATTTAAGGTAAGAGTCTGATATCTCAATTCAAGCAGATATGTTGTACTGTCTTGCTAGGCTCTGTGAATTAACTGGTATCACTTTGAGCCAAAAAAAAAACCCCCTCCACCACGACAGTTTCACTAGCATTTCAGTGAGTAATTTCACAGCGTGTTGCATGCACGGGTTTGAAAACAGTAATTGTGAAATTGCTAAACCTGAAGCAGTAGATTGGATTCATTCATTTAGGACCTAAACTCAGTCTAAACTCTTCCATTTAATTTTTCATGCTCAAGCAGGCAGCCTCCTAGAAGCACACTAGGGACTACCCCGTTTTCATGATGTTACAATGCATGGTCACAAATTCAAAAAATTATACAGCCAAGGTATAATGACTGGCTGCTGTAAAGAGAGAATTTACTCAAGTTAACAAAAGAACTCAGAAAAAAAGTCAAGTCCATTTGCTTGCCATGCTTGCACTTTGGGGTTTGTTTAGAAGCAGTGCTCAGCTGTAATTCGCCTAATATAACCCACAATTCAAACCTAACACATTTGAAATTCAAATAAAACATGAAGCTCACATCTATGCTAGTTTGCTTAAAAAGATTCAGATAGGAGAAAAAAACAAAAATAAGGTTTTCCTCAATCAAACACATAAATTACTGCATACAATACCAACATAAACAATGTTTATCAAGTTGATAGAAAAATAAGACTTTAAGTTAAAGTCTCCACTGATCCACTGACTCAAAATTGGGTAGTACAGTGGCATTCCTGTCTATATCAGAAAAGGCAAACATGTAAATCTATTATATACCAGACTCACTGGCACGGCATTAAATGACCTTAAGTTTCCAGTACAGCCTGGACAGATTTTCAGTAAAAAGAACACCACCTAGGATTGTACAGTGTTTGTTTTCAAATGGCATTTGACGTGTTTGCCATTTATGCACATCAAAAATCTTTCTTGGGTCTAGCACACTGGGTGATTAAAGCATCAAGAAAAAATACAAAAAGCTGCACATCATCCATTTTGGTTTTACTGCTGTACTGTGTCACATAGCTTCTCCTCAACATGCACAGCCCTAGCTACTTTCGGTCAGGGATTTTTTACTGCGGATTTTTTTTTTTGTTTTCTTTGTAGGGGTTGGGGCTGGGTTTTTCTAAATGGCTATGCCTCCCTCTTCATTTCCATGGAGAGAATGGGTACCTTCCCCCAAAAAGAGTAGGAACTGAACTCTGTATTGTCTGAACTGAGTGCAGATAAAAGAAAGAGCAAAACCTTCCTGATCATTTGCCTGCTCTGGTTCCCCAACAACTGCATATTTAAGGGTTGAGCGCCAGACAGTCCAAAGGAATCTACAGTCAAAAACAGAAAAACAGTCTCATTTCCCAATTTGATTACATCTGTAGAGCTGGTGATGTTGGAGGTTCAGATAAAAACTAGAGTTGAAGGCTCAAAAATAAAGTTCTCTATCTCTGGGATGTTTACATTCTGAAAGCTTGGAGACCTTCCTTTGAGAAGCAAATGAAAAAAGCAAACAACATTACGATCCATGTGGTCCATGTCAGGGAAGGGCTATACAATGAAGTCCTTCTCTCAGCTCCGTGGCTTTGAATACTTCAGATGGAATCAACTTAGTCACCTGTTTAGGCAAATACACCACAGATATAAGCATTTAATTACAGATAGCAGAGATCCAAGGCTAAAGCAAATCCTGCATTTTCTGGATGTGCCAGGGAGAAACGAAGATCTCTTGAGTTGAGCCTTGACATGGCTCACCTCCTTATTGAGCACAATATTCTCCCAAGTAGGTTGTAACACAAAAGATAAATGTTATTTCCCAAAGTCATCGCCATGACTACAATTAACCTTGCATTGCCTTCACTAGAATCTATGTCTGCAGCCAAGCTGCAGGTGAGGCGTTAGTGTGTTCAAGAGCTGTCAGGTAAGACAGATCCATGAAGTGAGCAGACTAAACCCTTCTGTGGGACTGTGGCAGGATTTTACATAGCTATCTTAACAACTGAATTGGATTCAGACAGGATCTTATCTTCACATATCTGGTCTCCCTCTTTTCCATTCAGCAGGACTGAATGAAAATACATATTGTAGTAACTTTTGTCAGAATACAATTGGTTTTTCAGCAAACACTACTTTGAAAAGCAGGTAATGTCTTGAATCCACCAAACTACTAATATCCATTTCACTGAGCATTACACACACCTTTGAAATAAAATTCCTTACCTCTGTCTGTCACTAATGAGGCACTGTCACTGCAAAGAATTGAGTACTGCCCAAAATTCTTTATTAGTCATTTGTCTCAAGCTTTTCATACAACAGAATTATGCAGGTATTATACAGAAGAAGAGTGTATCAAACACAGGGTGACCATGCACCACCAAACACATGTTTTTCAGATGCCTGCTTTCACAGGAGAAAGGAGGAGTGGCTGAGATTGGAGCTGCCACACCAAAGGAAGGGCAACGGAATCACTGACAACTGCAGGGACAGTCTACGCTCCTGCAGCTCTACAAGGAGAATGTGTTTGAAAACTCAGATCTGACAGGCTTTAAAAAAAAAAAAGAAAAAAAAGAAGGCTGTAATGAATTGCAAGCATGCTTCAGCTGGAAAATCCACTCTTCTCATACATACCCTCTCCATGCAAGCTAAAGAGCATTCACCAGTTTTCCTAAGTTCAGTACACATGCTAAGGGGACTATGACTGGGGGAAAAACCCAAACCAACAACTATGAGATGCAGTCTGTGAAAATACTTGGGAGATTAGGGTTTCTCTGGATTAATTTGTACTTCTTCTTTGACCAAGAGAAAAATAATAAAGAAGAGCTTCTTTGAAGATGATATAAAGGAAGGCCATCTGTGTCAGTCACGCACATCCCTCCACTTTCTCTAAAAAGATGAGTTGTTATTTCAAAGACATTCCAATATACCACCAGGTGTGAAAAGCCTTATAGCCCAGAGCCACACTGAAAAAGCCATTTCAATTTCATTTATTACTTTCACACACCAGAGTTGCAAAGCAGGCAAAAACACAGAGGGAAAACTCTGGATTTTATTAAGTTTTTGAACAGAAATGTTTATTCAACTCAGAACTAAAGTTCCACACAGCCTTTAAAGTTCAGCTAAGTGATAGGACTCAAGCAACCAGAGCCATCACATGGTAACTTAGCAGCTGTTGGTAACAAAAATGAACCTTGATACCTCATTATTTAATATATTTTTAGATTTCAATAAACTGCTTCTCATTTAAGACATGTTACAAGGCCTGTATTTATTTACAGCACAGCACAAGACAGCAATGGAGTAAAACACAACAGCTGGTGTTGAATTCACCTTTTCCAGGATGGGAGAGCTGGGTCTGGGCTGCTGTCAGGAGGTAGAGCTTGCTGGAGCTGGACCTTCCTGGTACCTGTGGTCGTCCAGTCCTTGCTCACGCATCTTCATAGTGGCATTACAACATGCAGATGAGGTGAGTTGCTACACAATCTCTCCAGTACTCTCCTTCAATTACCTCACACTTCACAGAAGGCCACTAAGCCCTCTTGTCCATCTGAGGAGCAGCTAAACAGCCGTACTGCCTCTCACCCCCGTCCAGCTCTTCACTCTTGGAATATCATTTCAGAGTCTGTTCCCTTCATTACAGCTACCTGAGAAGAAATAATCCTTGAACTTAGCAGACTTACATCTGTTATATCAAGAGCAACAACTGGCCCTCAATTACAAAACCCAATGTTTTCTACTACATATTTAGAGACAGTTCACTCTCTATTAAAAAAAAAAAAAAATCATACCATAGAAGCAGTTTTTAAAATATAAAAGCATTTATAAACAGAGAAGGAAGTCACACTTCTATTTATTTGATACCCTTACCTTGCATCTGTGAATATCTCCACATCATACCCATTAAACACCTGTAGGAGACATTGCCGGAAAGATCACCCCACTCCCGCCCCCAAAATGCAACAAAAAACCACAGTGTCCACTCCTAATAATTTAATTTAAGTAATAACAGATTCATTTAGTATTTTACAGGATAACAGAGGGGAGTGAGAGACAAGACAAGACAATCCAAAATTAATTCTCATTTTTGTTGTTAGCTACTGATGACTCTGATTGCCACACATCGTTAACTAGTTCCTCAACCAAATAAAAAGCAGTCAGAAATAAAATGAGAAAAGCAACCCGGGGGCTATACTTGAAATGACAAAAATGCACATATTACTTACCAGATGGTTTTCCCTCTGAGTTACAAGTTTATAATATGAAATCATTACTCCACCATATTAAGTATTGCTACTGTCTTGCTTGCACACGTTTTTAAATTCTAAGAAATCCTAACTGCTGCATCACCTGCAGCAGAGACTTTCAGGGAATGTTAAGAACCAGGACAATAATCTCTCCAGTGTCAATCTGTTTACTGCACACCAGAGTCAAAAACCCCATCAACTCTGCTATGGTCTCAAGCATACTCAGTGAGGTCAAATATTTTTCAGGATAATTTGTTTTGGCTGGAATGGAGAAAGTAAAGGAAAACACAGAAAAAGGCAAAAATACACGATTTTGTTGAGAGATGCTGTTAAATTATGGAGCCTTGCCTAGACAAAATATCTCATTAAATCAGTCAGTGGGTAAGGATTCAGAGCACACTTTTAAGAGGCTCCAGGTATGACATAAACCTGGAGTAAGACCAGATTAGCCAAAGCAAAAATCCTTCCTGAAGTAACTTCGTTAATTTCTGAATGTGTAGACTTAACCCCTGCTTAAGCCAGAGATAATGTCATAGATTCCCTCTACATAACTTTATGGGCTTGAAATACCTATGGAAGTTATTAATGAAAAACAAACATGACCTGTGCTAGATAAGGCCTTTTCAAAGCTGTGAAGCACCAGTAACCTCAGTTCAGAGCTCAGCTGCTGAAGGACACTTGTAGAGGCCTTCATAAGGATGACTCTGACCTTTAGCAGGCTGGACCACCATCCCATGCAAACATGCTCCCACCTCAAGATCCTCTAAGCATAAAAGTGCTGAAATAAACTCTTAAGCATCTAAGCATAAAAGTGTCTGAAATAAACTCTTATGAATCCAGTTCTAAGAGCACTGGTTTAAAGCATCAAACCCCCTAAAACTGGCCCATACAGCTCTCTGAATGTACATGGTTTTGTTCAGCCTCTCTCTAAAATGCTGCAACCAAACCAGCATTATAATAACAATCAGAGAGTTACCCATCCTGCTCAGCAGTCCTCAGGAAACCACAGTTAACATCTGTGACTCAATTTCTTTCAAAGCAGAGACAGGACATCAGGCCTCATTAAAACGCCACATCATGGTGTCAACCTGTGTTTCATGTCCTTCTGAGAACCGGTTTCTCAGAAACAGGGGAGCACAAATGTTTGGCCTTCTAATTCACAGCAAAGAACTATTTTACAAGACATTTCAGTAAATGAGGGTAGCATATCAAATACCATCTCTAAAAAGAACAAGAGCAAGTTGCTATGTATTTTTCAACAATAATTAACTGACCATCAACCCTGCAAATGTCACTTACTCCCTTTCCTACGACAACTGTTTTACCTCTCGTTTCAATATGCAACAGCCTGACGGATACAACGGCAAACAGCTTTCCGGATCATTGTCCCTGGACTCAAATACAAGCTGTATTAATGTTCTTTTCTGCAGTGTTAAATGTTTTTGATAGCTAAGAGAAAGGCTCCATAGTGTAAGAGTTAGTCGCTGGATGAGGGCATCCCACTGTGGGCTGTATTTGGCACTTCTTTCCTATAATGTGAAAGCATGACACCCATTAGTATAATTGAGATTTACAAGCCTGCACAATGAAGCAAAACTTATAAAAGACCCAAGAGAGTGAACATAAGCTATCATCAACAGGGGAGAATTTGATGCAGAAGCCATAATGCCATTACTAGAGCGTTTCCGGCTTTCATGAAAAACAAAATTTTTGGTAATGTTTGGTATTCTTATAGTTCATCTATTTTGTATTTTTATCTCACACTAGTTTTTGAAACTAAAAGTGAAAAGCCGAAACAAACATCCTAAAACATGGTACAACCACACAGTAATAAAGTAAAAAATCTTTGAGAGGAAGAAATTGATGTAACAAAACCTTCAGGGAGACAGAAGTGCAGGTCTTCATTTCTTCAGCTTCCTTGTTAGGTACTTTAAAGGACCAAACTTATGCCGATGGCACAATTTGAATAACTTCATTTGCTCTGAACTACACTGGTGAAAGTACTATTTTTAAAAGAGTCTATTTCTTTTAGTGCTGCTCAAATTGCAACCAAAACCTTTCAAATCTAAGCTATGGTTCTGCATTTGTCCACTACAACTTGGCTTTTTTCAAGTCCAAACGAAGTTCAAACACAGTGACTTATCTGCCTGGAAAGCTGCCCACATGCTGCTGTGTTAATTTAACTGATACTATCCTTGCAATCTCACCTTAATAAACAGTAACTACCTACAGCCATTTACATCACGAACAAGTCATGCTACCTGGCTCAAAAGCAACAACTGGTATGTACAAATCTCCCCAGAAGCGTTCCCAGGCAAAATGAACAGATGCCCAGGCCAGCAGAGTGGCAGAATTAAAAAACTCAACTGTGGTAGACATTGACCTTGTCTACACCCTTTCTACCCCTCAGACACTGAGGGCATTACACAGGCAGTGTAACACAAATACAAAATACCTGTTGGGAATGAAACTACAAATATAACCTCTGTTATTAAACCAAAATGACTGAAATGTTGACACATACAAGAAAACAAAACAAACCAGAATTGTTAACCCAAGTGTTCTTGTTTTGTATATGGGAAGTCCTGCAATGTAGTCATACTATTCCTACTTCAAAAAAATAATTAATGAAAGTGTTAAAAAGCAAAGCTTGGTCCCTAAATCTTGACACTTTTAGGGACAGCAAATTTTGGTATTGTATCCAAGGTACTGGTACTTGTATCCAAGAGTTGTAAAAGGAAAGGTCAAGAACACCTGGGAACTTAAGCTGGTGTTCAGTGAACTTTGAAACAAGAGAAATATTTCCAAGAACTCACGAAAGTCAGTGCTGGCATAGTATGCATTGGAAGCTTACAGAACGTCACAGAACATCACAGTCATGTCAGCTTGATATGATTCAGAGTGGGCAGGAAGGGAAAGAAGGAAGGACAGCGGATATTAACCAGGCTGGTAAAAAATTAACAGCAGGAAGTATGGCCAAAGCCAACAGATCCTATCTAACAAGATTACATTTTTTATATTTTCTAATCACATTTCCTAATTAGACTGCAAGTTTGCCCAGAAAACATACGGTATGTTTATGACACATTAAGGTTTTCTAAGGCATTAATCTTGGCACATTTTATGAAGAATGATTTTTTTAAAAAAATCAATGTTATTCTCATTCCTCTGATTCAAAACCTGATAATTGAGGGAGCTGAAGTTACAATTATAAATGAAGAGCCATTATCAAGCAGGTACATTTTTACCAAAACTCTCTGGAGGTATCAGTTTTTTCCCTCTGGCACTGAACATTCTTACAAAGATTTGAAAGACAATGTGAAAATGTTCCTGGTCCCATCTGTAGTCAGTAGAAACACTGCAGGAATACATCTTTCTCAGGAAGACAGGTGGTAAGACACACAACCACCATCGCCATTTGTAATCTGAGCTCCGGGAAACAGCACAAATTTCTATATATTCAAACAAAAATCCACACAACAGAAAAATTAAGCTTCTGGAAACAGAGTGTAGTCTGCAAAGCAGCAACTCCGAGAGTTGGTGTCACCTTAGGGTGACTGAAAACTGCCCTTAACACATGTTTGCAGTCAAAAGGGTTAACAGAATCCTGGGAGAGACACAACAGATCTGGGAATCTCTCCTGGCACTGCCATCTCTTGTTGCAAGTGTTGCTTTTCATCTCTTCTGATGGTAAAGCCGCTTCTGCTTTGCCTAAGCAATACATTTACTCAATTTTCACCAACATCCGGGCTTCTCCCAGCACAGAAAAGCTTTGCTGGAAAGCAAAGTCTGGAAAGACTAGACTTGATTTCTTTCTTCAGAGTTGCCACATCAAATTACAAGACAAAGAATACACTTCAAAACTGCACATTGCCACCTACCTACCACACAGTAACTATTTCGTATAAGACTCCATGGTCTTCTTGTCTGTATAGCTAGAGCTTAACTTTCTAAAGGTGTACTTACTGCTGCCCTGTTATTCTTTCATCTGTCAGTGGTGATTTGCTCACATGAGCAGGCTCACTCAGGTTTTCTCAGAAACAAGGGAAAATACACCTTCCTCTCTGGCACAGTGCCACTGCTTTACGCTTCTCTCCAATCTTTCTATTTTGGCAAATCCATTGCAGTACTTACCTATCTTTGCAAAGGCACACACAGCTCCTGAAAATCAATGATCTGAACTGTTTAAACCTGTCCCCATTACCAGCCGTTCAATTACGACTCTCTGATGTGCGTTTCCTCAGTGACACATACGAGGTGTTTTTAGGACAGAGTATAAAACAGAAGGAAGGGATGCGTGGCAGCAAAGAATATCCTATACATTTTAAACCAGGCTCAAGTCAGTCCTGTCCTAAGGACACAAACTTTCTATTTTTCCCACTAAGCTTGAAAGCATTACCATGCAAGCAGGAAAAACACAAAAAAAAACACAACTGCATGAAAATTAACTTCGATTATATTCCTAAGGGATTCCCCCCAGTGCCTCCTCTCTTTCTTATGAGCTTGTTATTTCAATAAGTATCATCTGTAGCCTACTGTAGTTTTCTGTATGCGATGAGATTGTTTTCTATTTAAAAATGAAAATAGATTAATTTAAAAACAAACAAACAAAAACCCTCAAGCAAACAAACAAACAATTAAAAAAAACCCCAAGCACTGTGGATGAGTGCAAGCTGTTCTGATAACAGAAGTACAGAAATTGGGAGTGTGCCGGTCTTGCATTCTCAGGTCAGACATCCAATTTCCACAGCTGCTTACACCTCGTGAGACACAGCAATACAGAACAGTCTGAACTGCAGCAAGCAGACTTCAGCTCTCACAGGCATCACCTTCACCAGCAACCTTCTCCCCCTACTACTGCCCACAGATGACGATGCTATTCCCAAACATCCCACTGTCTGCTCCTTTCCATCCTTTGCCTCTCATGCCTGTCTCTTCTAGCTCCTTCAGATTTTATCAGACATGATTCCAGATTTCTCTGATAGGTTTGAAAACTTTCCTGTACCCTTACTTCTACCACTAGTAGTTACAGAGACAAGTAGTTGACTTCAAATTTACGAAGAAACAACTCCAGTTTCAAATGGTACTGAACTGTATTTAATAAAGCCAACTATATAGCAACAGTACTTCTGCATAGTTCTTGACAGAACCACACAAGTAACCTGAGCTACACTGAAAATGTTGACATTATATTCTTCAGTAAAGCAGATTATAGATCCCACCCCTGTGTGACAGTCATGTTGTCTAATAATCCTGCAAAAATGGAATTATTTAAAAGCACTACATTCTTGCTTCATTATATGCAAGGAACTCGTTATCAACATACTCAAAGATCTAAAATTCTCTGAGCATACAAAAACGTTCAACATCACACTCTGGTGTTTGCCCTTTCCTTGGCTATGCAGCAAGAGCAGAACCTGACCCTTAGCTGTGACCGACTTTTGCAAATAATCTTATCATTTTCTATGGCTCAAAAAATGTTTTGCTTATAACAAAAATCCCTGGTGTTCTCATACTCCAAAAGCCCCATGAGATAGTATGCCAAACTGCTGCTGTATTATTAGAGCTCTTACAGTAAATCCATGTGCAAAACCAAATCCTCTGCATTTAAACACTGCCTTTAATTTGTATTTCACAACTGGTTTGGACAAGCAGCCACTCAGCTGGCTGAGCAGAGGAGCCAGCTGGCCAGTTCATGGAAGGAACCTGTCAGACTGCCCACAGAGGCAGCCAAAAGAACACAGCAGGCTCTCCAGCAGCACCCATTGGTCCCTCATGGACACCCACCACACCGACTCACCCTGCTGCCCAGCTCCAGTTATCACTCCTCCAACCCCAGTCCTGTCCCTGCACCTCATCTCTAGTGGGAGCAGTTCTACCCAGTCCCCAGATTTAAAATATCTGGCACAGTTGATGAGTAAAAACCAACACATGTTACAACCTGAGACTACTTTCTTTTTTCCTGCTGTATCCACAGAATGGAACTGCGCCTCTGGGTAACCTTTGCTCTGGTAACACACAATGCAACACACAGAGCTGTGTCACAAGTCAGCTGCTAAGTTTACACTGCTGCAGAAGACAGACAGCACATTTCATTCTTCAGCATTAGAGTAAAACAGAAAACCAGAGCTGGTCTCTGCCTCCGCCTCTGTACAGGACAGATTTGGAAGCACTAAGTGTGTATTTTCTGTGATATTGTCCAACACCTATGCATAGTCAAAAAATTAGAATTTCTTGTTGTTCCGATCTGTTTTTAGTTCAGTTACTGGAGCACAAATTAGCCTTTCAGAGGTTTAAAATAAAGCAGAGACTACAGAGTAAGCACCATGTCTGCTGTCTGACTAAAACCAGTGCAAGTCTATGCAAAAAAGAATCCAAGCCAGAAAGTAAATTGTTTGCTGCCTCACATACTTGATCACTAACTTCTTAAAGTGAAAGATGACCCCCAAAAGCCATTCAAGCCCTGGCAAACTCCTCAGAAAATAATTCTCTAAAGAGTTAATCTGGCTCTTACATTGCAGAATTTAGCACGCAAGTACAGAATGCCCAGGCTTCTCTCTGCAACTCCGGTGCACTGCGATCATGTAACAAACCAATGTAAGATACATTATCTTACTTCAGCAACAGAAAGCAAATGAGTTTGAATCCTTCATGAAACCAACACCAAGAAGATACATGATAGTCTTAGAAACTGTAGTACCATTAAGCCTTTTGGACAAAGGGTTAGTGAGCTGCAGGGCACTCTGGGCAGCACCTACAGCCACTCCCAGGTTTCCCCACTCTTGCCGACAAGCAAGGATATGGCCCCGGGAGACACCAACAAAAGATGCTCAGCAGTAATTGGAGCCTATCTAATTGCAAAAGTCAGAGGCTGTACTTAGACTAACTTGTACCCCCATCATCCCCACACTCCCTCAGTGCATGAGACCTCTGCTCTCAACCAGCCTTCTCCTGCAATCAAGTGTTTCTCATACTGCCCAAAGGCGCCACAGCACTTTGCTGAAGAGAATAAAAGGATGTCACTGGTGGGAAAAGGGGGGCCCAGATTACCTCCAAATCCAATGCCCTCCTTGTTTTTGGACTGGAGAAGTCATGCAAGCAGCTGGCCCCAGCCACAAGAAGGGGTCAAAGGCAGCAAAAAAAGCCAGAGCAAAGGAAGAACAGAAGAGGCCTGAGCCACACCACACAGACCAGTGAGAAGTCACACCTAAAAGCTGCCATTACTCTAAAGAGTTGCACTCACAAAGTAACACAGCATCAGTGTGTCACCCATAAAGGGACAAAAGGGGTCTTAAGACAAGGTTATGTGAAGACAGAGATATTAACTTGCTTCAGACATCATACACTCTAAGGTATAACTTATGGATACAAAATATCGCAGCAACTACAGTAGGACCAAAGCAAAAGGAAAATTTTGAGATAAATTCTTTCCTGTTTCATATTGGTAAAAACAATTGGATGGACTCAGTATTCTTGAGTGGATCCTGCCTGAATGATCCACCAACCCTCAATGCTCCAATCAGAAATTCTTTTAAAATGAAGACTGGCCAAGAAGATGTGATACAATCACTGCTCCCCAGAGTTCACTGTTTCAGTGTATTTGCACCAGTAGGTTAATCTCAGAATGAGACAAAGAAAGATGTTATAAAAACATCCTAAGCCCTGCTTGGACCACATGCTTGCCTCCTTCCTTTCACTGCACCAAAGTGTTTGCTGTTGTGGGCACTGCACATTTCTCATACCAATGTACTGAGATGCTCTCCCCTGCTTTTCTGAGCTTAACCACCCCGTAACCCATCCTTGGTTCCCCTGAGGGAAAAAGGTTAGGCAAAAGTCTGATGAGGAAAGGATTATATTGGGTCCAGAGAACAGTCCTCATGCAAACCCTGTTTTCAGGATCCACTTCATTTTCTCTTGCTGTAGTTGGCGATCAGTAGAGAAACACTTAATACTAAGGAACAGAAATGCCTCAGATGGGAAGGCAGACAGGACACTCTGAAATAAACCCTTTGTAAACATGCTTTTTGCCCAGAACAACTTTTTCTGCCAGAAAATGTGCCAGATTCCCCGGCTGCAAAGCTGAGTTACACCACTGCAGAACACCCCTTGATGCAAGCCCTACGGGAATATTGCTGTGCTCACTCTCCCTTGGATGTACACACACTGTGCTGCCTCAGCTTCCGTGCAAAACAGCTCCCAGACAACCGAACTTTATGGCTGCTAAGATCTTTCCTCTGCAGTCAATTGCATGAGCAACGCCCGGTCCTTTTTCTTTTTTACCCCCTTTGAGTTCTGTTTCTCCTTTACTTTTTGTCTCCCCTTCCTTCCTCTATCACCCACAAGTGTGTTAATTTAGCTCACGTTAGGTATCTCACTTGGTTCAGAAGCCTTTGGATAATTGTGGGGCTATATTTGGGAAAGGTGTTTGTTTTATTTATTTACATCAATCATGTTATGTAGACCTATACAAATACAGGTACAACACACCCTGGAGAATTATCTTCATTTTACTCTTCATATCCTTAAAAGAAAGGCACGGTTGAAGTGAACAAAGGCCAGTGGCAAGGGACACAAGATGTTAACAACCAGATTTCAGAGTAGTGTTGAAAGTTGATGTCTTGACTTCTCAAAATCTCACCTTCATATAGGGCCAAGTATGTCTACATTATCTCCCACGGTTACCTTATCTCTTATCCTCCAATTGAAAACTTTATTTATGCTTTCTTAGTTTTCCAAGTCCTCCCAAGCCTGTTGTTTCAAGAAAAGACTGTGAATCCTCACAAATCACTGTGGTCTCAGCATTCAAAGCAGAACTCAGGTAGCTAGAAACAAGGCAAAAAAGGAAAGCCTAAATCCATAAATCCTGTTGCCAGTTCTACCTTACAAAAACTAGATCTCCCATAAGAATGAAAGGACTGTCTCAGACCAACATCTCTTACCTTCATCCTATCCTATTTCTCAAAACTGCTGAAAGCAAACACCCAGCGAACAGTAAAATACGATGTGATACTTCCCACAAGTTCTTACCTTGTCTTTTTCAGATGGAGTGATGAGAAATACCTGCTGTATCCTGAGTGAACCTTAGGTCACATTCTCCCATATTTTTCTAATCTCTGCTCAAATCCTAGGATCTTCTTTCTCCCCTCCTCCTCCCCTGCCAAGGTAGGGGGAAAAAATTTTAAAATCCCCACAAAGTATAAAGCAAATATATTCAAGTCTTAGCCTCACACTTCTAACAGATGAGCTTTTAAGGTAGAAACTTCTATTATTTGCTAAGTCTGTGACTTTAGACTCCACATTATGACACTTGAATTTTCACCTCTTCAACTCCACATCTACCATTTCCTGGTTTAATGATACAACATCCCCATCCTTCCTGTACTGATGACACTTTCTAGATTTGCATCCTGAGCAAAGTTCATTACACATTCATGAGTACCAGTGAAAATTTTAAATAAAACCAGCCCCAGAACAGAGACTTAAGGGACCACACGAGTAGTCTTTTTTCTCTCAATAAAACCACAGAAATGCAATCTGTAATGCCAAGTGACACAGTGCTCTGAAACACAGAGCTATCAGCACCCTTGATTCATCCCAAATACGGAGGAGAAACGCTACACACAATTAAATACATACTCATCTTGCCAGATATGTATCATTAGCCCACTTCCTGGGATGCAGCCAGGTGGGTAGGGAGGATGATGGGCAGCTCCCAAATGCCTAACATGACTCCAGTTAGCAGTGTCACGGTGGCAATGCTAGATGTACCCATGCAAGTACAAATTAGTGACCTGATTTAATTCTACAATGGAATGACAAATGACAGTGAAGAATACTACTCTGTTCTCTGTGACACTGCTGCAGATCTAATACAGATAAACAGCTCAATCTACTGCCATGTCCAGGTTAAACTCCTAAAGAGAGCTTGTCTTGTAATCAGGTCCAAAAAGGCCATAAGAACTCCGGTTGAAGGGTTTGAGGGGAGGCGGGCGGGTTAGTGAAGATCTTCTGCTTTGATATTTTGTTTTATTTTTCATTTAGATCATTCTGATCTCCTGACTTGTACACAAAAGTAGCCCGTGTGAGGGCTAAGAATGACAGTGGCAGATGGACAATTCACTAATTCCCACACTTCATAGAAATCCATTCACTGTGAGAATCTGAGCTATTGTGCCTAATATGTTTTTCTGATTTGAGCTTCTAATTCGCACATTTATGCACTTACAGACTGTACATCACTTCATCTCTATGTTCTGCATCTTGAGTCTTCACACTGCACTGTCTGGATGAGTAATGGCTTTCAATTCAATTGTTATACAGGACTTTACAGTTCAAAGAACAGAAGTTCTTAGTAATGGGGAAACACAAAACATTTGTCAAAGGATGAAAAAATGCAACTCAGTTCAGCTAGCTCCAGTTTCCATAAAGAAGCTTGACATAAACAAACTTGGCTTGTTTATATTTTAAAATATCAAACTGTCATTTAGTCCTTTACAGAACACATTTCTTGAGAAGGGTTATGATAATCAACTTAACTAGAAATAGTACCATATAAAGTAACATTCAGAGCCATAACATGAAGAGACTATGCCAAAAGCTGCTCCGCTGCCTTGCCAGAAGATGACATGTCCTAATTATGAGAAAATGGCCAAAAAGATAACACAACTGGCTTGGAGATAATACTCCTTTCTAATGACCAAAGCAATTCAGAGCACTGTTGCAAAATAAATTTAATAGCCTAAAACCTCACTGGGGTAAATAAATGTAGCTGATGATCTGGCACGACATATAATGAATTTAATGTTTATTATTTCTATTTTATCTTACTAAAATATTAATATTTAATTTTATATTCTTTGAATAGACAGTTACCACTTCTCCCCGAAGACAGTGATTACTACTGCAGGCAGGGGCTTTGTGGTAAGTTGCAGCTAATTTACAGTCTCCAGTTTCATTCCCTCCTCAGGTTTGGATTGCTTTCACAGGTGCAGTAATGGTCATTTAGCTTCCTAACTCTCCTTGGCATTTCTCTCCTGAGCTGCTACTACTCTCAGACTTTTGATCTCTTTTCCAAAGCCAAGTGAAATCCGTTTACTGATTTGAAAGAGAACACTTAATTGGATAAACAAGTGGCATGTTGTCTCTGTAGCTTAGCTAGCAATAAAATAAGAGACATGCAGTTCTCTGTGTAAGGAGAAACCTGTAGTTTTCTAATTTATCCCTTTTTTTTTCTGACAGCTGGGACTGGGGTTCTGCTTCCATGAAGCAGCAGTAGCTTGTGCTGCGCATTTCAATGAAAAAAGGATTATACCACACGTGTTGTTTTTCGACAAGCATCTACCACCAGCTGTGATTTAACTACGTTATATAAAGATACATCAAAAAATCTCAGCGAGTACTCAGCCACTCCAAACTGACATGATGTAAAAATCTGTTCAGAGAAGAAATACAGTTTCTCCTTTTGATTGTAAATTATTTATAAAAAGACAACAGCTCTTGTAAAATACATAGGCAATGAAGTTCAAACACTTTGGTGTTGTCTATAGACACGGCAAAAACAGTTTAATGAATATTACAATCTACTGAGGCTCTTTAAGCACAAAGATGAACAAAGAACTCCCAGACTCCATATAGAAAATAAAGCCAGAAAGAAACTCTTTTAAAAGAATTATTCACACCTCATGGCAGCAACAACAACCAATTCTTGCTTTCCACGCCATGCACAACTTTCAAGAGAAGGCATCTATATTACAAAACAGATATGGAAAAAATACTCCGGGTTGGTGAAAACCTGTTATATACCCTGCACCATAAGAACAGAGCAATGGCCAGACTGGATTAAGAAAAAGAACCTTTCAATGCAGTAGCCTTCAGCAGCAGACAGGAGCAGATTTTTATGGAAAGGCTGCAAGAAGAGAGCAAAGATAAAAGGACACAATCCCTGATCTCCAGATGTTCTGGAAACCTTCTGGTTTGGGATGTTAAAGGCTACTCTCTCATCACTTTGCTGGAGTTCTTCTCCACCACTTGCTCATTTTATCCATTTACTTCCCTGCCATTCAAGATACCTCATTGTCTACAAATTTACCCATCTGCTAGACTCAATTGAAATTATAGTTTAGATCTCACAGTTAGCAATTAAGCAATTTTATAATAATTAATCTGAAAAGGCAACTTACTGTTTTTTGTGGGTTTTTTATTAATAATGAAGCTTCTCTGCTACAGCTTTTCTCCTTCAACTAATTTCCTTGTCTTTACATCTGGATTAAAAATTAGTTTACAATCTAAGGATATTAGAAAACTCTAAGAAGCTATTCAAGAGAGTAAAGACAAAGGACAACCAATGAACTTCAGAAAGATCCTGAGACTGAGCAGCTGGAAAAGAAAGAAAAAAAATGTAATTAATAGATTAATGAAACTTGATACAGCATTGCACAGTGAAGGGGGAAGCGCAGCATATGGACGCTGATCTACCTGCTACTGTGCAGAAAGAACCTGAGCTGCTGTTTTTATAACGAAAAAAACTGGAACAATATAAAAAACTAATCTCAACAGCTGTCCAACAAAGCTGTCAAGTGTTTGGAATTACCAAGAAACAAAAAAATTAATTAGGAATACACTATCACTGAGTAATAGGAACGTTAGGAGTTAGGAATTTGGGAATACAATATCACTGAGCAAACCATCTCAAACACTATGCTCAGTGTTTGACTGTTCACTGTGTCCTCCAAGACAACAACTCCAAGAGGCACCAAATAAAACTGATAAAAAGCTAGTGAAAAACAAATGAAGATACATCTAAATCAATTTTTAAATGTTTTAATTCATATGTAAAGACATTTATTTCTAACACTGAGTCAAGGGATGCCCAGAAAGTATGTGAAATACTAATTCATCAATAGGTTTTGCTCCAAAAATTTTGATCTGACTTGAAAACAGAAGCAAGGATGATAAACGGGAGATGTCCAACTGCCGTGTTCATACTCATATCTGGATATTTACTTAGTCACTGCAGGGCAGAGGATGCTGGATAAAACAGCCACTCACCCTATCCACAGTTTCCATTTTTATGATTTTGGCCAGATTTGATCCACGACTGTTCTAGATAAGGAAACAGACAGAGTTAACACTGCATACAAATTAGCAGATATTCAAGTTTGGACTGATCATTTAGAACTGTCTTTGTCTCAAATATATACATTTAAAAATGGGGTGGGAGGGAAGAGTGAAATTTGAAAAAAGAAATCTTCAAACCAAAAACTTTTGTCTGTATGTGAGCCTTTACTGTAAGTTCCAACCAGAACAAATTTAGATCTACTCTTGGGCTTTCCATGTATCAACAAGCAGTTTTTTAAGGATTTGCTGTTTGCCATGAGAACTGGAACACACAGTTTAAACATAGCCACTGTTTAACCTAGACCACCACCTCCTTTTTAATGCTTGTCCCTCTCCAGAGCCAGAGTGTATATAAAGCACCTAAATATCCCAGACTAAATCACTAAATACTTAAATTCTGTTGCAATTTGTAAATGAGTTGGGCAAGTCCATTGTTAAGCACCAGATTCTTGAAAAAAAATCAAACACAACAATTTTTTTGGCCACAGCTTGGTAACAACCAATCCATACAACAGGACAGAAACCTTCTCAGAACATTTGAATCTGATCTGAAACCAAGGGCTTTAGCTGCAGTGCAACTGTTCTGCAGTGACAGAGCTACATGTAGGTAAATGGATTTGCATGTGTGTGTGTTTGATGTATGTGTAAATATAACCAAGTTCTGATGCTGACACTGTGCAAAGACTGCAGATGCACCTCTCTGACAGACAAAGAGAATTGAAGAGGCAGTGCTTGATCTTCAGGCTGCTGGTTTTCAGCTGGTATCAGAAGCCAGGCTCACACAGCTGCTGTAAAAGCACCACTCCTCATCTGTGCTCTAACTGCAAGCAGCAGACAGAGGTATTTGGGTCTGCTGTTTATATCACCCACTGCTGTTCACCACCAAGCATCCTGCCAGCATCTGTCTGCTCAGAACCAAAGCAAAACAGGCTTTTCTTGGTAATTTTCTCTTCTTTGAAAAGCTAGAAATTAAGGCAGGCAACTGGCAACATTTGTCTCTATTGATGTCACATTATATGTGTCACTGACCGGGTATGCAGAAAAGCTTCAGTCCTGCCCCTCTCTCCTGCTCACTATTAATGATTACATACAAAGCATGTGCTGTGAAGGGCAGCAGGTACAGCCTGCTATTAATATAGCAACCAGTGCAAACAATTCTATTTACTTCCAAGCCAGGCCATTCCTTTCAGCATCATGAAAATGGAGTAAAGAAAAAAAAATTCTGTGAACAGCAGAACTATCAAAGCCTTGTTCCCCCACAGATTTGCTTCTCGTATGTACTCCCATTTTCCCAGTTAAAGCAATTTCCTCCAATCTCTCCTGAACTCCCAGCACTCCTCACCATCAGCACGGACATGGGTGGCACTGCACGTTGCTCAGTAACAACTTACAGCTGCGCTGAGCCACTGGCCAAGCTGAATGTTTACATCCATCACTTCACTGATCAAAAGTTCCCACTTTTGCCTGCAAAATTCTTATGAACTTCATGGCTTTGATACTGTCACTTCTCTTTCAGAGAATGAGCCAAAAACATCCAAAGATACTAGAAGAAATGAGAAGAAATAAAGAACAGACCATTTTACAGACTTTACATTATTAAGAATCAAAGCAAAATAGATGTTATGCATATTTTTTACTTCTGCATCCTGAACCTGATGTCACAATCTCAAGGATTTCTCTCAGTAAACATAAATTTTTTAATTAAAAAACACCAAAGTACTGAAATTATGACATAGTAGATTGATTACAAAGACTCACGGAAACTGGAAACATGATTGACAGCTCTGTACATCAACATTATTCCTAAATATTTAGCAAATATGTAGACACATATTTAAATGAGAGATTAAGAGTCCTTAAAACTCCATGAAACGAGTAACTCTTTCACATTCTCAGAAAATCATTCTCTTAAAGGAGCATTCTAAATCTGAGTACTCCATCCAAACCAGCTCATGAAGACCAATCCTTATTTTAACCTACCCCATCAGTGACCCTTCCAGTGAAATGTAATCACGTTGTTATAAAAGTTCCAGTCAGACCCAGCTTCTGGTCTAACAACTTCATATTGGTTAAAGGTGACAAGGCCAAAAGCAGGAGCCACAGACACAGCCGGATTCTCATGTATTGAGATCATGGATGAGATTCGTTTGACCTGTCAATTAGAGTATTTTTGCAGACAAAAGACTGGGGGAAGGGAGCTGGCAGATGGATAGTTGAAGTCCAAACACAAAGAAAAGGGATGGATGTAAAATACAAATGAAAGTTTGAAGGATGAATCTATTGGGAGATGGGGGTAAAAAAGCCCCCCACACCACCACACACCCTGTCTTTGGATCATCTTCAAAAAGAAGGACGAAACTATGCAACACAATCACATAATGCAACCATAGCACTAGTCAGTCAAGGAGAATATCCAGATATTTATTACTATTATGGAGAAACAAGGCAAACCAAGCATGACAAAGAACAGATGCATAGAAAAAACTGCATTTACGTCCAGTGTACATTTTTCTACTTGCAGTATTTTCCACCCTACAGCATGTGAGAAGAGATGTACAGCAGCCACACAACCAGGTTACTCAGCAGGTCTTTCCTTCTTTAGGATTGCCAGAACAAGCCAAATTGCAACAATCAGACTGTGAAAGCTCCATGGTATCCAGCCAAGCAGCAATTCCCATCATCGAGGAAAAGGCTGGCAGCTTGACTTCATTCCTGCCACTCTCCAAACACTGTATTCCTACATTTTCGGTTCCATCAGATTATCCCTAAACATACAAACCAAAAGAGGCTGCGGAGGAGATGTCAGTGACACCTAAGCAAGAGAACACAACTGGCAGGTAGGGCCATCTGACATACTGCCAAACACAAGCAGGACCCACCCACTACCATCCCTCAGGGGAAAGACAAAGAAGGAAGCAAGAGACTGTTCCAGAGGAAGAAAGAAGAAATGAGTGAAAAACAGGAGACCCCTGAAGAAGTTCTGGTTTTGTTTCCCAGAAGCCTTGTTCACAGAATGGAATTCATGTATTTGAGGAAGCACTACAGGAAAAATTCTGGTTCAACTCTTAAACAGCCACCTAAAGAGCACATGTGCCCAAATGTGTTCTGGAGGTGTCCAGTCACAGGTCAGGGATCAGTGCTGAATCCAGTTTCAGGTGGTCAAAAATTCAAGTGAGGAAAATGTTCCATGTTCCCTTTCCTTAACTGTCTTTCTCACTGCCTTGTATTTTGCCAGTTTTAATAATCAAAAGACACTTCCATTTGAAGAGAAACAATTCTGCTAGCTGCAGGTATACCACAAGGGAATGAAAAGATACAGTTATTTTTCTGGGCTTTAGGAGTGGACTGTGCTGTACTTTAGCTTTGCTAAACTCTGGTAACCACCCTTAACAACAGATTAACAAACAAATGGTCAGTAATCAAACAAGCTCACATGCTGGGAGATATAGAAGCAGATAAATATATGTATTATAAGCTTAGCAAGACATTTTATTCTTCCACTACTTTAGAAAAAATATTATGGAACTGTTTTAAAGATTCTTTTATTCTTAAACCTCATTTAAGGAAAACACCAAGTCCAACGCGTTGAAGCATGTTTTCTGTATCTGTAGGAGAGGAAAGTCTAAACAGCAATATTAGACCACTGTCATAGGGCCCACTATCACTGAAATACTGTTATGATACCTGCACAGAACTGTTCAAATTGGGACAGATCATAAGACAGTAACATGTGGATCAACATGAAAAAACCATCTCACACTAACCAGAAAAGCATTGGCATGTAGCAGGAGAACAGAGATCATGCTGAATTCCCCCAAACTGGTGCAGATCTGCAAAACATAAAATGCTGCTGCTAGATTTCATGCTATACTGAGGAGACCGGATTAAGAATATAGGTGGAACTGTGTGAATACCAGAGCTCATTCTGGAGCTTCATACAGTGGTGACATCCTGCAATGAAGAGAACGGTTACATTCAAGCAGAATTCAGTCAGCATTCCACTTTGGTGACAAGCCTGTCACTTGTACCAGGACAGACACAGATGTGCCTAGGAGATCCCATTTAGAGCATCTTCTACCAGCTGCTACACAAACATATGGCCACCAATTAAAGGTCCACAAAGAGCTGCCCTGCCTGTGGCTCAGCTCTGAGGAAAGAATGGAGGTGGCAGAAACCTTTCAAAAATCCTTTCAAAGGCACCCAGCACTTCTTAAAAATGGTGATGCCCATTAGGACAGAGGCAACCGTCTGAGCAGCTGGAGACAGCCAAAGCAGGACCTGCCCAAAGGCCCTGAATGGCCAGGAGCTTACCAGGTATATGTGCACAGATCATGCTCAATTTCTGTAATGTCCTTTCACTCCTCTGTCTTTTGCCTGCTAATGCTTGCATTGCCTTTGAAGATAAACGTACCCCGCGAAGCAACTGCTGATTGACAGATCTGCACTGTAAACAAGTGTCAAGGAAACAAAGCCTTAATGATGCTCTGTCATCTAAAAATACTATAAACAATGTCTGTGTTACTGACGGATAAAAGAGGGCCTTGTTCCTAACGAAGAGGGTAGACTATCAGAGGAAAACTCACTTCCCAGCTCGGTAGGATTCAGTGCATATAAACCCAGGGTATTCATTCAACTTCACTGCCCCCTCCCAGCCCTTCCGAGGGGACAAGCTGACACCACTGCTCCAATATAAGGGATTCTCAGGACTAGCACAAAACTGACAATTAAGGCGTTAGTATTGGAAAAGTTCATTGTAGCCTTCTGTGGAAAGGCACTGGGAAAACTCAAAGCCTTATTAAAACAGTGCCCTAAACAGTCTGCCAAGACAGCCAATCCAAACATCACTTTCACTCAAAGATACAAAAATTAATCATTTTCTCCCTTTACTTCATCTTGGAAATTTTTACTGTATCTAAGTGATTTCATATCTGCTCCCCTGCCAAGTGCCACAGTCTGATGTTTCTTGTGTTCTAGTAGTGACTTCCTCTCCGGGGTTCCCTCGTCCAAGTGTGACCCAAAATAAACAGCGAGGTCTGCCCCACTCTTCCCATGTTAACACATGCATTATTCAAAGAGGCTCAGAAGTGCAAAAGACTTCATTAAACAACTGACCCAGAGAGGAAGAGACAGAGCTTACAGCATCATGTTCTTCAACCTGTTAAGAAGGTCATGATCTTTCCAGCATGAAAGAGAAACTAAGATTTCACAAGATGTAAGAAAAAAATGGATTTGGAAATTACAACTTATTTCCTCCAGATCTCTGCTAATTTATCCTCTGTATCCTCTTGTCCAACTCTGACCAAACCCCTTTATGACTAATTTTTTTTCCATGTATACTTTTGAAAACAGAGAGACAGTTACCTTTTTTTTAGGAAAAACAATGTCACATAATGACCCTGCCACTCATTCTTGTATGTCACAGCTATCACTGTTATTTCCCTTGCAGGCCATTTCAGGAACATAAAAAGTACATCAGCAATGCCTGTGTAAAGCCAAGGGAAGTTGTAGTACATTTCAAAGTGAAAATGCAAGGGAGATGAAAATCCATTTCTATATTTTATGTTTTCAGTGTAGTGTGTGAGTGATTTTTATGACAAACACAAACCTACACCACACATCTTTGTTTGGTTCTTATACACCACTATTGTCCTGGAAATTAAGAAACTGTCAAATACAAACCAAACAGACTTGACATGAGAAGTCATTCCAACAAGAGGACTAAAACTAGGATTCCCCTCCTGCAGGCATTTTTAGGATTTTATTTTGCTCCAATTCAGGCCACCATTTGTAAAACAGGGATGAAAATGATGACATATTCTTAAGCAATTCATTTGAACAAAATTACAAAATAATAATGCAACCACCCTACACTAAAAATTAAAACCAAAGGGCTATTCCACAAAACATATTTATTTAATCAAATCAGTGTTTTCCAGTATTATACTTGTTTTTAGCAGCTCCTATGACTAAGAAAACCAAACATTAGAAGTTCAGGGATCACAGAGTTTCCTGTCATTCATTACCATGGTAAATTGATGCTTCACTGAGCTTATTAAAAAGTGCTTCAGCAATGAAAGCACAGTAGGCTTTCATTTTATGATGTACCTGAAGTGTCAAGACAAAACAGCATCAGGGAAGGAGCATCACTAACATTCCTGTTCCCACTATTTGAAAGCTAAGACACTGCTTTTCACCAGCTCTTGGGTTATGAGGCTTGAGCATACCAGCACAGTTTTACTACAGTAAACAAGCTATCAATTTCTCCTCATGTCACAGGTTTAGTATCTAAAGTAAGTTTCTCTAATTCCATGGTGTTTACTTTTTCTCAGTTCTCCTTTGTCCTCCTTCCCTCCTTCACAGGAATAAACACAAAAAAAAATCTTTTCAACAGAAAACACAACTCACCCCAGAAAGAAAAAAAAGACAGAAATAGACTTGATGCTGACAAGCAAAAAAATGGCATTCACCAGGACGAAAATAAATCAACACTAGAGCTCAGAAATGTGGAGACCATCACAAACAAGAAAGTTTCAGAAATGTTAGGGTTTTATTATGAAAACCAGATTGAATTTTTCATAGCTGGCAAAGTTATTAATCAGTAGATGTTTTCATACGACACTGGATCTTTTGGAAAACTTTCACGGTAAAAGCAAATGAAATCACCTTTCCCCAGCTTGTGTCACCAGAGGAATCAAGATATAGACCCAATTCTTACAGCAACTTCTTCAGAGCAGCAACTTCTGGACTTCAAAAATCATCACATCAAAACCATCATGTTCTTAGCCAGAGGCAAAGCTCATTTATTCAACCTGAATCAATTTATGATTATATATTTTCAAAGTTTCATTTTGTGGCAGGATGGGAACACAAAATCACAACAGTATTTTTCTGATACAAGTGTTTTATCAAAACCCTCAAGTGAAAATAGAAGTCAAAATGTTTGTAACACAAATGAAATGATAACTTTAAAGGATACAACCAGGCTGAATTTAAAATGCAAATTAAGGGGTTTTTTTTCAGCTCTTGTTGCAGACTAAATACTTCCAAACACATAATAAAGATCTAGCACCTAATTTTTCAAGCTCTCACCCTAATGAAAAATAACAAAGACATTTTGGTAAAGCACAAGATGAAACAATCAAAGGAACTGCTTGTATCATCACATCTCCTTTTACTTACTGACCCTGTATGATCAAAATATGTTTCGGGGAAATTTTGGTAAGTTGGACCCCACTGGAAGTGTTACTTCGAAAACCCCTGATCTTCATGCCCGTGGGACTGAAACTTCTGGCTTCAGGCAATGGTTTGTTTCTCCAGGAAACATGCCAAAAGTGTTATCAGCACTTGTGTAAGAGTCCAAAGTTTCCCGTTTCATACATACGAAGGCTGTCTTCATGTCGTTTCTCGCACACCACCAGAAGACTGACTTTCCATAGCTTCTGAAAGCTTCATACAGCTCAACACACCTTGATACTGACAGGTTGGCAGAGAAAGGTTACACTTTACACATATTCATCTTGGTGTTCAGGCTCAAAAATGAAACATCAGTCGCCAGCCTCCTGCGGATTTGAGATGTGTTGGCCAAAAGGCATCAGTCCCCTGCTTCACACGCTTTCCAACATGGCCATTCACCACTCCAGGGTCAAGGCATGAGAGCACACGCACGTTGCACAGATTTCATCATTGCCTCTGCCTGCACACTGCACAAACCCTTTGGGTTTGGCCTCTCACAGATCACATGTGCCATTTTACACACCTCCCTACATCCCCTTCACACTCAGGCAGTTTGTTTCTTCTTCCCCTCCTGACAAGGCATACTCAGCCTCATGCTCTAGCATAAACAGAAACCCAAGCTATGGCTCTGATTAAAAAAAACAAAGCATGGGGAAAAAAAAGGTTTCCATCTCCTTGTCTCAGTGTGAACCACAGGATACTGAGAAATGTTCAACTTCAAGCTCCAGCCTTAGAAGTGCTCTTTGATGTGAGAGATGCCTAGCAGTGGTTAAGGCTTGAATTCAAAGCTCTGGCTGAAGTTGCATCTAACCTATGATTTATATCTGAAGCTGCAGTGTACTTCATAAGATTGCATTTTCCCAATGTACCACCTGTGGGTTTGATTCACAGAGCAGTTTCAGTGCACTTGAGCTACATTCCTTTTAGAGTAAAACAACAGAAGCTCATACCCAGATGCACTGGAAAGGCAATCCAACTACCAACAGAATCAAAGCAATGACTTGATATTTGGATGGTTTCAAGCTGTATGACGGATAGAAACCCTCAGTCCAGACCACTGCCAAAAAAAATAAATCTAGCTAAAAGTACATGCTAAGGGGCCTCAGCATCACATCTTGACTTCCTGTTTCTTCCAAAAATCCAAATGACATTCATAGAATTAAACCTTCTTTCCGAGTTAGTAAGGTATCAGACTGGCTCATCCAGCTCCTTCACAGACATACCCATACCAGCTCAGCTCTAATGACAGCAGAAATAGCCCAGAACCCCAGGGAAGGTCACACCACTTACCAGGCCTCTGCAAGTGCTGATCGCTGCGGTCCCACTGCCGGAGCCAGGCTGCCATGCTGTGCCAAGGAAGTGGCAAGGGACTCCCGAGTGAGCTGAAATCTTGGCACTAGTGTGGTTGCCACGCCTCCTTTCTACTATGTAGTTTTGGGAAAGAAATCCCATGTGGACAGTCAAGTTAAAAAACAGATCCTTCTCCTCATGATTAATTTTGTAATATACCACATTTTCACTTTTTCTGAGATCTCTCTTTTTCCTTGGGCTTGAGATGTGGTGATGTAGATTAAAAGAAAGAAAACGCCCACTTGCATCTACTCTTGCTGGATGAACCACGTGGTATTCTGGCACTGTCTTCACAAACCGCTCTGAGAGAAACAGGGGAAAAAAAAGGAAACAAAACTAGGATGAGTGCTAGCCTGTTCAGATCTTACAAAATTCAAAGGGAAACTCAAGAATGCAATTCACCACAACATCCTACTGACAAAGGCCGGCAGCGCACAGACGACCATGGACTACAGTCCTCATTTGCGCTTTCTATTCTCCCATTTTAACACTCAGTTTAGAAGCTAAACATTCTTCTTCTCAAATATTTTGTCACCATTCATATAAAAGACTGACTGTCACACACAGCCCCCTTCCCAATCCCACAAGGGCTGGGAACCCTCCATGTCCTAGGTCTCCAGGACATGATACTCTGATCAAGGAGATCATCTTCACACATCCAAAAATCTGACCACAGAGCCTTGCAAACACACAAATATGAAAAGAACACAAATTGGCTTGATTATTTGTACTAACAGCACCTCAGTAGCATCAGCTTTAGCAGCTGCTGCAGCTGCAGATTCAGAATTTCAAAGAAGAGTTTGAAAAGAATGAAGTAATCATGCTCTTTTGTATAAGGAGTTCCAAGCAGGGTAAGATTGGAAATCTTATCACTTGTCAAGATCTACCAGGGGAAGAGAGATTATTGACATTGTTGTTCCCTGCTACAATAGGGGAAGTATACGTAAGAAGATACAGAAGAAACACCACCTGTACCCAATTTTATGTTTTTAAACTACTGTGAAACGCAAAAGCCTCACACAAATAACACAAATCCACGTAAAACACAATCCATAAGAACTCTACCCTAAGGGCCAGATCTCCTGGCATACTTGAATTCTACCCAAGAAATGACAGCCTGAACATATTTAATTAAAAAGAAATTCTGATGACACACATTAATCCAGTTCTTCTTTACCCAGAGCTCCTCTTCCTTCCCAAAGTCTCAGCCACTTACACATGAAGTGACTACACCTCATTCATTAACTAAGCTGCTTAACAAAGTAATTAGCCTGTTCCAGCTACTCCAGACTAGGTCTGGTTAGGCAATCCTTTTAGAGGCCCTTCTCCCTCCACTGCCTGCACCTTCAAAGCCACAGAGGAGAAGCCCTGCCTAAGCAGACAGCTGTCTGGATTCACCCCCTTCCGGAAGGAACACATCTCATTTGTCCTCATTAGCTGCAGTTTAAGACATGGCTGCTTGCATTTCCTCAGGCCATGGACCCCTGAGACACGTGCAGAGAAACACTTCCAACTGAAAAGAAAGCAAAACAAAACACACAAAACCACCCCTTCCCAGCACATATACAACTACATCAGAAATCTGGCCATGTCTCAGCAGCGTCTTTACTTCAGAAGCAAGCTTATTCTCTCTCACAACAGATTTCTTTGTACGCAAGCCTTCCCACCAGCCTACAGTGACTTGGAGCCTTCGCAGGACAAGCCACAGCCGTGGGGTTCTGGGCCTTCACAGTGGCAGTTCTTGACACCACAGACACTGATGTCTACCACAAGTTCTGAGAGACATCTGCCCTTGTCCACCTAAGGGGACTGAGACACTGGAAACTCAGAGCACACCATGCCTGCAGTTGGCACAGTCTGTAAACAGCACAAAAATGCCAGATTCCTGTTATTCAGCAGTTGAAGCTGAACCAAGGTTCCCCTTTCTTCACACTCCAGAGTGAAGGAAAAAAAAGGCAGAAGAGATAAGACACCCAAAAACGTAGCTTATCTGCAGATGTTAAATTTTAAGACTTCTGGGAAGTCCCACATCCCATACTGTGCTAGCAAAGACAGGCTAACAGAGAATGCTGCAAGACCAGGCCCTGATTTCTATGGTTTTCAGCACAACTCATTAAATAATCATATTAAATGCCTGCAGGAAAACTTACTCATTTGCTGTCACTGGGTGATTTCCCTCTGCCTGATGTCTTGAGCTTAATTTGTTGTGGCTTAACTCCTGAACTCCATGCAAGACCAAAGACTTGTGGTTTTGGATTTAAAACTATTCAAGGAAGTTTTTACTTCATCACTACAGCAATTAGTGTATAGAAGTCAAAGAAAAGTAGACCATCAACATCAGTAAGATGGAAAATAATGCTGAAGCATTGGATTATCAGAGCAGAGAAGCTGAACTTCCACCCACTCATTAAATACTTGTTTAGTCACTGGAAACAGGAATTATGCTGCAATAATAATGTATTGTAATATAACTGCAGAAACGAATTATTTAAAAGCCTTCAAAACACCAGAGGGAATAAGATTACAACACGAAAGTCTAACAGGATGAGGGTAACAGTATTTCTGCAAGCAATCACTATCAGTACATTTTTGTCTAGACTGTTGGGTAAAAGTTAGCAAAGGCAATTCTACCTATAAGAGAAAAATTTACTGAGCTCCACACTAAGCCTAAGATAGCATAGTTTCTGCCTGGAGAAGAGTTTAAAACAAAGACAGGAGGTACAATTTTGATGATTCCTTCCTGCTCTTCTAGGAGAGAAGAACTAAATACATCCAACCCAGACTGCTCAAAATTAAGGGCTGCATCCTTCAATGCTGAATGCTTCCATTTTCCTACAGTAACATGAATTCCTATTAAAACACCACAAGTTCACAGAAACCTTTGCAGCAGCAAACATAAATGGAAGGAATAAATGCCACTGCCACTGACAAGCCGTGGTGGTGGCATCTCACAGCATCCCTCTCGGACACCCAGCATACTCTCCACTCCAGGGAAGTCCTGCCTGTCGAGTGGGCACTGCTCTGGATTTACAGGTCAGGAAAGGTGGTTGTGTAGCTCCAGAGAATGTTTTATCTTTCCAGAACTACAGCCTGGGCCTGCTGACTTGCGTTGGTGCTGCCAACAAGACTGAAGCAGGGCAATGAGCAGCACACATTCGAGTCAGGACTTTGCTCTGCAATCACAGTGTCTGCTTAGGCCCTCTGGGCACATGGGACAGGCAACGTTCAGGCCCTTCATACTTGTTTGAGGAGCCCAAGTATTGTTTAAGTTGTCAGAGAAATCTTCCCTGCAGACCTTCCTAATTCGGCATCATTGAAAACATCTGATAATATTCAAAACCACTCCTGTCTGTTCTGCTCCTCTGCGGATTCAAATTCGCCACACGTGGCAGAGAATTGCCTTATTAAGAAGGGCTGTACACAAAGTGAACAAACTAGGATAAAGAGAAAAATACACATGATCTGTCACACATGACAGGAAAACCACAATTTACTTTAGATACATAACATGTTCCCTGACAAAATTCCTATAAAATGTGACACATCATCGTTTGCCATTGTTTCATCTCCATCTTTGTAGTTTGTGTACATCTGCCCCTCAGACCCTCTGGCTTCTTTTCAAGCCACTCCCTGGGATAGGAAATAGTGTGGCTCATCTTGTGAAGAAGCACCCTGCCCAGGAAACACACCAAGCTCCAAAGCCCCATGGAAGAGCGCAGGCCTTCAACACTCAGCAAGGGCATCCCTAACTGTCCCATCTATCACACTCATGGATGTGGAGGGAGCAGAACACTTCAGCTGTTCCAGATAAAAATTTTAGTCCACACTTCAGACTGCAAGAAAACTTCCTGTGCAAAAAATTAGCCACATTTTCAACTACCCCTTTATTCAGTACTATTTGCAAACTCTTGGAAAAGACTGTATTTTCCATGCCTGGAAAGTTAAACTAATTCTATATTCATTTCCAAATGCCTGACAATAAAATAGCTAGTACATGCTAACCCAACCATCCCTGTTCTGTCCCATGTAGAGTCACAGCGATGTAATTATTGCTAGCATCCACTTTCAATGAATCCAATAGGAACCAGCTTCGCGATAATTGAAAAGATCACTTTTCAGCCACCTTATTTAAACACTTCATTTCCACGATCTCTGAGGGGTACAGAAGATTTTCTCTTCTGTGTTCAAGCTCTCCTGACAGCATCACAGCTGTTGATTGCATCAGGAAGCAAAATTTTCTCATACATTTTTGGGTCTTCTACCACCAGGCAGAGTCTTCCAACTACTCATAATTTTTCTCCCTTGGGAGCCACTTCTCCTGTTTTCCTTAAACAGGCAAAAACTAAAATAAAAAATAAAATTCTTGTGTTACACTCCCCACAGCAAAAGAGGGCGAAAACTCAGCTGTGAGGGCAGCCTCAAAGAGACCCGTCCCGCGCATGCAGTCAGACTTGCAATCTACCATCCTCACTGAATGTGAGAAACTCACAGCGGGTGCTGAACCCTGATAACAC
>VYXC01000952.1:44617-95931 GCA_013397175.1 Platysteira castanea
CCGCCCGCCGCTGCTGGTCAGCGTCTGGGGAGAAAGCTCCCGCGAAGCTGTCTCCCGCCCTAGCATGGGATGGGCGAGCCCTGCGAGCGCAGTGCCTGCTCGCCAGCCGCTGGCATAAAGGAAGGAGCGGACCGGGAGTCCTGGGACGCGCCGCTGGGTTTCCTAGAGAGCGCTCAGATGGACAACGGGAGCAACGTGTCGTTCCTGCAGTTCTTGAAGAACATCAACCTGGAACGAGCCGACGGGATGCAGGGGGACAGCTCTGATGTGGTGAGGATTGTCATCTCGCTGGTGTACTCCGTGGTGTGCGCCCTGGGACTGGTGGGCAACCTGCTGGTGCTCTACCTGATGAAAAGCAAGCAAGGCTGGAGGAAATCCTCGATCAACCTCTTTGTGACCAGCCTGGCAGTGACTGACTTCCAGTTTGTGCTGACCTTGCCATTCTGGGCAGTGGAGAATGCGCTGGACTTCAACTGGCTCTTCGGCAAGGCAATGTGTAAGATCGTCTCCTATGTGACAGCAATGAATATGTATGCCAGTGTATTCTTTCTCACTGCCATGAGTGTGGCTCGATACCGCTCTGTGGCTTCAGCCTTGAAGAATCAGCGTCGAGGAGATTCACTGGGTGGCTGCTGCTCTGCCAAGTGGCTTTGTGCACTCATCTGGCTGTCGGCTGTCCTGGCTTCCCTGCCCCATGCCATTTTTTCCACCACTGCCACTGTATTTGATGATGTTCTCTGCCTTGTCAAGTTCCCAGAGGGCCGAGGCAACAATGCCCAATTCTGGCTCGGTCTGTATCACATCCAGAAGGTGCTGCTGGGCTTCGTGGTACCGCTGGTCATCATTAGTCTCTGCTACTTGCTCCTGGTGCGCTTCATCAGTGACAAGCACGTGGGCAGCACCTGCAGTGGCCCCAGCATCAGGCGCCGCTCCAAAGTGACTAGGTCAGTGTCCATCGTGGTGCTGTCTTTCTTCTTGTGCTGGCTGCCTAACCAAGCACTTACAACGTGGGGGATACTCATCAAACTCAACGTGGTGCACTTCAGTAACGAGTACTTTCTCTCCCAAGTGTACCTCTTCCCCATCAGCGTGTGCCTGGCACACTCCAACAGCTGCCTCAATCCCATCCTCTACTGCCTCATGCGCAGGGAGTTCCGCAAGGCACTGAAGAGCCTCCTCTGGAGGATCACCTCACCTTCCCTCACCACTATGCGCCCTTTCACTGACACCACCAAGCCTGAGAAGGAGGAGCAGGCCCTGCATGCCATGATGCCTGCCCACCCTGTCCCTGCTGCTCCCCGTGCTACAGCCATCCAGGCAGAGGTGGCCTATTACCCTCCCGGGGTGGTGATGTACAGCAGCCGCTACGACCTGCTGCCTGCCAGCTCCATGGAGCAGCACTGCTGAGATGGCAGGGGGCTCTGGGGGTGGGACAGTGCCAGATGGGGCTTGGGGATATTGAATACCTGGTCAGGACAAGGGGAGGAGGGATGAGTAAAGGAGGACTTCCGTGTGAGAGATGCTTTTTTGTGGTTTTGTCTGCCCTCGGAGACACTTGATGGACGTTGTTGTCTGGAGAATGCATCCTGAGCTGGAGAACAGGACTAGGAGGAGGTAGTGGTGGGAGGTCTCTATGAGATGCCTTTTAGTGCTTGTAGCTCTTCTGGGGTGGGGAACAAGAACTTGTGAGGGTGATGGGACTCCAGCCAGGGAGGATGCAGGATGTGCAAAGCACCACAGGAAGGAGAGGGGCTGGTTTGGGTGGGCTGAGGCTGGAAGGCCTCAACCATGTCCCCTCAAGCTGGAGCTGCAAGCAGCAAGAGGCCAGCAGCAGCCCTCGCACCCTGTGTGTTTGTCTGTGGCAGGGAGAGGAGCTGAGCTGCTTTCTCACTGCTGCGGGACCCTGTAAACAGCACAGGCCTGCTCCCCGGGTTCCACAGCGGGCACAGGCATCAGACAGCCTCTCATCTATTTCGAACCCACCCTGAGGGGAACTGCCAGGACAAGCGGGTACCAAGCTCCTGCTTGTTCAGGCTTGGCCCCTTTCCCCTCTCTTAGGGACTTAGGAAAGAGAGGGGACAAGGAACACTGTGCTCCCCTCCACATCAGTGCAGGATCTGCTTTTCCAGGTACCCCCACCCCCTCAGCTGCTGCCACGGTGTAGAGCAACCTAGACAGCCAAGGAGAAACCCAAGGACAGAATTTGCAGCTTCTTGGGGAGGTTTTGCTTTGCCTGGGTCTGGAGGGAGGGTGTGAGCCCCCTAACATTGTTCCACAGCCTCTCTCCAAGCCACTGAGGGGAAAGGAAACCTCACAGCCTCAGACCATGTGTAGCAAGACAGCATCTCTCCCAGGGCACTGAGGTTGCAGGCTTAATTTGTGCTGCACTTCAGACTGTTCATATTTCACTTCAGAAAATCAGCACAATTGTAAATAAAATTTTAAAAAACCCCCAAACCAAGGGGGAAAAGAAACAATCTTAGCCACTTCAAATCACTTGCTCTGGGATACTTCTGGGTTCACTTAAAACCAAGCACAAAGGCTTTAGTACTGCTGAGGGTTTTCACTGACACTTGCCAGTGTTTCAGTGAAGTTCAGTTCAGTTCCTCTAGCCAGAGCAGCCCTAGGGCCTACAATGCTTATGTAGCCTAGAGAATGTCAGGGATCGGCCTGTCCCAGTCTCTGTTCCAGAGAAATACCTGGGAAATAATTTGAAGCTGATCTGAATTAAACTTTTAGGGGGATGAAAAAAGTGTTTTTAAGCTGTGAAAGTTTTTATGGTAAGGCTATATATCTACTTCTTACAATATTTTTTTTTAAATTATGGGGCAAAGAATTTGAAATCAAAAAATCAAAATATTTGTTTTAAAAGATAGAAAAATACAACAGTTCTGGTTTTGTTTTCCCAACACAAGTTCATTAATCCCTAATATTGCATATAGGATGATTATTTAAATACAATTTTCAAAACTCTTTTCTATTTCCAACCCCTTTCCTTGCAGTCTAACTCCAACATCTGCCTGACTCTGCTAAAAAGGCATTTGTGCAGAGGGTTGTTTGCTACCTCTAAGTACTGACATGGAGTAAACTTGCTATTTCTGCCCAGAGAAAACCACAACGCCGTAGTGGCAATTATGCTTTTCAGACTCTGTTAGGTTTACTCTGTGTGTTGGTAACTCCTGTTGTAAAATTCATGTTTGGTCTGAAAGCAGCTGTTTCTGCTACTTGCGAGGAGAAGTTGTTCTGGTTTTTTTCAAGGCAGAAGAGAATTCTCCAGCCTTGGGCACTTGGTAGGGAGGAAGATACTGATTTGCAAGTTGTCTGAAGAACAGCAGAAGTGAGCTGGCGGCTGATGGGCATTTTACACAGATGCAAAGACTCCGAAGAAATCAGACATATCCACAGAAGAACTTAAGCATCTAAGTACTGTACAAATGCCTCTCTAACCTCCTAAATCCTGACTTGGTTGACAGGTGAAGTCTACAGATACTTAAAATTTTTTCTAGTAAAATTTTTGTGCCTAGAAATCTGTTCCTGAGCATGCCTAAATCTGCTTAATTCTGTAGCACTTATTTCTGTGCTTTATGGGGATATCTCTGTTGGGACTGGCCACAGTGTGTATCCTGTGAGGGAGGCAACTTTGCATCCCCACACGGAAGACCCTGTGCCAGACCACACTAAGTCAGGAGTGCTTGTGAACTTAACTCATTCCCCCTATCTCTTTGAATCTGTGCCTGGATGTGCCGCTTCTTTCCCAGCTTTAATGTATGTGCAGATTATGCTCCTTCCCCTTCCCTTGTGAAATGCTAAATAAGTGGGCACAGCTATTCCCCACAGCCTGAGAGATTCAGCTCCCCCTTTTCCACATCCCAGGGGAATGGCTGAGTCTCTGGGCCCCTTTGTGAATGTGCTCCTGTTCTCTGGCTTGAAACAGTTCCCTGTTGCATGGGTTGCTTGCTGTTGCTGGAGCATAAGGTCAGCGAAAGCCCTCAGACACTGCTTGGCAGTGGTTAGGGTGCAATCTCCAAAGAGGAACTGTGAAGAGATTTTTTCACTTCAGCTACAGAATAGAAATGGGATCCGGTCAGGGTTCTGGGTCTCCCCTTCCCAGGAACACTGGTTAACTCGCTCGCAGGTCCTGGTTCAATTAAAGTTCCAGTAGGCTATCCAGGAGCCTGAGGTCTTTCTAGACCTGCAGGTAGAGCAGCTTAATGCGCTAAAGAATTTGCAAAAAACTGCATTTCTGTTCTGGGAGAAAGCCCTAATGTCTGTGTTCCAGGGGGAAAAGGTGCACTGTTGTATGAGAAAGGGACACCATGAACTCTTAAGTCCAGAGTTTAGAGAGATATAATTGCATTTCTGTAGGCCAGGAGAAAGTATCTAAATTAAGGACATGGGAGGAATCTTACAGCCAGATGTTCTTCTTACTGTTTGCTTTCGAACAACAAAATTTCTTGCTTAACTTGCTGGAAATTTATTCCCTATCTGATGTTTAACTGTTCTTGTGCATTAAATAAACAGCTGTTTGAGTGTCTAAAGTGTAACTGTGAATTTCAGTAGATAGCAAGCTGCCTGAAAGACAGCCTCTGTGGTGCTCAGCATGGCAAAACCCATGTGCTCTTGTGGATGTCAATGCAGACATAATTTTGTGCCAGGAAAACAACAGGTGGTGTTCAGAACAACACATAGTTAGCCTAGACTGCTAGCAATGTACCATTCTCAGAGGAAACCCCAGGTGCCTGATCACTAGAGACATAAAAACCTCACATTTGGCCAATCACCCAAACATGAAAATACTTTGAGTGTGAAGGGACTGGACTATGAAATTAGGGGGCAGCTCTCTCTCAAGTCACTGATCCACCAGGTGCAGGTCGTGGATCTGCTGTTTGAACAATGCACAGTCCATCCACACTTGGGCCAAATGTTGGTTTAGGCCACACCAGCAGCCCAGGCTGTGCAGGTCAGCGTGTGTCCAGAACAGCCAAAGAGCACAGCTCTAGCAATGCATGCATAGAGAGAAATTTTGCTTTACCTATGCTGTGAGTCCTAGCTAACAGCATGAAGGCAGGGGCACCAGCCTGGGCCTTGGCAGAAGGTGCAGTTTCTCTGTGTGCATAGGGTGTGTGCGCAGCAGAGGGTCTTTCCAGCTCAACAACAACAAATCCTACCAAGTATCCAGGGGGTTCCTAAGTAATGAGTACAATATGCTTCAGAAACCCTCCTGTGTCCTGCAAATGTTCGTGTCTTCATTTGTTGCAATCACCTTTTCGTGGACTAAAATAAACATTGCTGGAGGATACAAAACAATACTTACAGAGTTCTTGACAAGATTTTCATTCTTGGTCTCCTCCTGTTACGGATTCCTGGTGGGGTGCTGGTGCAGAGGTGCACATGGTTTTGTAGAAGGGTATGGACCTGAAGGTGCAGGCTGACATCTAGTGACAAACTGAGAGAACCTTTAAAGACCGGATATTCTCATCAGGCGAAGACTTTGATTGCTTAGGGACGTTTAAGTATCTCGGCCTCTTAAATAACTAACGAAGGTCTTAATGTAATAACAACCTCCAATTGCATTTCTAGGTTTCCCTTTGAAATGCCTCTTCAGTGGAAATACTGTTTCACTTTCTCAGTGAGTTATTCTGGCACTCACTTCAGCAGCAAAAAGCATCCAGTCCCCTTCATTCCAATTCACGACTGTCTACTCTAAAACTTGATTATTCAATTGAGTCCCTGCACAGAAGCCCTGATCTAATTCGTATCCCTGAGCTGGAGCAGGAATAAATATGGGTGTGGTGCAGATCAAGGACATTAGATTGAGAGCTTGGATCCCCTTTTTTTAGTGAGGGTCATTTCTCAAAAAAGAATTCTTATTTTTCCATTTAAAGGAGGTCATTCAAAAGATCTTTTTATCATGTTAAGAGCAGTATAAAGAGTCTCCTCTAGGTACAATCTCAGAATCAGTCAGTGCGGGGGGTAGCCAGTTAACTCGTTCCTGTGCTAAAGTGTAGCTGATAACACACATAAGCAGGTTTCTCTGCCTGTGTCTGTGCATAGTCTCAGAGTCCTTCCCAAAATCTTAACTGTAAATTATAGACTCACAGGATGGCTGAGAAAACTGGGCCAAAAGATCAGCTGGACACAGAAGCTGTTTATTCAGCTAAGGAGTTTTTGGAAACATTGACTACCTGGTTGGAAAGGACTAATTACTATTCAGTGTGAGAAATAACAAAATAAAGGTATCTTACTCAGATACCAGCTCTCTCCCTTACCATCCATTCTTTGGGACAATGAGATACTGTTTATCCAAGGACTTGTGTTTTTCCTTCAGATCAGCTGAATGACTATGGTCAGTTGTACAATGATCAAACTAACTATTCAACACCGACTTCTATAATCATTGTTCAGTGAACCTTTCCACTTTCACTCAGCTGAATCTCGCACTGGATAAATTGGAATCTTGTGGAAAATTACTAGTTTCTGTATGTGTGAAGAAGTCTGATCAGCACATTCACACCGGGAGAGGTGGCTTCTACACCAGGGGTTGTGCCCTGCTATTCAAAGGGTCCTCAGTGGGCTGGAGAAATGGGCTGACAGGAGCTGCAGACAGCTGGGCAAAGGGAGGTGGAAATTCCTGCACTCCCTGCACCAGCAGAGGCTGGAGTCCAATCGACTGGAAAGCAGAGAAGGAGCTGGGGACAAGGTGAACACAAGACAGCAATGGGCCTGCACAGCAAAGGCCAGCAGCAGCCTGGGCTCCACTGGGCAGGGTGCTGCCAGCAGGTCAGGGGAGGGGATCCTTCCCCTCTGCTCAGCCTGGGGAGACACATTTCGGACACTGTGTCCAGTCCCGGGCACGCTACCCAGCTCTGGATTATTTACCAGAGAGGCTCCAATATAATGGAGGGCTTTGAGCATTTGCCACGTGAGGGGAGGCTGACAGAGCTGGAGGTGTTCAGGTTGGGGACTTCATCAGAGTATGTAAATACCTAATGTGGGTAGGGATTAAAGAAGATGAAATCAGACCCTTCTCAGTGTTGTTCAGGGAATGGAGAGGCAATAGGCACAAACAGAAATTCCATCATTTAAATGTAAGAAGAAAAAGAAACCCTTTCAAATGGTGTGGTCAAGCACTGGAACAGGCTGCCTGCAGAGACTCCAGCAGTCTCCACGTGGAGTCTCCAACTTTTGGAGATGCTCAGAATCTGACTCAACACTGATTGTACTGCTTTAGCAACCCTGTGCTGAGCAAGGAGCTTGGATTGGGTCATCTCCAGAGCAAACCCCAACTATTCTGTGCTTTTGTGCGATTCTGTGATAGCAAACAGATTGCTCTGGATATGTCTTTCTTCCCATACAGTAGAATTAGCATTAGTGTCTGTCTTGCTCGATGTTTATTCCGAAGAACCTCTAAAAATTTTATGCCCTCAAATCATCTACTACTATGTATTTCAAATCACCTGTTAAATGATCTTTTAAAATGTTTTAATTGCTTTTAACTTCTGATGAAGTGGTAGAGGGGGATCAGAGGAAATATAGTCTTCCTTTTACCCATCAAAAGTCACTTCCTGCTGAACTCCAGTCCCTTGTTCACAGGCAAATCCAGTGATGGATATAGAGGTATAGAGAGTGAACCACAAGCTCCTGAACTGAAGGTAACAGAGATCCTACAGCAGCAGTAAATAACTGCTCAGTCTGTACACACAATCATAAATAGGGAAAAGAAGAATCTGGTTTGAATTTCAGATCTGGGATAACATTTTCAGAGATGTAAACTGAAATCTTGAATTTTGAGCCCACTTGATATAAAGTCATTCCAAGTAAAATATTCCAAAATGCAAAATTCCTGTTCAGAAAAGAATACCACCTTTTGATAAGGTACCATCTTTCTCTCAGAGAGAATCATAGTTCCAAAAGCAGTTTTATTGCTGTGTTTTGCAATGTTATGGCAATCTAACAATATTTGGGATTTATTTTTTCTACTTGTTGGGACTGGGTGTTTCGTTGGAACTTCAGCACTAATTAAAGAAGTACCTCAGCCCTCAAAATCTCTGGAAACTGAATAACTTGCAAATTTCCTTGCAAGCTAACAATATATATATATATTTTTTTTTTTTTTTTAATCAAGTCTGAATGTTGGAAAAAGCCCCAAATCATTTGAGATACATTTGCACTTATATGGTGATCTGGCAGCCATGCAACCCCAGTACAGACTTCAGCAAAAGGCATCTCTGTCAGAAACTTTTCCTTTCCCTCTTGTCACTCCTTAGACTCCACAATTCTGCCGTTTGTCACCTGTCCTTCTCAGCATCTAACGCGCAGAGAAGCCTTGAAAACAGAGGTTTCCAAGGCTCTGATGCTGCCTCTCTCTGTGTTGCGACCAGTGTCCCCGCACCTCCTGATTCACTTCGCCTGCTGTGAGCCAATGCAACAAAAACTCATCTGCCAAACAAGTGCGGAACGGCTGCACTACAGGATCGACTTTCGGCATCAGCACCGAAGGTTTCAAAGGCCATATTCTGCCAGCAGTTTGATCCTAAACGTGTCCACGGGGGGCTCCTACCACCACACGTCCACAGGGCAGTGTCTGCAATGCATTAGGCAGCTAGGCTACAGCTGGCAACCAGCAGCTCTCCTTGGTTGTCTAGGCACAAAAAAACCCAGAGAGCTGGGCGGCAGCAGAGCGTGGCCATACGGAAATTCGGTGGCAGGGGCAGGGCAGGGCTGGGCTGGGGATGGGGCGGGGCGGCTCCGGGGGTGCTGTGGCGCCGCCGAACACCAGGGGACGCCCGAGCACCCGGCTCCGCCGCGCCGCCAGCCCCGTCCCGCTGCCCCTGGGGCGGGCGCGGCCTCTGGGAATGGCCCTGGCGGAAAGCGCTCCGTGCTCCGGAAAGCGTCACACCACGCGGCTCTCGCCCTGGAAGTGCACGGCGTAGTTTGTTTAGCTCAGTTTCCCGCGCGGTCCGGGTTGGAAAGCACTGGTTTTGTTTTCCTACTGCTGCAAGTGTTTAACCGTGGGAGCAGCCTCCAGTTTGATGGCTCTGCGTGATGTGAAGGGACTATCCTTAATATACCGGTAAAATATTAATACTTGGGAGGTAAAATTTTCATTTCAAAAAAAAAGAAATTTAGGCGATGCAACTGCTTAACACATCTTACATGGCTAAAGGAGCAATGCATGAAACTGAACACCATGGAAGGCAACAGAATTCACAGAATCACAGATTGGGTCGGGCAGGAGGGGACCACAGTGTTCATCTGTTCCAGCCTTCCTGCTCAAGCAGGGTTATCCCAGAATACAAGGCACAGGATGGTATCCAGAAGGTTCTAGAATAACTCTTGTGAGGGAGACTGCACAGCCTCTCTGAGAAATCCGCTCCAGTTCTCCGTAACCCACAAACTAAAGAAATTCTTCCTCATATTCAGGTGGAACTTCCTGTGCATCACTTTCTTCACATTGTCTCCTGTCCTACTGCTCGGCACCACAGAGCAGAGCCTGCTCCATGCCCTGACCCCTCCCTGCAGATGCTGACAGACATTGATGAGGTCCCCTCTCAGTCATCTCTTCTAGGGGCTGAACATGCCCAGCTCACTCAGGCTTTCCTGGTAAGAGAGATGCTCCAGTCCCTTCATCACCTTTGTCATCCTCCACTGGACCCACTGCAGGAGCTCCACGTCTCTCTCACACTGAGGAGCCCAGAACTGGACGCAGCACTCCAGATGAGGCCTCACCAGGGCTGAGCAGAGGGGCAGGATCACCTCCCTCCACCTGCTGGCAATGCTCTTCCTAACGCATCCCAGGATTCTGTTGGCCTTCTTGGCCACAAGGGCGCTGCTGGCTCATGGACAGTTTGTTGTCCGCCAGGACCTCAGGTCCTTGTCCTTCTGCTGCCCAGCACCATGGCCCCCAGCCTGTACCAGGGCTCATTCCTCACCAGGTGCAGGACGCTGCACCTGCCTTTGCTGAACTTCAGACAATTCTCCTCTGCCCATCTCTCCAGCCTGTCCAGGTCCCTCTGATGGGCTGCAGAGCCCTCTGGGGTATCGGCCACTCCTCTCAGCTTTGTGTCACCAGGGAACATGCTGAGGAGGCAACTGCTCCTTCCGAGGACTGAGGTGAGACTGACTGGCTCCAGTTCTCTGGGTCCTCCTCCTTGCCTGTTTTGAAGAACGGGTGACATTTGCTTTCTTCCAGTCCGCAGGCATCTCTCCTGATCTCCATGACCTTTTAAAGATGATCATGAGCCCCTGGCTATGGTGTCTGCCAGCTCCCTCAGCACTCGTGGATGTATCACGTCAGGGCCCATAAAAATTGCAAATAACTTCTCACGGTTTAGTCTTGAACAAATGACCCCAAACATTTGCCTCTTAAATAAACAGGACAGAGCAGCTAGAGAATAAGAAATGAATACTGGAAACTTAGAGGGGAAAATTTTGTTTTATAGCTCATTTTTTATAGCTTTATCATGCCAAAAATAATTTAAAGACATTTTGCAGCAGATACTTCCACCCAATCCTTCTACAGTTCAAAAAATATCAAATGTCATGATTGCCACATTCACTTACACCATCTTTTGACATGCTGCAGGGACTGGAAGTGATTCATAGGCACCCATGTGAAAGCTGTGAGTTCTCCCAAAGCAAAGACATTTATGATTCATCCTGACTTGTGTGGCCTTTCTGTAAAAAAAGTTTATCTGCCACAAGCCACCTGAGTTGCTTGTTTTCAAGCAAGTCAAAGAAACTGAATGAGAACACTGTGAAACACAGAATGAACACTGGAAAAAAAATCAGAACACTTGTGGCATTACTAATACTTCAAGGCCCCTAAACAAGAGAACCAGAAGTTCCTTTAAGGGTTTGCTTGCATCACATGCCTGCTTGTTAAAGGGGAATAAGTGGCAGATGTTTGTAAGAGAAAGAAAAAGGGAAGTGCCATCAAGATAAGATGACAGACTTGTCTCCTGCCTTGTTTCGTTCAGCCATGACTATTTTTGTGAGAGTGGGAGGGAGGAGAGTTGGTTGTCGCAACACATCTCATCTTTGAGAGGGTTCAGAGGGCGGATAAAAGGATGATTAAGGGACTGGAGCATCTCTCTTATGAGGAAGGGCTGAGGGAGCTGGGCTTTTTCAGCCTTGAGAAGAGGTGACTGAGAGGCTGTGGAGTCTCCTTCACTGGAGACATTCAAGATCCGTCTGGACACAATCCTGTGCCATGTGCTCTGGGATGGCCCTGCTTGAGCAGGGAGGTTGGACCAGATGACCCACTGTGGTCCCCTCCAGCCTGACCCATTTTGGGATTCTGTGTGGTTCATTTAAGTGTATTATTTGCATAAACATGATACAGAGAGGATCTTTATTTATTTGATATTATGTATATGGAAATAAAACCAGATGAGAAAGATCAGGCACAGGGTACTTGAAACTTTATACTCACATCATGACTATAAAAGTTGATGTTAAGTACAATAAATGATCATGTTGATGGCTCAAGTCCAGAACTAATGTAAAAGCACAGAAAAGGTGGAACTTCTTAAATTAACAGCATTACAGTACAATCCTTCAATACTTTCAACATTTTAAACATTTTAGCATTTCTATTGCTGAAATAAATATTTTATCCCCTTTCATGTATTAGTAATGTATTATATTAGTAACATACATTAGTAACATTTCTAATGCTAGAAGAAATACTCATTTTATCCCCTTTTATGAGTTAGTAACATTTTATATTGTTTTCAGTAACACTTGAGATACATTTTCAACTTCAGAATGAGCACCATCATAATTTTTTTTTGTTTAGACACTGTTTTCCAAATTGTATATACTTTTTTGCCAGTTTGCTATTTCTAACAAAGACTCATAAAGATACTGTTTTGAAGTCCTCGGAACAATATAGGATGTTTTTATGGAGATTTCCAGAGAAAAGATGACTTTAATGTTTCTCTCTTCTGTAGCACACAGTGGGCTTTAAAGGGAAAGATCCTGAGATCATAAGAAATGATAATATGAGTTCCTGAAACAATTTTCTCTGAATAAATTTGTAAATAAAAGCACTGATATATATGATGGACTCCCCTCTCTCCTCTCTGCAGGTTCAGAACCCTTCTTATATTGCCACAGATCTGTGGTCACTTTGTGGGCCTGAATCAATGCCAGCGTTCTCTTTGTGTAACAGAGCAGAGACAACATTGACCATTTAAATGTTAATGTTCCAGTGGTGATTTAAAAATGGTGTCAAAAAAATATTGACAAAGACATAGGTAAACATTGCAAAATTTCTTTTGCAGCCTCACAGTGGAATCAAAGCTTTATGACCTCAGCTCCTGGTGCACAGGCTTATGTGGTGCAGTCCTATAAAACCAGATCACCTCCTCCTTTATCTGTTTTTATGGTTCCATAGATGACTTGCTCTTCCCTTGAAAATTCATCCTCCCAGAAGGTCCAGAGTTAATGGAAGTTAGTGTGTTAATGATGGTATAAAGCTAATTGAGAAGACAACAGTCCTTCATTTTCTGGCTTCCTCCTGGTTTGTCTCAGTTGAGGCCCTTGTGCTCCAGCCATCTCAGTGCCTGCAAACTGTTTCTAACACAGTCCAGGGGCTCTGTCTTCCCAGGTTTTCTCTTCCATGGGTGTGAAATGAAGAGCCACAAACCAAAAGAAACCATAAAAAGTGGTTCCTTCAAAAGGCAGGATGAAGATGCTGTAGTGAGGTTTAGCACGCACTGAGCCCCTTTTGGGGCCTACAGCGGAGACACAGTCATCACCAAGAAAAGGCATCTGAGGCTCCCACGGGCTTGTTAAAATTAATAATAATTTACCTAAGGGAAAATTGGTTTTCCTGAGAATATGTGACTCACTCTACTCTTGAAAACATAGAAAGAGGGTGAAGCTGATGCATCTCTGCAGAGGCACTTGATGCTCAAATCTAACCATTTATTTGTGATGTTGTAAGTTTGTATCTTGCAGAGCTTCTAAGAGCTGATAAACTCAACACTGCATTTCTCTGAACAGTGTTGATTATACATGTGCAACATTAAGAACAAAAACAACCATGAACACCATACTTGCCCATAGTCTCTCAATGTTCATTAACAATACTGCATTAGCAGACGGCTTCATGTGGCTTAACATATAACATAGTGGGTGGATATGAAAGTTTTCAGGACAGAGGAAGCATAGCATAAATACAATACATTGCTTTCACAAACACAGGATTTTCAAAACTCTGGCAATATTATAAAAATAACAATGACACTTCATATGCAATTAAATACAAATAACTGGGCTTAGGTATTTACTGTACAATAATTCCTAATAGTGCTTTGCAGAACTGAATTTATTTACAATATTCTGTAAAGAGCAAATGCCATTTCAGTCAAAGCATGAAGGAAAACAGGGAAAAGAGAGATGCTGCTTTAAGGTAAATGCTATCATATCCAGTGTCAAGATTTATGTGGTGTTCAACCATCCATCAAATTCTTACATTGACCAAGTTTATTTTTTCAATTACAGCATCAAAATTGAGAGGCCACTTTTTAAAGAAGAAAGAAATGGCAGCTCTTTCCCATAGACAGGTTTTTAGGTACCTGCACATGGATTTGCAAAGCAGCCTTAGGTAGACTTTACTGACAAGCCCAGCCAATACTTTCACTTCATCTATACAGAAGCAGCAGGATCCAGTACAAAATAATTACTTTACAGTAATGTGTTTAAACAACAGGCTTCAATCTTTTTTATATTCCAGTCATTTTTCACACCCAAATCTGCTTTTGACAGTAGCTGGTAATAATCTGATCCCATTTAGCAGTACCACTAATCGCAACAGAACTGCACCCTGAGTGGTCTCTGACACCTGTTTGAATCTCCTGCAGCTTTTGAACACCGGAGGGAACAGCCTCCAGCTTAAGACACTTGAAAAACAAGATAAATAACAACTTTCTTCCTAATTCTGTCCTTTTATATTACTTCAGTTTATCACATACTTCATCTATTAACTTTCACAAATTGGTAATGGGGAGTTCCGTAATGACTCCCGATGTAGAGCATCGAAACACTGTGGGCACGCACACCATCACATGTCACAGCATGTGAACACACTGGGTGGGTGTGTGTATCTGAGGCGTTAGGCAACCAGTTTTATCAAGTCTCCATTTCATAAAGCTCTGGAATTGCAACTGATCCAAGGAGGTAAGAGAGGACGATGTGCCAGCAGTGTCAGCACAGCAACAGCACCGGTGCTACTGACCCAGAAAGAAAACACTCCCCTGGGGAGATTTCTTCCAGTTGCTCCTTGCAGTCCTAGTCCACGTAGCGAACACAGAAGGCCACAAAGCAGCAGCCGATCAGTGCCACAGTGGATGCTGAAATCACGGTGACGGCGCTGCCAGCAACACTAACCAGGAGCCCCAGGCCCACGCCGAGGATGATCTGGGCCAGCTGGACCATGCAGGTGAGAGCAGCACAGTCAATGCCTTTCCCTCTCCCGTGCTCCGCTGCTTGCTCCCCTTCCTGCAGCTTCAGGCTCTGCAAAGAAGCACAGAGGACAAACCCCAGTGAAACAGGACAGTGTCAGCAACATGCAGCTCTTGGCCAGTGCATTGTTACAGCCCCCAGGGACTGTCAATATCTCTCTGATTCCATTCTTGTACCACAGAGGCTACAGAGGTTATCACAGAGATTTTACAAGTAACAATGAGTTTTCCACGCTTCCGCCAAATTGTCCAGTTTTTCTCATCTGCAGTTTTTCCCTCCATCCCTTGAGAAAGTAATTGAAACTTGCCAAGAAAAATAATATTTTTTTTTCAAGTTCAGATCAATTTGAGCGCTATCAAACTTTTAATAGGTCACCCTGTCATAGATAATTTAGCTCTGACTCACAGCTGAAGGAGCCATACTATCACATTATCAAAGAATCATCACAGAATCACAGAATGGTTTGTGTTGGAAGGACCCTTAAAAATCATATAGTTCCAATTCCCTTGTTGTGGGCAGAGACACTTTTCATTAGATCAGGGCGTTTAAAAATACACCCAACCTGACTTTAAACACTTCTAGGGATGGGGCATCCGAAACTTCTCTGGACAACCTGATCCAGTGCCTTACCATCTCCACAGTAAAGAATTTTTTCCTAACATCCAACCTAAATTNCCTCTCACCCCCAGCACCCCCAGGTCCTTCTGGGCAGGGCTGCTCTCGGTCTGTTCATGCCCAGCCTGGGCTGATACCGGGGGCTGCCCTGACCCAGGTGCAGCACCAGCACTTGGCCTTGTTGAACCTCATGATGTTCCCATGGACCACTTCTTGAGCTTGTCCAGGTTCCTCTGGATGGCATCCTGTCCTTCAGGTGTGTCAAACACACCTCTTAGCTTGGTGTAACCTGGAAACTTGCTGAGGGTGCACTCAATCCCTTCATCCATGTCATTAATGAAGATATTAAATCATACTGTTCCCAATACAGACCCCTGAGGGCACCACTTGTCACTGATGTCCATTTGGATTCTGAGTCATTGACTGCTACCCTCTCGATGTGACCATCCAACTACCTTCTTATCCAACAGACCACTCATCAAATCCATCTTTTCAATTTAGAGGGAAGGATATTGTGAGGAACCATGCCCAAAGGCCTCAAAGTAGTGCTGTTGTGCCCCACACATATACAGGCAAGTATCTGCTCAAAGTTATGGCTCAAAGCAGTGTAAAGGAATTCAGTATTAAAATACAAATATAGTACTTTAGTTGATGGGGAGGAAAGCAACCCGGAAACAAACATGCAGACTAGGATTCTTCTACACTGCTGAGGACCCCTGTTAACTACTAATTATCTGTGTTTCTGCTCTGATATACAATAGCAGAGCAAAAGCCTTCATTTATTAGGTACAAGTATCTTGCATATTAGCACCCTGTGAGGCTGGTGGATCACTGGGACAGGTTAACCAGAGGGGTTGTGGAGTCTTTGTCCTTGGAATTATTCAAACCAGACCAGACATGACTTAGGGCAGCCTGCTCCATCTGCCTTGTGCGGGGTCTACACCACCTCTGATGGTCCCTTCCTCCAGGAAGGAATTATTCTGTTTCACTGGGAAATTATGTGATAATTTACATATTTATTTTCTTCCTGCATAGGCTGCTAAATGGAGGAGGTTTTATTCCCACAACAAGAGGTTCCCACACTGTAGGCCAGCTGCACTGCTGTGTTCTGATATCCAAATGCTCTTGGCCATTAAGATGCTTCTTGCTTTTGCAAACCCTATTATATTGCCTTTGAGCCACACAAAGCTCACAAGTACTGGAGACAAACAGTCTCTTCCTAATCCAGTAGAAAAAAATTGAATTTGGATCCTAGGGAACAGCAGCACAGTACAAGAGCTGAAATGGCAGCATTATAAAACACAGCACATGATTTTGGTAGAGTGCATAGTGAGGGAAAATATCTGCTCCTTGTTTTGGAATGACAAAGTCCCAGTTTTAGACACTTTTTAAAATAAATTATATCTATTTTGCTGGGCTGTTCCCAGGGTGCCTGTGTGGCAGTAGTTCTGACCACAAATACATTAATCTGTAAATGAAAGCAATCTTATGCTTGATGTTACCTCTTTATTTTTTTTCCTATCCTAATTATAGAAGATTTGAGCTAAACCCCAATCATTGATATAAAACCTAACATAGAATTATATATCACTTAACATCTGTCATAGCAAGTACCATGCACCAAACAAGAATTGGTTGTCTCACAAGTAACACATGAATATGTTGGCCTAGTAAGTATAAAGTTCATGCACACTTCAGCATATTTTATTTCACTTCTGTCTTGGATCAGAAAAAATTTGCATTTACTTCTCCTCTCTGAGTTGGCTGACCTGAGGTTAGAATTGAAGTCTAACCCTAACCTGGACTCATTCCCTGTCCTTTGTTTTACGTTCGTAAAACGTCATGATCATTCTCTGTTGGAAGGAGCAAAGAAATGAACTGAAAAATTGGGAATCAGATACATGAAATATTTAACTACTTTGAGACATCCTCCTAGCATTCAGTAGAATAATTAAAGGGTTTTTTTGTGTTTATCATTCAGAGGGTGCTGGTGAAAGTTGTACTGAACAGTAGGACATGTTCTCCAGCACTTGATCTAGGCCTGTGCTGGAGGTCTCAACTGGTTTCAACTATGTTTCTATATGGTTTTCCAATAGTTCAACATTATCTTCACTAATTTCTTCAGATATCCCAAGACATACTGAGAACTTTTCCTAATTTTTCCCAACTCTCCTAATCCTTTTTGTTTCCAGCTGTTTCACTAACTTAAGAGACTCGAGAGAACTTTTCCATTAAAGAACTCAACACTTTACAATACATGAAGATCCTGCTGTACCCAGTAACGTGATACAAGGTGTGCAAGTTTTTCCAGATTTTCTTTGGAAACAGGATTTAATGCCGTGGAGGGCAACCCCAGACATTTAGAAAGATAATGTGGTATATGATTTAGTACTGAACTATATAAAGCTGTTTCTACTTGAATGTCATGTGTTTATTAGCTAAGAGCTTTTGTAACACTTTGCAGTTAACTAAACATTCTGTCAGCCTTTACAAGGCTGCTGTTAACCTCAGGTTCTCAGAAGTCAAGTCCTTTGCTAACATGGCTGGAAGGAAGGATATAAGGAAGGTAGCAGCTGAAGGCAACACGAGAGGAGCCCTGTTACCTGCTTACTGCCTGAACACGTACTGTGATTGGCTTCATTTCAGATATGATGATAAATTATTTGTTTCATCACAGGCCTGTTTGGAGAGTTTGGAGCCGGGATGTTAACTCTCTCTGTTAGAAACTTCCCGTTCACATGTGTCATTAATAGTAGCTCAAAATTAAAATTCAAAGCTGCTCACCATTTCTGTCCAGTTTACCCCCAAAACAGATTGAACAGACTCTGACAGATATAAACTTAATGCTTCTTGAGACATCGCACTCACCTCTTCTTCCCTGTGGTACTCTGCAATGAGGTGGAATGGCACTGTGTACAGTGTGCTGGACATGACTCCAAAGAGTGAACAAAGAACCAGGGTGGAATAGACATTGGGAAACAAGCCAATTAATCCAGTGCCCAGTCCAAAAAGGAGGTATCCAATGAAATAAAGTCCCCTTAATCCTATGTATGGCAGAAGGACTTTCTGCAAATCTGTGAAAAGAAAGCAAAAATGCTGATAAGAATAAAACAAAACAAGTCACATTTTATCAGGGAGTCCCTTTCAAGGGGTTGTATTTTGTAAAATGCTATGAAGGAGATAATCTTAATGATTTTGGAAATTACCTCAAATTATTGTGGGTATAAACTTGCCAAAGAATACTTGCTCACACCACCCAGAGCTCACCTGCAGCTCGCACTGCAGCTGCACCCAGACATACTTGTGCTGAATAGATGTTCCTCCACAAAAAGACCACACAGAAATACCTGCTTTTAAGCTCCAAAGGTGAAAACATTTCCCTCAAGCCTCTTTTAGATGCTCAAATCAACCCCCAAAATGCTACTTATTTGAGTTTTCAGATCACGAATAGTTTTTTTAATCCTTGGGAAGAGTTATGGTGAAATCTACCTAGGAAGCTGTGCTAGCATGTTTACACATCATTTTGGAGAGCAAGATTCAAGCTTCTGGCAAGAGCTCCTGCATGGGGAGTGCAAATGGGGAGAGGCCACCTTCGAGAGCCTACACTTACAGCAGTGCTAGGTGAAAGAGCATCTAAGAATTTAGTCTGGCAGTTAACTTCAGGATCATTTTAAGAGTTCAGGGTCAGTTCACGTGCAGAACAATGTCTTACTCCCAAAGTGACCCCTCATCACGTGTCAGGAACTGTTTGTTTTAAGACACGAGTTTCTAACGATGCTGAGAATGTAACATTCACTAAAGCTTTAATGTAGAGGAAAGATCCAGGTAATTTGGCATCCCTTTATGGTTTTTAAACAATGGCAATTAGCAAACACGGTGTTCTAGTTCCTTTATGGGTACTTACAAGAATAGACTGATGAAGAAATTGCGTTGATGCACAGTCCCCAGCATCCCACCTCTACCCCTGCTTTGTAGGTAAGGTAAAGTGTGGAGTTGTGAGGTGCGTAAGGATTACCGTGGTATACAACCTGCAAGAGACCATGAAAGTCACAGAAGGCAAGGATGGCTGCATGTGGGGAACGTCTCCTTCTTGTGGGAACAGGGCCCCATCCCTGGTGGGGAGCACCCAAGAGATCTGTTAAGCAGTGTCCTAACCACCCATTTGTAATTCTCCAGGTTTCACACTCACGTGTCCTGGACTATCACACACCAGGGTCTGCCTCATTTATTACCCTCTGCCTTTTCCTGGACTGTTCATTGACTCATTTGCTCTTTTATTCTTTGAGTCTCACTTCCAACTAACTTTCTCTCTCCACTTCTACCTTCTTGCCTTAGCCTTTCTTTCCCTAATTAATCTAATTTTTTTTGTTTGTTTGCTTTCTCTTTCAGGTTTACCTTAACACACTCATTTTTCCACACACTTATTATCTTACTCAGTTCCTCTTCTAGACAAGCAAAACTTTTTTCTTTCAGTTGCTCATCTACACTGCAGGGAAAAAAACTCCTCCCTCCTGCCTTGCCTACAAAGATAAAAAAGGCAAGGAAATGGGAATACTGTGTGGAAATCACGGAAGAACAGGGAGTGGCAGTGAGTAGGTTTGTGCCAGGAGCGTAATTAGTACTCTGGGAGAAAGGAGCCAGACAGGTCCATATGGGCAGGAATCGCTGTCAAGGACTTACAGTCCCTGGGAATGGCATGAAAAAGGGACTACTGGATATTGTGAAGGCAAACAGTTGCTGGCAAAAGGGACTCAGGACAGACAAATGCAAGAAGATAAAAGCTTTCTGATACCAAGTAGCTCCCTGTGTGCAAAGAGCTGCACGGCCCGAGGCCAGGGGCTTTGTGTGGATGCTGCACACACACCAGGACAAGGCTAGCTGCACCCAAGCACTGCCCCAGTTAGAAAACCTGCCTGTCTCGAGCAGCTCCAAAGTCAAAGGAGAAAATGGATGTGTTTAGACCAGCTCCGAGAGCTTCACTTGGAACAGTTAGACACTAATAGCCTTACAAATACTAAAGGTTTTCCCCAGCGATTACACCAACAGGCTCGGAACAAGGGCCTGACCTTAATTAGCTGGTTTGAAAAAACTACTGTTGAGCCATCCAGATATAAATGGCTCTGGCACCAGTGTCATTTCCTCAGGACAGTAACACCATTTCATTTCGTCTTGATGGATGAGGAGTTACTACAAGGAAGGAGAAACAAAAGGATTTTATGCTTTACCTGTCCCATGAAATCCGTGAAGAAGAGCATGTTGGACAGGAAAGCCATCCATCCAAAGAGGTGGCTCACACACAGACAGCGATAGTGGGATGGCATGCTTAAAAGTGTCTTCAAGAGTGATTTAAGGGTCATCTGCCTCTTTTCCTAAAAGCAAATATTCAAGAATAATACAGTATTATTGCCCTGAATGCTAGTGAAATAGCTGACAGAAAATGAAGAAGGCCTTAGTATCTTTTTATTGCTAAACTTCCAAAGTCTTTTCTTTTTTGCTAGAAAGGGTTGCTTGGAAATAGAATTTCCTTCAATTTATAACATTCTCAGAAACTATAGAAGAGATGGAGTATACCAGCAAGAATGTAACATTTCTTGCTGTTATATTCAGTAGGATGATTATTTACATGTAGAACCAAAGGGAAATTTCCTGCCAAAGCAGATTCAGAGAGTAAAAAAAAAAAAAAAAAACAACAAACCAACAACAGAAACAACCAGAAACAAAAGTTATGTCTTTATAGACACCATTAGCTTTACATTGAGAATTTAAAGCTGCCACAGAAAAAAGTTATGCTCAAAATACTTCCTGAAAATGAAAATACATCAGTTGTGGGTTTCTGAGCATTTCTGAGGCCTTATTCCCATTCCATTCTGTTTTCTATGCTGAATTCCCTAGGAAACTTATTTTTCTAGGGAAACCTCTATCTCTTCAGGCATATCATGATATTTCCACTATGCGCTGTCCTCCCTTCCATGAAGCAGGGAGAAGTTGTGGTTCCCCATGGTAGGACACAGAGAATGTGAGCTTCAGCATCTGAACGCCTCATACCATGGGAGAAATAAGTCATTTCACAATCAAAACTTAATTGGTGCTGGTTAACAAATCTCACTGATGAGGAAAACCAAATTTTCTCACCACCTTTAATACCCCACGTTATCTCCCTCCTCATCTCAGCATTGTGCCCCAAAACTCTCAGTTTCTTTTCCAGTCACATTCATCAGATCATTTGTATTACTTTTTTTTTTTGACTGCTGTAGGTGTGCTTGATATTAGATATTTTAACAAGTAATTCTTCCTGTATTAAAGCTCCTGCATAGTTCCGTGCTTTTAAAGAAAAAGAAAGATACCATTTTAACTACACGTCATGGAACACTTCCAGTTTTCTCTCGTAATGTTTGGAGACAACAGTGTTGGGAGAGCTGGTAAGGGAAGATGTATGTCACGAAATGTGGAAGAACTGCAAAATTTATGCTAATTACTGGAAATTACTGGACTTAATCTTGTGTTCAATTTGCTGTAAGATGTTACTTTTTCCTTCCTTCCTTCAGTGTTGTACTTACTTTTCACAATTCTGCTTTCCTTTGAACTAGGCTATGCTGCAAGCTACCCTGTGAATAATCACCACATATAAAGTTGGAAAATACTTTACTCCAGTGTGAGGTTTTTAATCCTCATAGGAATGCCAAAATTCAAGTTGCTGACTTTCACCTTGGACTGTATATTGTCCAAATCCCTTAGAATTTCTCTTGGCATCACTGTCTTTTTAAAACAGGGTAAGCTTTATATTCTTTTACAATTATAAAAAGAAAACAAACAAAAAAAATTCCAGATTGACTCATTAGTGTTATTTCAAGGATAATTACTATCGTTTGACTTGGCTTAATTTAGTTTGAAATTCTTCCACTTTTTTCAGTTTTTTAAAATAGCCTTTCCAATCAAAGTTTTAAGATAACCCCGTGGAACTACAAAAGACACTGCACTGATTACAAACAATAATTTGACAGCTAGATAGAAATGCTTTCTTTCTATTTAGATATTCCAGAGAGTGGAAATGGAAACTAAAAGTGTTTAATGCACATATTCGAAACATACCAGCACACGGACTGCATTTAAATAATTTAAATAATATGCTGAAGCTTGGCTCTGTTTAAGCACCTTATCTTTCAAAAGCTCACAATACCAAATAAACTCTACAAAATCACTACAACTCAGGGCATAACATGATTCATAAGAATATAGAAGAAGCAATATGACTTGGGTTTTATGGCAGTGGACACTGAATAATTTGGCACCATGCAAAAAAACACAAGGCTAATTGCTTTGTCTGTCTGTTCATACTGTAACAGGTCAAATCTCATTAATAATCATATTAGCTATTAGCATGTGAAAGCATAGGCCTTAATTTAGAAGAAATAGGGCCATGATGCCTGCAATAAAAGAAAGAGACAGAAAAACAGGAAGCCAAACCATTTCTTCAAGGAAGTGATTACAGTAATGAATGAACTCAGCAAACATGTGCCACAGGAGACAGATCATTAAAGCAGTGAGTGTCTCAAATTCATAGACAATCAGGCACATCAAAGAAACACGAGACTGATCACAGCACTGGGGACTCTAACAGGCTGCCCAGGGCAACAGCACAGGCTCGCCCACAGCGGATGCCACAGCTTCACCTCAGGTGTCAGACATCACTGACTCCGCGGAATTATTTCTTGCTGAGGCCAGGGCTGCCCCAAACCACAGTCTGGTCCCCCCACTTCCACTGCACCACTCTCTCATCTTCATTTGCCTTCTTTTTTTTAGAGCCTACACTGTCCAAGCAGCGAATGACACTCAGCATCTCCAACAATTTGGAGGATGCTCCGAGTGAGCAGTGCTGGTGAAGGATGCTGGCTGCTCAAGCTGCCCTGCAGTTGGGAAGCTCAGACAGCATCACAGTTCTTGTCAGATTCTCCCCACAACTGTTGCCTTGCTGTCTGCCCCACTCTGTGTTTGCCTGGCATTCTCATCAGGCAATGCTCATCTCATATGTCTTGCATCTGGTGTAATAATACTTTTCTTCAGGTTAGAAATACCAAGTGCTATTATAAAACAAATTACAAATAGTAGAAGATAATAAATCCCTTTTATTTATAGATGGAACAAGAATATTGCTTTCTTACTTACAATCCTCTGCACATGCTTAGTACCTTTTACCTGATTTATCAAACCTTTGTATCAGTGTATCAGGGATGGATATGCATGATGCCAAGAGAACAAAAGTGAAATTAAAATGAGAAGCAGCTGTGTCACCATGATTTTCTTATACTTTGCTTACTTTGGGTACCATGAGATAGCCGTGAGGATTTCTAGCACTAAAAGTCATCAACAAAGCAGTAAGAACTATCATCTCTTCCCAAGACCATTCTAGAAATGGGCTCCCCAGATATTTTTCTGGTAGATTCACCTTTTCCTAGGTGCCTTAGTTTGAAGAAATCTCCCAAAAATGCATCAGAAACAAAATAACAGTGAGGATTTCAAAGTACTCACTATTCTTTCACACCTCAAAATTTTTCCAAAGACACAGCTACAATATCACTCAAAATAAAACTAAAACTCTGGTATCAAGGTAGAACTGCTGTAGAAGTAGCAATTTTAAACACATTAGTAGGCAATGAAACTCTGAGCAGCAGACAACCCAAATGTTTGCTAGGGACGGAACGCACATTTCACGTGTACTGTGTACAAAATTGTGTGGACTTTGGTGGGAATTAGGGACCTACATCAAAGATTATTGGTCTGTAGCTTTCATCCACAATTTTATGCTAATTATATCAAGACTAAAGGACAAAGTAGATCCTTTTTACAAAATTCACATGAGGAGGATATCAAGAGACTGACATAGAGCAGAAAACCGAACCAGGTTCTCCCTTATCCCTGCCAAGTGATCAAAGCATCAGAACTAGCCTCTTGCTGGCAATACTTTCTAAAGAAATACAGAAGAAAAAGGGGAAAAAAAGCAAGCAGGCTTTCTCCTGTCTCTGTATCCTGGTGGAGGGTTCTTTTCTGTGTGTGTGAAAGGACTTCATTACAAACAACCAGCATTAGCTAATTAAGGGGTTTCCAAGGATGCAAAGATACGTCCTGTAAAACCATCTCTGCACTCACCTCTGTGCGTGATACAACCATGCATTTCTCTGGCTTATCTACAGCCTTTGTTTCGGTACATGTTGATTTTAAGGAACTATTCTTGATTTCCTCCTCGATGGAGCTGTATTGGTGGCGTTCAGCTGCTTCCAACAAGAACTTTGCCTCTTCGTTTTCGTATCCGAGTGGGACTTCAGGAATACTGCACAGATGTACGGTAAGGGAGATTATGAAAACCAAGGCTGCGAAGAAGAAGATCACCTGGAATTCTGATGCCAAGGTATATCCTAGAATAGTTTGACCCCAATCCATAGCACCTGTCAGGTAACCCAGGGCTCCTCCCAAACCTGCAATTGTGAGGGAAAAAAAGGAAAAAAATAAATGTCTACTGGCATTGATAAAATAAAGAGAGTACATAATATCCCCAACATGTGATCCCCTCTAGACATCATGGAATAATCACTCTTCAGATATTTATCACAAGAAATAGGAATACTGAGATAATCACATACATGAGGAGTTACTAAAACATCTCTTGAAAAATCTTCTTAGATGTGGTAGGCAGAGCTCTCCAGAAATTGCTTGAACATACAGCAACACAGGCTCCAGCTCTTTTTTTGACCTTTTGAAGCTCTATTTTCTTTGAAATAGTAAATAATACAAGTAGAACTAAATAAAATCCCACAGAAATCTATGGGGTTTTTTTAATTTCACAGAATGAATGCTTTCTAAATTCTATTGAGAGTATCTGTAGTTTAGACTTTGTAAAATGTTTTGTATTTAGCTTAGTCCAAACAGAAATACTGCCTCTATGTGACATTTTTTAAAAAGGAAATAAATCCAAAAGCACTGTTTTGTAGTTATACAAATCCAAGTACCTCATCACTTGGAAAAGAAAACAGAAAGGATCAAATATAAGTGTGTAATCCCATTTACTAATCTACTAAAAGGTAAAATGAGAGTGCTACTTTGTGCCTCGAAGTTAATAAACCCAGCTTTCAGTCGGTTTGGTTTTTTTACAATTTCCTCTCTTTGTTACAAGTGCACACAGAGGTGCCCAGGGAAATGCCCTCTGTTACAGTCAGTACAGAGCTCTGGTAGGGGTGGCACCTTTGTAGACTCCTGACACCTTGCGAACCAGGTGGCTCTGAGGGATGGATGTTTGGGAGTTCCACAGGATAGCAGCTTTTCAAGGACTTGGAAATATTTCTACTCTTCTGCTTAGGAGAACTGATGACACCGTACAGCAGAACCCCCCTGTCTAACAAAAACTAACACCCCTACACTTGCTTCCCCAACAAAACACGGGATTTTGATTTCATTCTAGGCTTTCTGTGCTGTTTCCCCCTCCTGGGTCTGATTATGACCCTTCTTCATTGTGTCCTATGGCATTTCACAAGGGACTGTATCCTTGCTTGTTCTCATAAAAAATAATTATTCTATTAAAAACTTTTTGAAGAAAATCTACACTACATGTTTTCAGTGTATGTTTGCAGAGAGAATGTTTGACATTTTAGGTTGTCTTTGCATGCTGTTTTGAAAAAAAAGGATTGTGATATTGGAATGAAGCCTGAATGTTGTGTGTTGGATGTGTGCACTCTTTTTTCCACTTACATAAGTTGCCATGGGTTTCATAATTGCAAAGCTATCAAGTTTCATGTTCAAACCCTAAACTGGAAGCAAACTGGAGAGTAAAATCTTAGAAATATTAAGTATAAAAAGAAGGAATTAAATTGGGGAAAAGAAATAGTATCTAAAACAGAAACTAGAAAAGAAACGGGAAGATTGCTGTCTATGTCTAATTGGGATAAAGTATCAGGGAATGACAAACGCAAACTGTAGAGAATGGATAATAAGATTAAATTTTAGGGAAAACTAACACCAAGGCCAGGGAACTGCTGGAGAAGAGTGCCCTGGGAGGCTGCAGAACTCCAGTCAAGGGAGGATTTCAACACTAGACTGGGAAATTTTCAGGTAGGAAGGGTTAAGATATTGATGAACTTGCTGTAGAGGGCTCAAGGTGCTGGACCAACTCATGCACTCTGCCCCAGTCTTATTTCATGTTATTTGTCCCACATCCCTTTTCACACCTCAGTGCATAAACGAAACAACTAAAGCTGTAGCTTCAAATCTTCAAATTTGGAGACTTTTTAGTATCATCCAAAAAAAAAAATGGCAACCAGAGTTGTGCTGAGTATACACAGAGACTCGCTCCTCTCTCTGTCCAAACAAGTGATTCTTTAAAATGTTATCTGTAATTTTCTAACCAATAATACAGATTTCGTTCCCATGTGGCTTTAAGCTTCCCTTATAATCTGTGTTCTTGGACGCAGGTATTTCATGCGTCCAAAATCAGCCTGTTGTCAGTAGCTACCACACCTCCCTCCTTGAGCAGAGTAACTGCTACTGAATCCATGTGTGTGTGCTCTTGGTGGGTCTCAGAAGCCACAAAAATCTGCTGTAACTAAGACTGCATGACTTCTAATGTAGTCTGCTTTTTGTCTAGTGCTTTCACAGGGACTGCTCTCAGACACGGCAGGAAGGCTGCTCCAGAGTCACTTCACAGGTACACAGCCTTGGGTGTCTACCCTGTGCATTTCCCCAACACAGGGCTCACTTTGTACAGATGATTTCATAGAATCAGTGTTCAGGGGTTGGAATGGGCCTTAGAGATCATGCAGTCTCGCCTACTAGGTGTCTGCTGCAGACACCTCCCACTAGACAAGGCTGCTTAAGGCCTTATCCAACCTGGCCTTGAACACTGACAGGGCTGAGGCATCCACAACCTCCCTGAACAACCTAATCCAGTGCATTACCACCCTCACAGGGAACAATTTATTTCTAAGATCCAGCCTAAATTTCCCCTCATCTTCCTAAAGAAGACTCCCTCTCCAGCTTCCCTGTGCCCCCCGCTTCAGACACTGGAAGGTTCCTATGAGGTCTCCACACAACCTTTTCTTCAGGATGAACAGCCCCAACTTTCTCAGCCTGTCTTCATAGGAGAGGTGCTCCAGTCCCCTTATCAACTTTGCGGCCCTCCTTTGGACTTTTTCCAACAGTTTTGTGTCTTTCTGTAACTCGGCAGCATTCCAAACATATACAAAGGCAAATGAAGCTGTTAAGTTCATTTGCACTGAACTACTTGCATCTATTTTGTGGGAGTTGTGAATTTCTGAATTTTATACAGAACTCCTGTTTCTATACAACACACACTGGTGCACTGCTGAAGAATGGAAATAAATTGGTTCGTGCAGCTATTGTTCTATGTCACATGCTGAATCAAAACCGTTATTTTTATGTGCAATAGCAATGAAACAAGTTACATCCATTAATTTTTGCCTCACCAAAAACTTGGAAAAAACACAAAATAAACTGAACAAACACCACTTCTATAATAACTAACTACTCTTACTTAAATCATGACTGTGTTGCTGTAATTGTTTATGCCTGCAGCCTTCTGCAGAACTCTTGTAGCAGCAATCACAAGCTGCTGTTCTCTGGAGTAGTGAAAACCCAGCAACAAAAGACTCGTGACTGAAGTGCAGGATCAGATGATCAGTTCATTCAAGATTAGAAACACAGTGAGGATAAAATCCATGAAACTACCTTCCCCTCCTTTCAGAGGTAGGGAGGAAAAGAAGGAATCTGAGTACCTGTAAAGAGGGCGTGGTAATGCAGACCCTTCTCTTTATCCTGATGAGAGCAGACATCAAATAAATACGCTTTGATGGGACCATCAATAAAATCAGCTGCAAAATCAAAAAGTACTACTCCCAGCATGGTAATGACTATTGCCCACGTCCGCTGCTTGTCTCTCTCATCGATGAAAGCTACAGAAAGAAAAACATCCTCATTCTGACAGCAACAGCGCCATGTTCTGCAAAACCACATTTTGTCTTTCCTGATATCTCAAAATCTAAATAATGACTGGTTATGCAAGAGTGACACCAGAATCTCCTCAGAGAAGCAGGAGGGCTGAGGCCAGGTTAGCGCTGAGCTGGGCTAGCTTGACTTACTGCCTTGAGTCAGCACATGCTCAGAATGCTTCAAGCTCCATGACCAAGAGCATCACTACCCTTAATCTACTCCTTTACACCTTCAAGGCATGCTCTGGTAGCTGAATACATGCATTTTGCAGTACTTTTTGGTTTATTCTATTTGTCCCACCCTTATATTGTTTTAGATAATCAAGAGGTGACGGCAACATCTCTTTCTGGGTCAATGAAATCAAGTATATTCAATACCAATAATATTCAGGAAGAGAGAATAAATCAATCCATAAAGACACACATCTCTCCCATCTGCCTAGTCAGCAACAACTTTCTATCAAGACTTTAAGAAGTTACATCCCAAGCTAAAATGTAACAACAGGGATGTCACTCCTATTTGATTTTGCATGTTTCAGCTGCAACAGAGTTTCCAAGCAGTTAAGGATTTCTGGTTTTCACCAGCACAACACAGTCCTGAGTCAAGTCAGTGCTGCAGTAATCAAAGTATTAGTATTTTGAATGCTAATTCATCTAAAATAGGGGTGAACAGGGATTCAGTTTGGATATGTATTACATCACAAAAACAATAATTTAAGCAAACAAGGTAGATCTTAGTTCATAAAAACTTCTATGGCCTAAGCAAATCTTTACCTGTAGGAGCTTATGAGGAAACCAAACCAACATACAACAGACTGTAATCACATGCACAAACTACAGAACACTGTGTACAGGGTACATAACATGCAGTGTTAGGATTGAGCGTATACAAAGATTCCAGTGCTCCCCAGCTCTTTCAGTGCACCCGAGTCATATGATACCAAATTTTAACAGTGCATTTAAAGAAGGAAAAGGGGAACTCCTCTCTTTTTTCTGATGCAAAAGGCTAGGATGAGTTTTGTCTGTCAGCACAGTGCATACCCCTCACTCACCTGAGATCATCACGTCCCCATTGAGGTACAAAGCCATGCCTAACAGCATTATGGTGCCCAGACCCAGAATGTAAGGTCGCCTCCTGCCCCAGCTACAGGTGCAGTGATCACTGGCTGAACCTGCCACGGGCTGCAGCACAAAGCCCAGGATAGGGCTGATGAGCCACACGAGGCTGTAGAGGTTCTTGGGCAGCCCTACACTGAGCAGCACCGGTGTGACAAAGGCGGCCTCCACGGCATAGCAGAACTCCCGGCCGAACATGGCCATGCTGTGCATGATCAGCCTTCCCACCGCTCGCTTCCTTGGCACCACTGCTCCAGTCCTCCGCACTGACTGCCCCGGAGCTTCCTCCTTCTCTCTCGTGCTGTCCATGTCGGCCTTGGCCACTTCAGAGGTGGGTGGAGGAGCCTCGTGGAAGCTCTCCTTCGTTAAGGTCATTGCTCCGGCTGCGAGCAGCGCCGTGGCGAGCTGGTGCTGGCTGCTCCGGCTGACATGGGGCCCAGATCATATGCCGGGTGGGATCGGTCTGTGCTGGGGGAGGGACTCACATACTTTCATGGCTCTGCGATCACAAGTTATGCCAGGAAGGGGGCGGGGAAGAGTGTGTTCACACTAGCAGATCTGAGCTTTTGGGCGTCTGCACTGCTCCCAGCTATCCACAACTAAGGAATTACTGCTTACGCATGAAGCACACATATAACGGGAACATACATCACATGGTCCGGGCACAGGATTAGCCTGACACAAAGCTGTTCCTCTTGTTGTAAGATCTTGCTCTAAGAAAGCAGTGATACCAGGAATCTAGTCCTCGTCTTCCTGTTCAGCAAACAAGAGCATCGGAGTGACCATTCCCTGCTTGACTGAACTGGGGGGAAATACGTATCTGTCTGCAAAAGGATTTCAGTGCACTTCATGAGGATGAGTAAGTGAACCTATCCATTGCCCTTGAGCATTAGAGGCAGATATAAAGCTTGACAGAAATCTGTCAATCAGCAACTGATGAGTACTTCTTTGTATCTGCTGTGTACTGCCCTCAAAAGAACTGGTGATTTTCCTGGTTTCTGAAAACAAAGGATATTAGGATCACTTAGATATGGGGTTTTGGAACAGTCTTACCTTAAAAAAACCCTGTAGAGACATTACTCAAACTGTACCTTCCAGGGTCAAGCACCTGAGTAAGGCAGCTGATCCAACCTATGCTGAAGCAACATGAGGTTTTAAATTGATGTCAGTAATTCTGGTTTCAAAACTTTCATTCAATGGAAATTATGTTTGAAAACACTGATTTTTCTCCAACACAATCAGATGCATCTGGGACTAAGAAAATTGTCAAATCCTATGGTAACAGTGTATAATACTCAGTAACTTGCTGATGATGAGCTGGAAACTTAAGGTGCTTTTGCTGATGGTTTAGACAACTTGCCAGGACCGACTAGACAACTCTTGCTTCCAGGCAAGTGTTTATGTAGTAGAATGCAAAAGGGTTTTTTTACAGTAATAATGTTGACATTTTTGCCACGACACATGTAAAATGAGCTAAAGTATACCTCAGCTTTGGAAGCCTTTGTAACCAACAAACCAATCTTCAGCAAAACACAGACAAAATCATCAAAAAACCCCAACCCTTCACGTCTTAATTCCTCACACATTGGAGTATAGAATACTGTATTAATGCCCTTTAACTAATTCTTTTTAAAAGCAGACTTTCTTTTGCCTTGAAAGAGATGGTTTCAAATAACAGCTTAAGTTTGAAGGAAATGAAAACCAACATAGAATTAACCATTGTTTAAAACCTGTGCAGTAAAGTTGCCTACTATTTTTCCATAAGGAGATGAAAGGATTATTAGTTGGCAGATATTTTAAAAACAAAAAAAAATTGATTCTGAATTTAGTTTCTAGCCAAGCTGATATTCTAAATGTAATATAATCAGAAGACTGCATTCAGAAAATGTAGTCAGGCTGTTAAAAACATTAACTTTGAGATAATAGCTCTGCAGCAGCACGTAAGAGAATAGCATTACTTAGACCACAGTTTTGGCATGATAAAGGAAATTAATTAATATGATAAAATAGATGAAAAAATCCCTCCTAATTCATGAATAAACAACACAATCAGTCATTTAGAAAGAATATAACTATATTTTATTAGAAGAATTGCTTTCAGGTAATTACAACATGTTTTAAATACCAGTGGCATAACCAAGAATTAAAAGAATCAAATGACAGGATACAATATTTAAACAAACATTCTGAGAACTTACAGGTGCTTACCAAGCAAACTGTGTAAATCTTCAGAACACAATTATAGCATCATTCTAGACAGCAGATCATCCAGGTACACAAGTACGTAAGTCCCACTGTCTTCAAACTAAATTTGTTAATAATTTAAATATATATTATTTAAAAGTAATATTATGCAAATGTTTATTTGTCAGATAATTCAATTTTAAAGCATAAAAGCTTACTGTATCAGCCTGAAATTTATCTGATATGCATAGTCAAGAGATTATAAATTAGCTTTTAGGTTCTTGAATTCTATTGCTTTATCAGAATAAAGTTTAGCAATCTCTTGCTTAGTAAACCCATATTCTAGAAGTATCTCTTCTGTGTGTTCTCCTATAAAAGGATCTCTTCTACATGATGGAACAGCAGGAGTCCTTGACAGAACAGGAGCAGGTCTAGGACTTATCTCTCCCTGATCATTTTTGATAAAAGAACTTCTTTCTTTGTTATGCTGATGTGACGCAACATCATTGAAGGATAAAACAGGGGTCACACAGGCATCAGTGCTATCAAATATGCTGCACCACTCAGCCTGTGTCTTCTGTGCAAATATGGATGCAAATCTTTTCTTCATTTCAGGCCAGTCAGAGAAACTCATCTGAGCAGGGAGTTCATCTAAATTTAGCCCAAGACCTGAAAGGACAAAAGCAAGGTTTAACTATAGCGTTAGTTAGATAAATTATTCAGTGCTTCCCACAACTTAGTATATTCCTCAAGAAGATAGTATTTTGCAGACAACACTAAAGTCACTTTGAACTTTACTTGGGTATCTGTGCAACGCAGGAGGCAGAGGAATAAAATGTTCTATGATACTTGCAATTAGACTAAACTGCATCAGCTACAGCCTTTTAAGTCAGTACATATAATAAACACTCATTTATATAAACACTTCACAGAAGCAGCAGCTGCCTAGAGATAGTAATGTCCTGAGAATAGCTTCTACAATAGGTATCATATTCTCTACCTGGCGGTAGCAACACAGAAATCTGAATGGGTCCTGGACTACAGCAATACACTCATCTCTCAGAAGCCAGCACATCTGCCAGAGCGGGACATTCAGCAGGCTACGGTGTTTGAAGTTCAACATGATGGGGTTATTTCTATGCCACAGATGAGAAGATGGTGTGGATGGATATGCCCAGCTTGATGCGCATGTGGCAGCTCAGCTGCAGGTACCTGCAGGCTGACTGAGCTGCTTGTTCACTCCACTGTCCAAACAGGCTCCAGCAGTATCTCCTGCTCCCTCTGCTCCAGCACACTTCCCTGGCTGCAATTGCCACAGCCCTTTCACTTCCTATTGTGAGCTCAGTAGCCCTGCTTTCCGTCTCAGTCACAAGGACCACCCAGGTATGCAATAACCACATCTCTCCAGAGACACAAGAGCAAAGCATGAGCACATAGGCCTTGTAATGAAACTTTCCTGAACTAGGCAAGTCCTAGGTCTATCCCTGAACTAAGCACCACATCCCTTCTCACTGGGGAGCTTACATCTCTGCTGTGCTGCCAGTTTCCAGTACTTGTTTCTGTTCTCATGGATTCTGCTCTCTGCAGTCTCTACCCTTTCATTCGGCTACTTCAAGGAGATGCAAGAATTTTTATGACTTCTTGTAGAGATTATCTCAAAAAGGAGGTAAAAACAAGAAAGAGAAAAGGCAATTGAACTACACCTTCAAAATGGAGATAGTACAGAGGTATAAGCAGAATATATGATACCAAATTGAAGTCAGAAGTGATATATTGAAGGCTGTTCAAACAGTCCCATATTGAAATTCCAGAGCATGAATACAGCAGAAAAAAATCAAAAAAAGCAGGGATGAGAAAGAATTTGAGAAAACAGAAAGACTAGAGAACATCATAATGCTTCACAAGTAACCAAAAAAGGGAGCTTCTTAGAAAACAGTAGTTCCCTGTAAGAGGCAGAGAAAATGTAGAGCTCTGCAAAACTGAATTTTCAGCATTCTTATCTTTGGTCATCTGGTATCAGATTGATAATTAGACTAACAACTGTTAACTGGCTTGGGTAATAAACGGCTGTTTGCAGGCAGAATTTATGCAGACCTCCTCTTGTCTTTAGCTGTACACAGGCAGGAAACACCTAAAATATCTTGTCTTTTTATGGCTTCATTATCACTGAGCGGGGTAAACATATTGCTGCTGAAACATACAGGGGAGAAGAAAGGGAGATAATGCCTATTCTTCTGCTCCTTAAATTCTTTCTTCCATTCATAATCTGCACAATATGCACTTCTTGGGGCTCACAGTTCCCCCCCAGTAAAACATAGTAGTTAAGAATTTCACTGTTGATCACAAGATTGTTAAACAGTAGTTTTGAAAATGAATGCATGCTTTGAAATTGTACTTTGGTACTTCAAAGGAAAACACACAGAAATTGCCAATCTCCAGACTCAGAAACACAGCCTCGCAGTTGTTCACTTTCAGACGAAATACATTAAAGTCAAAGACAAAATAAGCAGTTTCACATCTTATTAGAGATGCCTGTGGATACCAGGATAAATGATACTATAAGGTAAATATCAGTCCTTACGTTTTACCAAACCATGTGCATCTTAAATCACTGAACTTACACTCTTGTGTCCATAACCATTCATGTCATCCTAAAAGAGATCAGCTAAAGATAACTCACACTGGTTGAATATCATGATTAAATAAAAGCTAGAAATACTTTCACAATTAATTTGATTACTGATTTTCAAAGTATTCCACAAGAGACAAACAGTGCAGTATAGTTTACTTATGAACTATGTGGTGAGACAAATCTACCTTCGATGACATGTACAGGTAAGTAAAAACACACTACCTGAGCTTCTGTCCCAATGCATGAAATCTTGTCAAGTGGAAACCTTCCAACACAGTACTTGTTTTCTTATGAAAAACTATGGCTTGGTTTCTAGCAGCCAGTCCAACATGAGCAGCGCTCTACCATTATCCCATTATACAATTATTTTTGATGATCGTGGCAGATGGGAAGTTGGCTGAGCCCCATCGCACATACTCTGGCAAACTAGAACAATATGCAGAACCTGGAATTTAATATTACATTCTCATTTTCCGCTTACCACTGAAGACTTCAACTTCAAACAGCAGGAACCAACAGTATTTAAGCACTACAGCTTCTCATTTTGCAGCTTGTGCTCACCATTTGTGGTGCAGATGAGCAGTCTCAGAGCAGGAGTGACTGACTCAACAAGGAAACTATTACATGGCACAGAATTGTCTGGGGTACCACAGGAGGACAGACTTCATTCAATGTAATCATAAGCAAAGTATCTTTTACACAGAATATCTTATAAAGCAATCAAAACTTAGTTCCAAGTTTTTTTGTTCAAATTTTCATCTAAGATTTTTCGTATGGAAAAGCCCAGTCAACCTACTCTAGGTACAGCTTTGAAATTATTCTTGAAAAATGAAAAATTGTCTCCCTATAATGATATAGCTTTAAATGTCCTTCAAATGCTACAGCTTTATTGACGTATATCCGCACATCATTTACTGATGCAGCAAACTGAAATCTCTATTTCTACAGAACTTCTTAGAGAAACTCTAGTAAAATCAGGGACCTATTTCAAGAGAAAGAAACCAGCAAAATTCATTAGATAAATCAGTAAGCTGCTTTGGTATGTCAGAAATTGAAACAGTTTTTTATATTATTTCAGTCATACTATTTTAAAAGCAGAGTTTTGTTCAATATTTTCCTAGTTTAAATTGCTAATTTTCTTTTCAAAAATGTATGGTCATAGCAGAGTAGTTTTGAAATTATGTTGTACTAACATGACTGAATAAAATCATCTAGTTAGGGAAACCTTTATTTTGGCCCAAACAACACCTCTAAGGTGAATGCCATTGTGCTTTTTCTGACTAAAGAAAACCTGTTCTCACTGTGAGATTAAATTGAATATCAAAATATTCCAAGAGAATAGTGAGTTTTCATTTATCTAACTATGTAAATTTTTTTTTTTCTCTGCTCAATGTTTCTGAAACTAAATAAATTTTTAGAAAGTGACAGTTCAGCAAATGGTTGATCAGGCCCACGGTACTACCAGGCCTCATTGCAAATGCATCTATAGCTGTACTCCAAGTTGACATGCTTAATTACTGCAATTGCAAATGTTTTGATGCAGCAAGAGCCTGGCCCTCTACAGTATTTATACAATGTTTAAGGCTTATCATAATAAGTAAATTGAAATAAAACATAACATTATGTATAACTGAGTCTAAAACATGAGGAAACTATTTGTCCATGTTGCATGTCTCAGTAACAGTGTGATGCTGCATTCAGTGTACCAGCAGAATTTTAATACAGTACACAGTACTTCACAGTCACAAAATGGAGAGCCCTGTGGAAATCCTTCATAATGATGTCTTTTAATTGCTTCCTAATCTTTTCCTTATTTTTTAAAACTGAAGTCATACAATGCAGGAGTACTGAAGTAGTATGAAAGGGGTACTATGGAATATATGCTCGGGACCTTAGCGACTGTCAGTGCTTTCCACATCAGTGTAAGTGGTCACTAAGTTCATCTTGCGTAACTGACTTTACACCACATAACCCAGAAACAAACCTTTACTCTCACCCGCTCCACAGTATTTACTGTGTTTTTTATGCCCCTTGTAGCCTGGCTGCAGTGCAGCAATACTAAGCACCTACTGCTAAAAAACAGAACAAACCTGCAGAAGCAATTCACAGGTCAGTTGAAAGACATTCTGGCTCTTTCTGTCAAAAGATTAAGGCTTAACATTAATAGCAAATGTTTCTTACATCAGATTTTTCATAAGATGCCAAGGCATTTTAGCTATTTATTGTCTGATTTTTGTAATAATAAAATTAATACCTGCAAAAGAACTACGGCTTGCTTGTTAACAGGAAATAACCAACAATGAGTCCAAAATACTTCTCTACTGCATCTACTTTACATAGCTTCAGTTTCTCATAAAGCCTTTTTAAATTTTATTTAATTAATAAATTTCTGGCAAGCATANGTTCTGCTTTGGCTAAGCAAAATTCTGCGAGCAGTGACAAATGCTTCAGCAATCATGCTGCTTCCTCAGTTCTGCAGTCTTTAAATCTCCAACTGTCATCTGCAACAGCCATATCCTTGTGCTCTCATTCTACAGTAGTGGCAAAAGTAATCTACCCTCTGAATATGGACAGAGATACAGAGGTTTTTGAATATATTTTATCTGGAACAGCACCAAATTCTTCACCAGCAGAACTGACCAGATATATATAGAAAAGCTAAGAAATGAAATTATGGAAATTGCAACTGGAACATACCACTTTAAGCCTACTTCAAAGCTGGAGTTAATGCCTGGAACAGACAACTCAGCCTAAGTCAAAGCTCCCCAGGTTTGTGAAAGAGCAGTACAATTCTCACAGGCACCTTTTTCTTCCCTATAATATTCAAAGACTTAAATTCTGAACTTAATTTCTGCAATAGGTATTCCAGAAAGGAAATAATCCCTAAGTCACAAGAAGGTTCTGCTGTTCTAATTTAGTGCATTATTGCTTCAGAAAGATTGAAATCCTAGTACTAAAAGGAATAAATATTTCCTATGTGAAAATCTGAACAGAACATGATATGCACCTTAAACACAATGACAGACCAGTTACTTTAAATTCAATACTGGAAGAAAATCTTGAGTTTGGTCATTTACTTTAAAAAACACACTTTTACAAAATAAACAAAGAAAACTGACCGAGTGTAAACAAAAAAAGATTGTGATACAATTAAAGGCAAAAGGCAAAATTTCCTCAAAGACTGCAGTATGCATGTTGGATTTTTTAAATATGGCAGAAACAGACTGAAACATATGCAACAATGATTGCAGTTATTTTCTACTTACAAGTGGATACACACCGGTTCTTTATTGCTGGAATAACTATTTTTGAAACTTCAGCTGTTAAAATCAAGCAACTTCTCTGCATTTTAGGCATAAGGAATACTTTCAAACATGAAAATAAAGTTGTCCAGTGTGGGTGCCCCAACACAAGCAGAAGAATTCACAGTTGCTGCTCTAACTTTATGCTCTAAATTTCTCAGAAACAACCAAAAGAAAAGCAGAATTTTAGCATCTTCCTCAGTAAAGTTATCTAAAGAAGATACACACCACCAGTGACCACGTTTTATCACCTGGCCACTGGTTTCATCCATCAGTCTTCTCTCTACATAACCTGTCTGGGAGAGAAAAGCCTAAGTCTTGCCCTGTAACAATGATCAATACAAGGCAGGACTGTCCAGATAAAGTTCACTGAGAAAAAGAGTTACAAACAGAACCAGACACCACTGCAGAATTTTGGGAGGTTTTTGAACAAGTACTGATTCCATGCCAGTCCCGCAGCTTAAGTGCGATTCAACTTAGTCTCCAAAGAATAAAATACTGCATGCCATGAATATTGCAGGCCAGTTTTGTATCACTTAAGCCAAACATACGGGTACTTGAGTATGCAGCTTTTTTTCTCATTTGCTTTGTATTTAATATAAGCATTCTCCCTGAAGATATTTATTGGAATTCCAAATTACCTAACTCCCAGAGCAAGGGTTTACGTTTTACTTTGATAGAGTTTTGTATTTACTTTTGTTTTCCAACTCTCATGCAAGCAAGAAAATCTCAGGGGACTGGATGACAAAAATATCTCAAAGAACTGCATATAATCAATGTGGAATGATCAACTACACTTTCTTTTTCAAGATCAAGTTGCTTAAAACTTCAGTTCACAAACAAGTTATTCTCAGGACAATTAAAGACAGAAAGTACCATCTTCTTCAGCCAAGAACATGGCATTTCCAAACTTGACATCTGATCTGTCCAACATAACACTGGGTATGTCCCTGAGTCACTCCAGGAGCCTTCCTCATGTATTTCACGTAGTAGCATGTACCAATTTAGATATTTTACACAATTATATGGACCTTCTTAAGCTACAAGAGCAGCAGCCATCCACAGCTACAGCTGTGCAAGATCTTGGGGAGCACCAAAGGCTGCAAGAGAACAAAGCCAAAGCGTAAAGAACAAGCTCTCACTTTGGGTTCCTGCTCACCAAAGGCATACCCCACCTTAGAACCCTGTCACGCAAGAAAGACGAGTTGCAGATGAAAACAATTGCACACTATCAAGTGCCCCATGCCTAGCCTGTCCCTGAGCAGTGACCACCCGCTAATCTCCCCTCCAGTTTTATTGCTGAACACGGTGTCCTGTGGTACAGAATGTCCCTGTGGTCAGCTGGGTCAGTTGTTCTGGCTGTGATCCCCTCCCATTTCTTGTGCACCCCCAGCCTTCTTGCAGCTGGAGTGGGATGAGGAGAAGCAAAGTCCTCAGTGCTGTGCAAGCACTGCTCACTAGTAACTGAAACATCCCTGTGTTACCAGCACTGCTTCCAGCACAAATCCAAATCACAGCCCCATGCAAGCTACTGTGAAGAAACTCAGTTCTATCCCAGCCAAAACCAGTACAAACTGTAGCAAGGATACAATTCAAGGAATGTTACAATTAAAGGAATAATCAGTGGGAAAGAGACTGGGCAAGAATAAGGAACTACTCCCCTGACAGGCTCACTGAGCAAAGACTGGCCCTGCGTGAGTCACCCATGGCCAGAAGTGGTTCACATAACACTGGGTACATCCACTTTAGGAATCCTTTGTTGACATTCCTTCAACTCATTAAGCAAAACTAAAATTAAATTGAGAACTTCTTACGGCCTTCATATTCTGCATAATGAAGAAAAGAATAAATACAAAATTCTTTCATTAATTTTTTATGTTTTCATAAATTCTGCACGGAAAGCACGGCAATCTCCTAAAGAAGTACAACAGAAAAAAAAAATTAAATTAAATAACCAGTAAGAAGTTAAGAGCTCATCTGATAAAAAGCTTGAAGCACACAAATAGTTCAGAGGTAAAGATGCACCTGAAAAATTTCTGGTTTAATTTCATACAGTTAAATATTTTGCATAACCCATTCTAATTTCTCAAAGAGATAAATCACGATTTATAATCATATTTAAAGAGTTTTAGTCAAATATAATTATTATAACCACAGCTGGACATCAAAAGCACTCTGAAATTGTGTGGTGGAAATTAATTACTAAAGCAGAATTTGCTTTCACAAAATTCTTTTCTATCAAGAAACACTATGGACTACTTCCAGTCACTATTCCTTTCTGAAACAATTTAAATAGGTTTGTTTTTTTTTTTTAATGATAGTACAAATAACCAAAATTGCTTGAAATCTATTCGCAATATCAAAGCATTAGGTCTCCTATTTAAAGTAGATTCACAATCATTGGAAAAAAGTAATTTCCAGAAAAAGTTGTTTAGTGCTCCAGTCACATCACAGACTACCATTACAATAACTCCAAAAGAAAACCTGCAATTTAAGTGTAGCTGCTGAGGGTGAAAAGGAAATAAATTAATTGCAAGGAAAAAAAAGTCAATTAAACAGCTACACAACCACCCAACTAGCTTCAAGAAGCATTTGGCTTTTGCAAAGAAATCAAATAACCACGTATCACAAACCAAAATCAACTATTAAAGAATGCACTCAATCATGCTTTGCTGTTATGAAACAACTGCTCCAACCTACTCACCTTTTATTAACTGCTCATAGAATTGAGGCTCGAGGGCACCAACAGCCATGAATTTTCCATCAGAGGTCCGGTACGTTTCATAAAAAGGTGCACCGCTGTCTAGCAGGTTTTTACCTCGAGGTTGGCTCCAAAGTCCCAAATTTTGTGATTTCCACAGGAAAGAACTTAGGTATGCTACTCCTTCTACCTTGAAGATTTAGAGAAAAAAAAATAAAAGCTCCAGTAAATTAGTTGGCATGTTACCTAAATTCTGCGTAATACAAAACAACGAAAAGGTACTACCAGTTCTGCCCTTTGCTAAGATTTTTAATGACAGAATCTCTGGTAAGCAGTTTCATTTCTTAAATTTTCCATTACTGTTTATACTGTATTTGTGAAATCATCTAGAATTAGAGATTAAGAAAGAGCATAAATGTAGAAAGGCAGCTTCAGATGGACAATTCACTTTCAATGCACAAAGTTTCCTCATTTAGCAAGTTTAGAGTCATTAGATGTTCACAATGAGTGAGTAATTTCAAGGGATGGAACAAGCTCCTTGGCTCTATACAACATTAAGCATCTGACAGCTCAACACCTTTCAAACCTCTGGAAAACAAGATGCCTGTACCAGTCCTATAAATGCCCAAATTATTTTTCCTTTAAATATACTGATTACAGGAAGACTGCTATTTTTAGAAGGAAAATCGAAGGAAATCAAATCAAATCTCAAACACTAACTTAAAACAAAAACTATTCTCCTACTGTGATCACTGGCAGCTACATACACACAGCAAAGTAACCTCTATATAGGCAAGTGTCTGATGAATATCACACTAGAAAACGATTAATCCCATTCCAACTTGCTCCTCAGAATTTTGTCTACGTGGAGTACCACCAGATGAATATTTGTTCAGCCTTTCAATAATTATCAAGGTTGTACCATTCTTTCAAGCAAAATCACATCCTAGATTTGCTTATCAGCATAATTAATTTTCTTCCAACTGTATTGAAAGTACTGTAAGCAAAGATAAGCCAGTTAACAGTGTATGGGCAGAAACATTCCAGTAGAACAGATTAAAACCTGAGCTGTATTATTCTGAGTATCACTTGACTGACGCATTTTCAGCTGTGTAAAACTAACCTAATATTGCCTATAGAGAAAAGCATAGATACCATACCAAAACAAAAGGCTACTAAATTTTCATGGAGAAAGATCTATTAGTTTCTACCTTTCTAAGCAACAATTTAAAACACATAAATTGCTGAAGTAAGCAGTCAAGGAGGCTTCTTCATTTACTGTGTGTTACTTGGGCTCTTCCCTAGTACTTCTTCAAGGACAGGAACAGTTCTGTCCTCACTGTCACATGCTAAAGTCAATTAAAGTACTTTCATGAGAAAATACTCTATACCTTCATCTACGTATCAGCAAAATTATTGCAAGGATATTAAAATAAAGTTTGTTTTACTAATGATCTGATCTTGCATTGCTCATATTAACAACAAATAATATTACACAAAAAGCACTGAAAGTAAGGATAATAAAGATGTGGAAAATATTAGAATAAGCCCTAACTGAAAATTAGATTTCAGTGCTGACAAAACTTTTAGTCAGCACCTGTACAGTACCTATGTGCTACTTACCCTGGAAACACTTAAAATAAATAGCACATCTGTTCTTGACTGGTATAGGGACTTTAGAAATATTCCTGTCTGGGAAACTGGACAGCTAGGTTCTGCCTGAGACCAACTGCAATTCAGAGACAAGTAAATAAAGTGTCTTAACATCTGCACCATACCACCAAAGGCATGTAAAAATAACACCACACACTCCCTAATGTGGTCACTTTCTTTTACAACATGAAAGGGACAACATGGGGAGACTCCACTTAAGTCTAATTGCAGAGCTATTATAATAACAATTACGTGTTTCAGTTAATGTCTCCCTCATGTTAAAAACATCTGCAGTCTCTGAAGCAGGCTCTGAAGAATCCAGAGGCACCACCCCACTGGGTGACCTGTCTGCTTCCCAAGTCTTCTGTTCTTTCTGCAGACTGAAAATAGTTCAAACAAAAGTGAGAATGAATCCACACCAACCTAATCTTTATCCTCGTGACTGCTGAAGGCTTCTAGGATGTGGGAGTTTTGGTTTTGAATACCTCCAGGCTGAGAAAAACCTGGAAACTCTGTTGTTCTGAAAGTCTGTTAGACTGTTAAATGTTCCTGCCATGAGACTATTATGCAAGTGATCATTACCAGCATCCTTTCCTGTGGCTGTCTTTTCACAAAGAGTGAGTTATGCTCAGTCAGATGCCTACCATCAGCAGAAGGTTCTGTGGCTGATGTAGTGAACCCAAACTGTGGCCTCACTCACATGCCTCTATTCCAATGTGGTGCAAGAATGCAGAGGTACCATTGTGCCTACCGTGTCACATTACAGTGTCCACTCCACATAGCAACCACCTGGCTTCCTGTAGGATAGCCATGATCCCTACAGAGTCAATGAGAAGAGACAGCAACCAGCAGGAATCAACTCAGGCCAGGCACTTAATTCTTCTGAGACAGACAGATGAAATGCAGGACCCAGTGTCTACTTTTTGCACAGTGCAATTTTCTAGAATTTCTAGAAAATTCTACCACGTGTCTGAGTTTAATAGGTTGAAACTGAGTTGATTGACAAGTTCCCAAGCCAATTACGATTTTGTGATCTTGCATATTTAAATAGTGTGGCGGCTTGGCAAAGTCCTCTTCTTTGTTCGAGGGATGGCCAGGCCAGGACCCCTTCCCCAGCAAGGGCAAAAAGCTGCTGGGAAGAGCCGTCCTGGTTCCAGGGGGCATCTGGGATCAGCCTTAAACAATAGGCAGCCGAGACCACGAGGCCTGGCTTCTGGAGACTGGCGGGCTTCCCTTCCCGCCCTCTCCCGCCAGGTGGCCCCGCACAGAGCCAGCGAGAGCTGGCAGAGCTTTCTGCAGCCAACGCAGCTTATATCGAACTGAAGAACACACCAAGCAGCCAGCAGGAGAGAGGCTTTCTCCAACGTTAAGCCTGAAGAAAATCAACTCTTCAACATGGCGGCTCCAAGGTCAGAGAGAGAAAGAGAAAGTAAGTCATGTGAGACAAAAATAAAGATGGCAGCGGGAAGAAAGGCTGCAGGAGCTCTGGCATGGAACTTAAAACTCTTCTAGCAAGCTGTGGGAGAACTCTTTAAATCATTTGAAGTATATGGGGAGATGAGAAATCCATGCCTGTGAAAATCAGAAAATGCCTATGACAGGCTATATAGCTGTGAAGAGGCTGTTAGAGATTTGGAAGCAGAGAGCCTTTGTGTTTAGGCTAGAATAATTCATCTTTAAAAAGACTAATAACCCCATGTGATGGCCCATGACTGGCAGTGTGAAGGGACTGTGAGATTTCATGGGAGAGATTTTTTTTGTCACTTCAGTAGATTGTTTCTGGGTGGACCACTGGGTTGTGAAAATTCCACAGCATAGCAGAAGAAAACTCTTTTCCCTAAGCATAAGAAAAAGACCTTTAAGGACGATAACAACGACCAATTCTCATGTTTTGTTATCCTTTGTGCGAGCTGTTTTAAAAAGAAGCGCTGGAGGAAAGGAGGAGGGTTTTGCTTTAATTTCTTACTAATTCTTTTTACTCTTAATTCTGTTAGTAATAAACTTCTTTATATTCTTAAAAGTTTTAAACCTGTTTGAGTTTCTTCTAATCCTTATCTCACAGAAGATAAGAGATGTGAACAAAACCACTACACTTAATTGGTGTTTCTGCCCAGTTTCAAACTGAACCCGCTACACTGAATCATTAATGTATTCAAACTACCTAATTTGTACAACAGCTTAAGTAATGGGTCTATGAAACAAAAAATAATGTTAAAACAAAACAGCTGAAATGCTGCAGTGTTGTGATTTTAAAAATATTTTCTTCCACAAAAAAAACTTGGGTGTAAAAACAGGCTCATCCACCCAGTCGATTTAATTGTCTTTGCTGCTGCTGATGCATGTATGATTTTTATCAACTGTGTCACTGAAAGTCTATTCAACAAATAAGGAATATGACCAAATGCCAGGTAAAGTACATCCTGTGATACTGGACAATATTCCATCCATTCCATCCATTTCATAGGTCACCAGGCACATCAGCAGGGAACTGTAAATCCCACAATTATGATGAGACAGGAAAAAATTGGAAGAGACAATTTTTAAGGGCTTAGAAAATCCCACAACACATTCCACTCCAAATGAGCCACAAATTTCATTAGAACATTAGCAGACTTGACTGATTTTCTTCTAACAAATTCTTTTAATTCTCTGAAGTATGATAAGGACAATTTGGTAATACTATATACTACAAGAAGTATCTTTTTCAGTATTTGAAGACTTGTCACAATTCTCCAGTTTTCCTTCCAAAAAATCCTTTAATTCTTCTTTTAGGTCATGTTTTTAGGGTCATTATTTCTGTTGTGCTACTTGGACTTCCACAAATTAGCAATACTGAAAGATGATGGTCAGGATCAAAAACATCATTTTTCTGAGACTTCATAAACATTGAATGGGTTAGAGTAATTGCTTCAGAAACTTTGCTGGCTCTATTTCCTGTTTATACATCCTAATACAGTATGATATTGTTGACTCATGTTCAGCTTGTGACTACTACAAACCCCCAGGATTGTACTTTAGCCAATTGTTCTCTCACTGCATTTGTGCAGCAAATTGTTTCTGCCTACAGAGGACTACAGAGCACCAGTGTCCATGAACTGCAGCCAATTTTTTTCAGGTCATTGCTCCAATCTGAAAAGGTCATTTTCAATTCTAATCTAAGTCCAACATACTTGTAGTCCTTCACATAAATCTGTAAATTTACTAAACATAGTTACTCATCCGTCATTGAGCTTGTTGGAGAAAACACAGAAAAAACCTCAACAAACACCTATAGAACCCCACTTGTTAAGTTTTTCATATTGACAAGCAACGACTAAAAACTATAGTTACAGTAAAAACATTAGTCCTGTTTTGCACTGTTCCCATAAAATTTTCATCTAGGCCATAATGCCATGGACTGCTTCTGAGAACACCATGTGAATTTGTCAAAACCTTACTGAAGTCAAAAAATCCAACATCTCTTGCTACTCCAGTCTCTTCAAGACCACTTCAACAAAGGGATTTGTTTCAATTAATGTAATTTTTTTTTCAATTTATATTTAAGGCAATATAGCCTTAGCCTTCATCATACAATGCCTCAAAGAGAGATTAAATTTTAATTGCAATACTCTTTAAAAATAAAAATGGGAGAACAAGAGAGAACCAACACTTGCAGATAACATAAGTTTCAAGGATAAATGTAAATAAGTATTGTTCCTCTGTGTGTAAGTGGGTGGCCTTCCAGTGGAAAAAACATCCATAGTATTCATTATTAAGATAATTTAGCCTTTAATTTATTTTACAGCACATTCAAAAAGTGTTTGAAATTGACTTCTTGGCAATGATCCATGGTAGTGTAACTATTTCACGGAACAGTGCTTCTAATAAGATATGCCCTGTCACAAATCTGTAAGATGTTTCTTGAGTAAAGCTAATGCAAGTTTTTATTTTAACATCATAGTCATTTTTGCTGTTATGCAGTAAGCCAATTGTTCATTATACACCCTGTCTCTATACACCACACTTATTCTTCAAATATACACAGCTAATACTTTGTGAAGAAGGCAGATGGGCAAAAGTAGTGAGAGGGGGGAGGTTGCAGTATGGGTTCCATGTCATAAGGATCCTGTGGCAGCAGTGATTCACGAAAACTGCTTGCATGTGATGGAATAGCCACTTAATGAGATCACTTTCCCAAATCCCAATTTTAAACCTTACTAATAGCTCCAGTGTCCTCCCAGTTACAGATTTAGCGTAGGAGAAAACCCAAGGAAACCTAAGAAACACCATGTTCCTTGAGACCAAACTTACCATACTTGCATCAATGACCTGCCCTCTGCCAGATCTGGCACGTTCAAAGAGGGCTATAACAATGCCCATTGCACACATGACACCTCCACCAGCAAAATCAGCCAGAAGGTTTACAGGTGCGTAAGGATTTTCATTCTTTCTACCCAGCTTTGACAGTACACCTGAGAGAAGAGAAAACAAAGCAAGGATAAGCATAAAACGAATTATAAACAATCACTTCTACAATTAGAGTTTGATTCTTTTCAATCTATACAAATAAATAAGGGATAAAGCAATCTTCTAATGTTGTTTATCTCTGCTTGGCTATGTCTTAGCTAATAGTTACTCTTTAATTCAGAAAATAATAAAAATGTATGAAATCACATTCGTGAAGATGTGAAGAGGCTAACAAAAGTCTCACAGATAAACGTTGATATTTTGGCTATATAGGGACAAAATTTCATAAAAAAACCCAACCTTGTGTGCAATAATTCTATATTAGTACTTTGGACATGCATTGAACCTCGCCCATAAGAGACATTATGAATGTGTCTCAAAGCAGCTTTGGTAAATTGTTCTTCTTTGAATATTTTAAAGTAAAAATGCAGATGTAGAGGTGCGCATAACCAATGAAATAATCATAACAAAGGATCTCACACTGACAACTCTGCTTCAGCCCTACCCTCCCTCTCCAACTACCTTTGGGGAAAAAAAGGTTGCATATAAGAAGAACAGGTAACTAGCACAGGAAGGTTATCTCTGCTTGCACGCAATGTAAACATAGGGAATCTGTGTTTATGCCAGCAATTATGCAGAAACGAAAGGAATTAGAGCAAAGGCTAAGCCAGTTTACTTCAGTCAGAGTTCTGAATTTGTTAGCATTTCTCTGCCATCCTGAACAACCTCTTTACTGTGACCTTAGTCTTTATAGTTGCCTCACAGCGATTCCCTTCGGGCAAGCAAGAAACTGCAGTGTGATCATCCCTCTGCTACGTCTGTGGCCTAAGATCTGAGACTTGCAGAATACACGGTCAGAATTTCCTGAGAACTGCATGGTTCTGGTGCACTGTTTAGTTAGCTAATGGTCTAATGTACTTCGTACACGCAAGCAACAGACTGCACAGTAAAAAAGATTTCCAAATCCTGTAGTGCAAGAGTAAAACCCCTGTTGCTGCGTAAAACCTTCCTTTTTATAGTCTAAAAGTTGTCACAGGCACCAGAAGATCAATATACTGACTTCTCAAGAGCTCCTAACACAAGCCATTTTTTAGTTAAAGGAAGCCAAAGCTCACTAGGAAAATACTCAGAATATGAGATCTCATTTTTGAGGACTGTCACCTCTCAAACACCTTGTTCTATTTCCTTATAATGGGCAGAAAAACTTGGTCAGTAAAATTACAAGCAAAACTATTTTAGGAAGATACCTAACCAAAACACTACTGACTAAATCAGCTCCAGTGAAAAAAATCACTGTATTTGTAAACCAGAAAGTATTACAAACTAAGGTAGGGATGAATCATGCTGTTTCGGTACTGACTCTTTCCCTCCACTAATAATAAATAAAAATACCCTAATATTTTGAAATCATCTTGACATGAAGCCAGAAGTGTTTCAAACAAGGCATCTTTTCTTTAATCTTATCTATTCTCTAACAACTCCACATGAGGGAAGACTGAACCCATCCCTAAAGAAATTTAATTCTACAACACCATGACTCCTCATAGTAGGTGATACCAGATCACCAGGTTTGTATTGCCTCTGCTCCAGCCCTTTCCCAGGGCTAAGAGAACTGCTTTATCCAGTGGGAAGCCAAGAACTTTTAGGCCACTTTCTCTCCTCCTTCACAGGCTCAGAGAAGCATCAGAGACAGAAGCAGTGTGAAGAGCAGGCTGTAGGGCCATGCATGGATGGGCATCAGCAGAGTTGCGTAGTTTTGTTACTGTTTGCTACTGCATACCTGTAAAATCACACCACTTAAAACCAGCATGATGTCCTCAACACCTTAATGGAATATAGCATTTCTACTTTATTTGAAGCCTACTTCCTTTCAGTTGGTATCACTGGAGACATATTTACAAGCAGAAAAGCACAAGAGCTCAATTGTCTTATGCTGCCTAGTTTTTCTTTGCTCAAAAAAATCTGCCCACAAGCACATAAAATAATCTGCAGCTCTTTCAGGATTATAAAGTATACAGATTTTCCAGGAGAGGGACCCTGAAGAAAGTTCAGTCCTCTCTTCCATAAATATTCCAATACTTTATTCAGGTAGAGTAGCACAAAGGAAGGAAAACAATGTACAGCCTGGGAAGACGTGCTAATGCAGCCTGTAACAGCTTGCTGATGCTAGCAAAACAAACAGCCTGCCCAGTACATTTCCTCCTTTCTTGTGCTGACTGGTTGGACCCCTTAATGAACTGCTTCACCTCAGTAACCTGGAAGAAAACATCCTCATTTCTTTTGACCAATTTTTGTCCTGTGAGGAAGTTTACAGTGGGGCTAAGCAAGTCCCAGAGCTGACTGAAAGTGTCTGGGAAATGCACAGTGAAAGGAAAGCCCCATTTCACTGACAGAGACACTTCAGATGAGCTGGTTCATCAGACTGCACCTCAGATAAATTTTGAGCTATCTGCTCTCAATAAGTTCTTGAGGCTTGATTAAAGGGAGGAAAGAAACTTTATTTAACAGGAAATTTTACAGCCTACCTGATAGAGCCAAGTAATTGATGTCATGACCGGCAGACTTGGCATATTTTCCTGTCTGGCCAAACCCAGTAAGTCTAGCATAGATGAGTCTGGGATTTTCCTGTAGAAGGATCTCTGGGCCAAGCCCAAGTTTTTCCATTACACCTTAAAAAGACATAAGCAAGAAATTCTAATTCACATTTAATTTTAATAATACACAAAACATAATGTTTCAAAGTTAGATTGTAAAACAGCAGAACTCAACTGTGCTTTATGAAGTAGTACATTCTACTTCAGTATCCATATTACAACGTGAACATTATAAACTACCGATATACTGCATAAATTTTAATATAAACCAAGTGGAAACTAGGCTTTAGAGTTCCTTTTTTTTTCCAGCTTTTTTCCTGTTTTACTTCTCCAAAAGACTGACAGAAAATCATGCACCACTGCATGAGAGAGAAAGCCACCAAAGGCTTGTAAAACAAGAAGAGAAAGAGCAAACTCTTACATTTTCCATATTAAAATCACTTGAAATTTCTTCCGTATTTCACTGGAATGTACTTTCCTCACCATTTCTCAGTACCTCATGTTCCTGTGTCTTTTAACTTACTGATGTGAATGGACCATGCCACTAATTCCACAGAAGATCTGCAGGAACCACACACAAATAAATGTGCTCTTTTTTAATGCAGGGAATAAGGAACTTTTAGAAATAAGTGAAATATAAATTCGATCAGCATGGATTTACAAAAATCAAGGCTAAAATTTTAATTTTGCTGTCCTAAAACAGTGGTTTTAAGAGAAGAAATTTGAATTGCAAATAGATTATACTTTCATATTGGTTCAGTGCAGCTTGGTCAGACTTTGACCTTTGATCTATACTGGTATTGCAGGGTGGCACATTTTGAAATGGAAGGGAAAACATAATTTCAATGCCTGTTCCACCCCAGAATCTATTACTCCAGCTTGCTTCACAAAACTAATCCATAATGTTACTACACCTTCAATTTCATTAAGATCCATTTCTACTGAATGAATTACTGGGCAATGGCAAGTGTTTACTGCCAAGAAGAAAGCAGTGAAATTTGGTAAAGTGCGTGAATTTCAAATGCACAAGTGGGAACAGGGTGCCAAATAACCCCTCTGGTGTCACAAAGTCATTGTTGTAAGGTCAACGGTACATATGCCTTGAAAGAAACTGTTCTGCCACTTGGGCCCTCACCTTCTCACTGTTTTCCACCAGCCTCATGATGAGTCACAGATTTGCCTAGTTCATTTACAAGGCCCTTAAAACCTAATCTATTTCCAAAATTGCCTGCATTTCCAGCTGGGAAAGAAAAAAAAAGCAAATGCCCATAAAACCAAAGAAAAAATTTCATAAGGAAAAAAAAATCCCCAAGAAAACAGGAGATTAGCTACAAAGAAGAACTGGAATTTAACTTCTTCATTTTGTTTGCTTAGCTCCTGGGGAATAAAACAAACAATTTTAAGTTAAGAAGCATAATAATAATAAACCCGTTTTCCAAACGAAAAGTAGTACTTGTGACACACAATCTGTCCATAATGCATGACGTCTAGCTGATAAAGTCTCCAGTTTCTAAACTGTTTATAACATCCCCAAAACATTTCAGCTAGCTCCTCAATGAAGCACGATCACAGAATCACAGAACGGTCTGGGTTGGAAGAAACCTGTAAAGGTCACCTAGTCCAATCTCCTGCTGTGAGCAGAGACATCTTCAACTAGATCTGTGAACACAGAGCCCTGTCCAACCTGACCTTGGTGGCATGTTTCCTAACAGAAGAGCATCCTCAAGGAACACTAGGGGATACTGACATAACCATCAGGTGAGTGCCTGTGTATGGCTTATAAATGAAGGGAGCATGGTCAATCTGAAAAGTCTGTGGATGTTAAAACAGCACCAATTTTGCTACTGCAAATCAGATGTTAAGCACCCCTAAATGTGGTAAATTAGTAAATACACATACCATAAATAAAAACGGAACCAAGAATTCTCGTTAAAAGACAACTTTGAAAAATTGAAAAATTCCATAATTGAATATTTGAAGAACTTGTCTTACTTTTAATCTAATGTTTAAAATGGAAAGTACTTGGAAAAACACAAGGAAGGTTTTCATAAAGTAGATCTAAGACTAGCAGGAAATTATTAGTTTGTGGTAAGCAACTTCCTGAAGTTAAATACGATGTTTGAAGATGAAGACTAGTTCACAACCTGTTTTTGATCCTGAATCAGAGGGACCCTGTATAAGAGAATCATACTACTCTATTTAGCACTTGCTCTTATATTCATCTCCGTGGGATATGTGCTTTGTAAATGTATAACCATAACGTCAGATCTGTTGTCTTCTTGTTAGCTCAGACTCCGACCTGCACGGCTTGCATACAAATGTGCGGGACTTTAACAGCAGGCCTGGACATCACGCAGGATGGGTGCCCCCAGCTCGGTGTCAACTCAGCTCGGTGTGACCCCTCGGCTCGGACACCGTCCTGCTCGTCCAGAGCCCGGCCAGGGGCATGGCCCTATCTGAGCTCTCTCCGCGGCCTTTCCCTGCGGTTTCACATGGCTGCTGCACTGCACAAACCCGCCGCAAGTACGCGTCACACAGTCACAGGAAATACACCTCCAAAGCTGTTCCCTGCCCACTTCCCTCTCAGTCTCCCAGAGGCCACAGACTGGC
>VYXC01000952.1:95947-130157 GCA_013397175.1 Platysteira castanea
GGGGCGGGCTCCTGCCGCCCCTCGCCCGGGGGCACCGGCCGTGCCTCTCCCGGTGCTTCTTCACCCCGAGCCCGTGATAGCCCACGGTAGGGACTACCCTCCGCCCCGGGTCGCCGTGAGGAGGAGAGGGCGTTCTGCTGCTGCTGGGGTTGGTACGCAGCTGCTGTTGGGAAACTTCCCTGTACGACCATCCAGGAGCCACCCTGCCCGTCACACGCGCACCACCTGAACTGGAGGCCCCTTGGCAGCTGCACAGCCCCCCACGCTCACAGTCACGCCAGGTCTCCCATAGCAGAGGCTCAGACGACCAGGTCCTTAAAATAATTTAATCGTGATGCAATAACTAAACAAAAAAATCCCAGCTCGAGCTGCTGCCTCCCTGTAGGAACAACGAACAAAGGAGACCCTGGGCTTTTACACCCTTACAGCCTAAGGGCGGGAAAGTCACAGAATCACAGAACCATTCAGCATGGGAGAGACCTCCAACATCATGGAGTCCAACCTCTGAAGTATGAGTCTGGGTGTCGTCGGCTCCAGCCCTGTCTCTTAGTGTCCGGTCCCCTGGCCGGGCCACAGGTCCCTGTGCCCGTTGTTAGGAAAAGGGTCAGTGCTTCACAGCCTCGGCCTGGGGCTCCTGCTATGCCTGGGGCACCTGGATGGGCCAAACCCCACACACCCAAGACCCCCCAGGTCACACGATGGCATATTAGCAGGACACCTGATTAAAACCTGAGGTTTGTTTCCACCAGATGCATATTTAAAGAGGGCTGTCTGGCCCTGTTGTTCTTGCAGCATCAGCTGCTTACAGGAACAGACATACATCCAGAAAGGGTAATGAAACCTTTGGCATTGTGTCGACACAGCTTTTCAAACTTACGCCCTGCTCCTGGTATTTCAGGTTACCGGGAAGCAGACAGAGCAAAGAAGTCCTTAATATCAATTCCATTTCATTTTATATATTCTTTAAATTGGTTGGACTACAAAAACATGTAAAGGCTGCAAATATGAATGCAGATTTTTTTTCCTCATTTTACAATAACAGGTCTGTCACCGGAATACCCTTAATTTTCTGTGCAGACACCAGGTCCTGTAATGCAGGCACTGATTATATCCACTGCTATGGTGCCACCCACAAGAAATGGCCAGGAGAAAAGTATTTCTGTTTTCATTGAAATGAAGCTGGCTAGTTTTGTTTGTTACCCATCTCCCTTGGAGACACTATTTCATATAAGGGTTTGTTTTCACTGACATTATGATGTTACTGTGGCACTGTGTTTCTCTGACTAATTTTCAGTTTTATTTGTCTCCTCACCCCTTCAGGTCTTGGAGTTTGTGTTGAATACAAACAGGCAATTTCTGTTGTGTCACTGTTGATTTCACTTGATGCTCTTTAGTTCATCACATCTAAATAACACCGTAATCACACGCTGGATAATATCTGGATTTTGCTATGGTTTAACTGAGCAGTGCTGTGCACCTGCTGTTCTGTTGTCATCCAAAATTACAGTGGGTGATCTGTGGCAGAAACATTTAAGTCAGAACTCTATTAAGTTATTTCAGTTTCAGGGAGGAGGTGAGGGCAGCATTTTATAAGCATTAATTCCAATTTGAAAAATTGGATTTTACCAAACCAAGAAATAAACAGGCATGAGAGAGAAACAGATTAATTAACCATAAGATGAAGGCTAATTTTTGGAATCCAGCAAACTTCCCTGAAGCAGCAAGTTGGCCAGCAGAAAATACATGTTAAAAACAAGGAGACCTTCCCTAGCATAGGCTTGCAGTAAAAACAGTGTGATGTTCATCTATGTGATGCCATTTAATATTTTTCATTAATAAGCAGCAGCAAACAGGAGGCTGTATGAATTCGTCATTGAAGAGGTAATGGGTATAGGAAAGGAGTTGTTTTAGGATTGAATCCACACTGTATCAGAGTGCTTTTGTGTGCTTTATTGAGTTACATCAGTGAGTTGTTATCTGTGTCATCCTGTGAAATGCCTAGTTCAGAGTCAGGCTTAAAAAAATGAAATTATATTTACTGTGATTCATGTCAACATTTCTTGCAGAGGTGCAGGCACTTTTGCAATACAGACTGCATGCCAGACTTTTGCAGTTGGTTTCAGATTTGTTGGTTACAACTACCCTTACATTTCAGTCTTTTGGAAAAATATTAAGGCAGCCAGGTGAAGTTATAGCTGTACACAAACTCTTGATTCTCCTCTTTCACACGTATATTGTTTACAACTTAGTCCATCTTAATGCATGGTTAAAGAGATACTGGTATCTGTACAGTTTGTATTAGTTTTGTTAAATGAAAAGGCCAAAAATTACTCACATCTGTTAAAATATTTCAAATCTTGATAACTAGAATTGCCTAAAAATGTAAGCAGCAGGTGAAACTTCTCTAGTAAATTGAAAGATACCTGCATTAAACTGAAATTGAGAACCTTAAAGATTCTCATGGAATTTATGATGGTAGTTCTGTGTCCCAAGCTTGTCAAAGCTTTCAAGAGCAGTTGCTTTATTCCAAAGCTTGCATTTATGCCTTGCCTGAATAGAAGCTGTGCTCCATTCACAACACTTCTTGATATCCAGAAAGTTTGTGTAGGGGATACTCCGCATTTCTGACCTTGTATCTTGTGCTGTTGTGACAGACACGCTGTGCCCCCTACAATGTTAGTACCAAATGCAGCACCTTAATCTCTGCAATTTCAATAAATTCATCGTCTTGGAGCATCTCTTTGCCTTTCTGTGTTTCTCTGCATCTGTGTGAGTGTGGATTTGCACATTGGTGCTAGCTCTCCTAAATGTACATCCCACCATACAACAACAAAAAAATCTATCCTGAGATCATTTATACCCTTCTAAAGCAGCTGTGAATTCATGCTGCTTGAGAATATGGCTCTGTCTGTCTGGGATTATGAATTACAGATGTAGAAATAAAAGATCTGTCCCATCCACAGAAAGTAATTGTATAAGCTGCTCTGTCCACTAAAATTGACATATTCTAGGAAAGCTACAGTTTGCAAGTTTGTTTCAGTCCAGTCAGTCTTTGAGGTGGTGATCTGTCCCAGCTGTGCTGAACAGGCTTTGCCTTTAACTTTCACAATGTCAGAAATTTTTGCCCCCTGATACTCTGGTAAGTAGGTAAACAAATTACTGATGCCCGTGATGGTGATTTCTGTACTTTGGACTTTAACCCTTGTACCTGAAACAAAGTATTCTTCTTTCCTTTGAGTCACAGCTTATGATATTACTGTCCTTTCATGATTTAGATGAAGAGAATGGCAAGAAGCTTTATATAGCTAATCTTTATTTTTGGTAATCAGGAGAAAATAAACTTTTTCCTGTGAGTTTATTATTAACCACTATTGTGGTGGTTGGAAACTCTAGACCAGGGTTATTCCCAAATTTTGTATGCCTGAATACTGAGCTTGAGGTTTATCCTAGGCACCACATGTACTCCTGTTTGGCCTTTCTGTCCTAACATCTCCAGCGAGCCATTCCTGCCAGATAGCACTGTCTGCCACATTCACCAATTTCTCCTGCATTGCTAGAGTGATGGATTGAGAAACCTTTATTTTAATGAACAGTTTCCATCCTCTTGCCCATGAGCCATTTATTATCTGCCTTATGGCGTTCCTAATACATGTTATTTATTTTGTCAGCCTTTAATAATTTGACAAAGCAAGCATTCTGAGGAGCAGATGGTCTTGGAAGAAAGAAAGTATTGATCTGAAGTGATGCAATATCTGAAAGGTTTTTCTCAAAACAACCATGCCTCTACTATTTTCTAGTTCAAAAAATGCACAGGAGACAAATTAAATTCCATCCAGCACTTCCAGCTGCAGATCAGGACTTTGCATATGGCAGAATGGCACAAACTCTGAATTCCAATTTCCTGGCCTGAAATTCAAGTCTTTGCAGACTTCCTTGACTTTCATCATCTTTACTATGCTGTAAGAGCCTGGAGTGTTTTTCTGTCAAAAAATTGCCAGGACTGAAAAACAAAGCTCTTAGAAACTATTCTAAAATGAAGCTTGCTGCTGTTAATTTAATTCTGCTGATCTTTCTTACATACTAATGTGCATTATTTTCTACAATAAAGGCGCTTCATTTAACTGTGCATTTGGATGGAGTTACTGAATGAAGATGTCCTATATATTCTATATATTCCATTTATATATTCATTTCTTTCTACCACATTCCAGTGTATGGGCAAGTCCTTATTCAGCAAGCATTTGCTGCTGGACAAGGCCAAGAAGTAGCTTGTGACTAGATGATGGGAGGAACACATTCACAGGAAACAAAAGCTGAGATGTCAAAGATAATTTGGACATGGGTGTTTCCACTCTTGGTGTTGTAGTAATGCGATTCTTTTAAAATACTGCTTTTTGTAGAATTTTTTTTAATGTCTGATGGATTGTTTCCAGAAAAGCAGGAGAATAGCCCTCCATTTGTGCAATTTTTCACCAGTTAATACAAGGAGTCTCTTTGTTTAATAAAACTTTGGCTCACATGGGTTTTATTATTCTGTGAATGTGGTTATGGAGGATGGCCTGCCTCGTTCCAAATGCAGATGCACAAAATTGAGCATCTCCCACTGTCATCCTTAAGCCTTCATGTCAACATCTGTGCACTGAGTTCATCAGTCCACTGGCAGAAGACTGAAAATTATCGGGGTGCTGCAGATGCTCTAACGCCTTCTAAACTGTGTGGTTTGACCCAAGAACTACAGGAGCTCTCGCCCCTTGGTGTAGGAGGGAACCTGGTCATACTAGGAAGTGCACCTTCTATCAAGATATTTTAATTTATGAGGATGGTGTCTAGAGTTTATGACTTTCTTCGCTGGTATCTGAGCAGGACAGCCTTTTGTTGCCTCAAATTTTTAAATCAGAACTGATCACCCAGGCTGTATTTTCTTTGGCTGTTGAAGCAGAACTAACTGCAAAATAGAGAAACTTCACTACTTATTCACCAAAATTAAGAACTGTGGGTCTTTTCACAGGCCACTCAATGACTCCCTGCATGCCTTGTCCTTGTATGATTTTTTTTCTTTTGTTCTGAGCAAAGAACTGAGCAAAAGAATCATTTGTTCTGAGCAAAAGAATCATTTTAATAATCTGAACTAAGAAGGAGGCAAAAAAAAAAGTTTTAATTCAAAGCCACTTTTATTAAAAACTGCTTCAGAAAACAGCAGGTTGCAACGTAGGAAGTGAAAGAGAGGGGAAGATAAAAGATCTGAGTGGAAAGTTTGTTCCTTATTTTCTCTTTAGAAAACTACTACTTTATTTAGAGAATTCCCTTTGGCTCACAGACTTTTCAGTGAGGCTGAGACTGTAAACTATTGTCAGTCTAAACTGCTTCTTCAGAATCAGGTCAATCTGGCCATGGACTAACTTCTGAAAGTAAAATCATAAACTTCTTTCTTTTCTCACAGATTTCTAATTAAACTTCTTTCTTCTTCCTTTAAACACCACTAGTGAACCCGGGACTCAGACCTGTAACATTTCCCCCCAGTTTGGTTTCATTCTAGTGCATGTTTTTCTTGCACAGAAGTTGTGTTTTACCTCTGCCAAGGGGGTGCACCCAGCACTTCTTGAGTCGCACACAGCCCTGTTTTGCAAAATGCAGCAATTAGTGCTCGTGACGCGGCTGGAGATGAGAGCTACTGCCCTGCAAGGATGTCACAGGCAAGGACAGCAGTCCCTGGAACTCTGGGGGAAGGGAGGACCAGGATTTGGGGGTAGTGTTTCTGAGAGAGCAGAGCTCAGCTTGGCTCTGTGTCAAGAAGCATTTTCTCTTGCCAGGATGCCAGCACCTACCGCAGAGGCAGAGTATCACCTACCAAACCACAGCGCTCATGGCAAGGCAGGGGCTTGCAGGTCTTGCCAAGTTTTGGTTAAATCTGGGAGCTCGGGGAATGGGAGAGGTACAGATTCATCTTAGCAGAACAAGAAGCCATTAAGTGTACTCCAAATTACAGCTTTGCAGTTTCCAGAAGGTTTCTCAGTCATAACACAAATTACAAGACACCATGTATTTTATAACAGAGGATAAAATTCTCTGACAGAAGACATTTTGTCTTGAGCATCTGCTAAGCCAGAGGCTTTCAATTATCAGCAGCAATGGAAAGATGACTAATCTTCATGAACATTTCTGAGAAAAAAAATCATATCTTCCACATGACTTACTGATTATAAAGCTTGTTAATTTTTAAGAAGAACACACACACACATACACATATTCACATCAGCTGCTGTATTTTGAAGGATCTTCCTTCTTCCTTTGAAGGAAATTAATATGTAAGTTAACTATTTATTTGTGAAGTATTACGACACTCAATCAGCAGAGATTGCATGCAATAATTTTGCAGAGAAAGGACTGCAGAGATTTCATTCAAAACCCAGGAAGTTTTAACCTTAATGTAAAAAACTGTTTCGCTTTAACCTTGGAACTGAGACCAGGCTGCTCTTTGTTTTTCAGAAGCTTTTGTGGTAATTCTTAGTCACTTTCCCCTCTTATCAGGCCAAGTTGCACAAAACTCGTGAAAACAACACAAAATGAGTATGGCAAAACATGACTTTCTTTTATATTATGGCCATTACAGTAGATAATAAGATAATAAGGAGCTTAAAATTACTGTATGTCTTACAGTTTCTAAGTGCTTTATTCTGACCAAAATTGCTTAAAATGGCCATATCACAAAGGAAAAGTAAGTCCCCAAAGGAATCCTTACAGATTGAAATTTGATGTGTATATGTGTGACTATATATATATATATACACGTGTGTAAAATAAATATATTTTTACCCTTAATACTGGCTTTCTCCCATTCAGTAGCAAAATGAATGCTTAGGAAAAGCATATTAAAAATAGCATCTTTCCATTGTCTCCAAATGCTAATGTTCTTGGTAAATATAGATATGAACAAAACAGTATAGTTTAATTAATCTTTATTGGATAAATGTACATTTTACAAAGTAAGCTTAACAAAATAACATGGTCTCAGGTTTTGAAAACCTGTGTGGCGCAAACCTGACCCAAGTTCATAAAGAAATGATAAAAACTCATCAGACAACAGTTCATTAAAGCTAATATTATCAGTGGTTGATGCATAAAACCAAAAAATCACAAGTCATAATCATCAAGTATCAACATGCATTTTTCTTCATAAGATGTGGTTACATACGCTAGGAACACATACAAGGATATACAAATTCATAGGGCAGATTTTGATTCATTTGCTCTGTTGTTGTGCTACTGATACCTGCATCCAGTATAAAAGAATTTCAAATAAATGTTTTCCTTAACCCCACCTTCTTGTTATACATTAATGGCAAGTAATGTCTGATTAAAATGTAATGTGTGTTAAAAATGAATTTATATTTCATTAACTTATGTGTGGAGAGCCAGAATAAGATACATTCAAACTTCGGGATTGACTTTGGTGCTTACTCAAAGGAAAATAGCAAGACAGAATTTCAGGTACCCAAATTTTGAAAAGCCAGTGACAAATATGAATGCTGAAGAGTGGTCCAATGTTCTGGGACTGGAGCTTCTGAGCCAGCCAGCATTTGCTTTCACCATTTAAATACTGAATTGGCTTTGCTGCTGCTGCTTTGCAAAGTCTTTTCCTGAAATACTGATTCTTGGAAGGCTGCTAGGAAAACTGTTTCAACAACTTCACTGTTAAGTAAATATGCAGTATTACAAGGCACATCCTTCTGAAGGAGCTCCAAACACCCCACAGTTTGTGTATCTCTGTGCTGTTGGCATATCCTGATTTCTCTAGCGTATATGCCTTTGCTTTGACACCCTGCATTCGGTTACATAAGGTTTTAAAAATTCTAAGGCTAGGGGGAAACATTACCGTTCCCCTGCCTGATCCCCTTCACACTGCAAACTAAATTACCTTAGCTTCAAGCTGCTACTAAGGCAAGAACTACTAACACTCTTCTTCTAAGAGAGAGAGAGAAAGCATAAATATGTGCTAAAAAATCTGTGAAAAATGACACCAGATACATCTTCAGAGGTTTGAGATGGGAATGCAATAAACCTGAATCCTTGACATCTATATTTTCACATTTTTTTCTTCTATTTGTGTTCATTCCAATCCAGTACAAACTTCTTCCTTTAGATCTGGTCTCACCTGAGCCTGCTTATAATACATTCAGGCCTGTTTCCATAATGCAAACTTAAATGAACATGTAACAAGAACTGAATAAATTATTAGAAAATTTTGAATCAGTTGTTCAGTTCCCAACATATACTTAACTAAAGTATATTTAGAGATAAAATTGACTTTATGTAAACTGCTCTTTAAATTCTTTTAACTCCTTTTCCTCTGTTTTTCATTCACTTTTGGGGAAGAGAGCAGTATCAACATTTAATGAATCAATAGGTGCAACCCAGATGACAATACATATTCTGTGAATCTGTGTCAGCTAGCCAATGTATTCAGCTCATCTCTGGCACACAAGTAGCAACACATTGCATCAAAACGAGGCTTCTTCATCCTCCAATGTTGTAATGTTATTTCATAGTCCAGTGAAAAATACTAGTTCTAAAAAAGATGTTTCTTCAGATAAACATCTATTGGGTTGTTTCCTTTTTTCATTTGGTTTCAAAAAGAAGAAACCCAGCAAAGGTGGAGAAGCGCTGATGGTCCCCATGGAGGGCTCCATTTCCCATTCGCAGCCAAACTTCATCTCCCTTGGCAAGTTTTAGGACTGCACTGTTTCCTGACGTATCTGCTTTCCCTTTGGATTCATAGCTAAGGATGAATATTTTAACAAGTCAACGTTGTGTTTCTCAACAATGATCAAGCAAACAACTTAAAAAAAAAATCCAAGTAGTACATTGCTATCCTGAGCAAAATTTTCTTGAAAGGCTTGCCAACATTTTTTCAGCTTTATAAGGAAATTTTGGCAACTTTCTGCGTTTGATCTCCCAGTAAAATTTTGCACCTTACCTAAGTGCATTATTTCATTCCTTTCTTAAGTTCTGGAATTGTAACTTATATTTTCCAGGACACAGGAACAATTTTTTTGTTTAAAATGAAACTCTGCTCATTGATAACAACACTACAGATTTCCTGTGATGCTTTTTTTCACTCGAATTCATCCCAGATAATTTTAAATGCCTCCAGGCCAGGAGGCTGATGTGAGCTGAGCCTCTGTGCTCCCAGCACATGCAGTGAGCAGAGACAGGCTCCATCCTGAGCCTTTCATTGGAACATGGGTACATTTGATGTGGGCTAACCTCCTGGCTTTGCCTGAGTGTTGGTCCCCTTCCTTCCACTTCTTGCCACATCAGTGCTTCAGGGTGAATAGAAATGAAGCAGTTTTTCTTTTGCAGAAAAGATATATTGGGGATGAAGCAGCCTCTGGTGGTGTGCTAATGGTAAAAAAGCCATTAAATGGAAGACCTTTGCTTCTTACTCATCCTTACTACTGCAGTTTAAACACTTTCCAACTTTAAAGTAAATTGCTCTGCCCTCATGTTAACAAGGCTGTAGCTAGTCACTGAATACTTCATTGTTTCCTTTCTCTGACAAGCAAAATGAGGATGAAGATATATCTTGGCAGAATGAACAGCATGATACCACTGGACTCCAACTGTGACTTGCAGTGCTAACGCCTTTTCCCTGAGTTTGAGGAAATTGTGATCAAGGCTGAATTTTAAGTCCAGGATCTGTGGTGTCTATGGTCCTAATATGCAAGCTGAGGATGGCAAAATTAAACAGTTTTCCTTGTTCGTTATTTTACTCTAGAGAGTTTCTTCAAAAAAATGAACAATTTAATCTTTCTTGAAATATGAGCAAGCTATCACATCCATAGAAATGGTTTTTTTGCATTAAAATGGCCTGGCCCTTTACTTACCTATATAAGCTGAACACTGTATTACCATTATGCATCAAGTACACATACACTTCCTCCACATCTTCATGTTTCATCATATTGAAGGTGAAGAAATACACTCCTGAAAAAGTTATAAAATACAACCTGTTTGCTTCATAGAGAGAAGTAATCATGCTGCAGATTTGTGCTTCTTGCTTAGAAAACATAACAGCTGTGGACAAAAATGCCTTCTAGTTGTCAGCAGATATTTTGCTTCTGCTTACACTGTTCCAAAATCTGATGAATTTTAATTCTGCATATGGCAGGGGTAGTTCTTCCTGCACCACAGCTGCATAAGAGAGGGGATTGATGCAACTGAAAAATAACCCATGAAGGACTGTAATGCCTCATTTCTAGCCACACATCTGTTGCAGGTCAGCTAACAGCTGAACCCCATCACAGGAAGATGGGGATTAAGAGATTGACAGGAGGCAGGAGGTGGAAGAGACAACTGGGAAGCTGCTGCTGCTGCTACAACATCAAGGCTGTGGTTCTGTCATCACAGTGGCTGAAGGGCTAAGAGTCACAGCAAAGCAGACAGTCCTGCTCCCTCCCCAGCCCTGACCACACCTCTTCCTCCTGCTTTTGTGTCAGCACTGGCTGGCAAGACCTCTCTTGGCTTGCTCAGTTTTTTCAATTCATTTTTCTGGAGTGCAGGTAAGAAGAGCTATGCAGAGTGAGTGCGAAGGCTGTTAAATAGTGTCTCATCCTTACTGACTACACTTCTCCTTATAGCTCCAAGAATTCATTTTTTTGTTTTGCAAATGCTCACCATTGACTGGAGCACCAAATCTCCCGGTCATGACATCAAAAAAATTCCCAACGTTGGTTTCAACGCTGCTGAAGATGATCCCACTGTTCTGGTTGCTGAAGTGAGTAGCCATCGAAGCCATGAACGCAACCTGCAAAAATCCAGTTCTTATTCAGGCAGTCGTTCACGAAAAGCACGTGTGTAGAGCAATCAGGTACAGATTTCTTCCTGTATTTGCAGTCTATTTATTTTCCTGACAGAGATGTTCTTCTAGGGCTTGCTCCAAGGCAAATAAACTCCAGTTAATAAAACTCCCATTGAATGAAACTGGAAGAAGACTAGGGTTCTCATATTCAATTGGACTATTCATGACTGTAAAGTAAGGTTATGGTCAAGTGTTTGCAGCTCAGAACCTTAATTTCAGATTTTATTTACTTTTAAGTCTTGCTAGAATGATGCAACAGCAACATGGTATTGAAATGGATGGTGTTTCTGACAAAAGGGTTTTATATACTTTTATGTATTCCCCAATGCATTTACACTGGATATTGCTTTTAACTGAATGCGTGAAAAGAAATAATGCTCGGAAAAATCCATGCAAATTAGTGTTTCTTGCTAACTACTGTAGAGATACATGAAGCACTTTTATTAGACATCCTCTGGAAGTGCAGCAACTGGGACTCAATAGTCAATGCTTTTTCTCTCTTATCAGTTGCCCTCAGTCTTGAAAACAGAGAGTGGTGGAGACCAAGAGGGGAAAATAAGAAAATGAAAACTGTGCTTCAACTTCATGTTTCACTTCTCGCCATAGAAATGTTTCATAAGAAGCAGCGCAAAAACGTCCCACACTGGACAACTTAAATTACTTTCAGCAAGATACCAGGAAATGACCCTGCCAGCTGGCCTAGTCAGGGAAAGGACTGACCTTTTCTGTAAGTCTATCATCACTCCCCCATTATGTCAGTAAAGAGGTAGCATCAGAATTGCTGCACCTTCTTGCCAGAAGGTCACACAGAGACTTGGCTTTTTATTTCTATGTCTGTTTCTTAAATGACAAGTGTTCAATTGCAGCTGTTACTGCCCATCACAAAAAATTTTTTGTGAGATTCCAGCTATGCTGGTATTTAAAAAATAAAAAACCAGCACAAACTCCTTTTGATTTCACATCCAAACCAGAACAAAACCAAAACAGACAATCAAATGCAAGTCTGGATCCAACAACGGAAATCGTTAGCCATCTGGTCAGAAATTTAAGGAGCTCCAGATGTGAGCTGAAAGCTTGGGCTGATTTTCCTTACCCCTGCATGGATGCATTTTCTATGACGGCAAATTGTTAATGTCTTGCTTCTCAGCCAGAATCACATCAAAGTTCATCATGTGTTAAGGGAAAGCAGCTGCAATGGCAGATTGATGGAATTTATTGCTTTTGTCTAGATTCCATTTCACAATCTCTTTGACCCTGAGCTACTTTTTGTGGGCTGATCAGAAGAGCAGAAAAATATATCCTTTGTCTCTAGGTCTCATTATGAAGTAGCAGGTCAACATGGATACACGAAGTTTTTCAAAATAGTCTTGTACTTAAAACAGTATTGTATTCAAAAGTGTTTTCTCCCATACCCCCACTGACTTTAAAATTCTTAACGGTGGTGTTAAGAGATAATATGCTATACTGTAAGCATTTTGAAACACGTCTGTTAAAAGAAGAGATGGAATTTTACTTGGAAATAAGTATTACAATATGAGCTTTGTTATTAGTCCTCTTTCATTACTTGGTTTTAATTGCATTACTAGCATTATCTTTTTGTAAGAAAAAAAATAGTGGTAGTTCATTTTTAAATTGCAAAAGGACATATGTTGAATGTAATTAAAGGTATGTTTATAAAATATTCAGCNTATACCGTGAGTATGATTATCTATATTTCTACATGCATTTATTATATATGTGCATATATATAAATATATATATGTATCTGCGTATATACATGTGTATATATATATATATATATATATGCATACACAAGCTCTCTGCCATCTGCCAGATTCCTGGGATTTTAAGAAATTCTAATGTGAGATTGTGCCAACACAAGAGTTGAGCTCAACCGCTCAGACTTGAACCCATGTTCTAATGCTCATCTGGCTTTTGGGTTTTTCATTCATAGGCAGAACCTACAGGGCCCCAAACATATTTAAAGTATCTAGACATATAAATATACAGATAACTACTGAGGGGTATTTTTCGAAACTAGAGGACTCTGTCTGAACTCAAAAATTTTGAGCCCATACTTTGAGGAGCTGGATGTATGTGCTTCTGAGAATCTCACAAAGCCTGGCTGCCCTGAGAAACGTGACTCCTTTACTGTTTTCATATGCTGTGGGAAGTGCAATTATTTCTGTGATACTGCTTGATAGGAAAATGATAGTCCCTGCTATTCTCCTTTAAGAACCCAGACACTGGCTTTTTGCCCTCGAAGGAAAACATATATGTTTCTTCCTGCCTATTTCTCAGCTGGATTCTGACTAAAGCTTTTCTTCTCCAGACAGATCTGGCAGAGCACATTTTTCAGTCAGGACAAGGGCTGTATATGCCTCTTACAGTATTATTTTACAGGGGAATTTGCTTCTTAAGTATCTTAGAGTAATAAGGTGCTGTTTTACAGTGAAGAAAACCATAATCTGAGATTTGCTGCAGCCAATACGAGCCAGAGATGTTGTACCTGTAGCTCTGGGGGAATCCCAGGGTAACCCTTCTCGCCTTTGGGTCCATGATGGCCACGCTCTCCTCTTGGCCCCATATCTCCTTTGTCTCCTTTCTCACCTTTGGCTCCTTCCTGGCCAGTTGCTCCATTATTTCCATTGTTTCCATGATTTCCTGAAGGGAAACAAAACTTTCTGTTTTATTTAAACAATTTAACATGTTTTAACAGGTAAGTGTGACAGGGTCCTCTTCCACAGTTTGCAACACGTGTAGCCGTCAATGCCATAAACCTCAGGCTGAGCTGTGATGGATAAGAAACTGCTGTGTGGTCAAGCTGAAGGTGAAGATTTTGGTGAGCAAGTTTCCAGAAGGACATGGATTTTAGGAGTTTACCCTCATGTTGTTTTGGTGCTGCTGTATAAACTGGTGACGTCTCAAGTCATTGCTTCGTTGGGGATATGTGCAAGAAGACCTCAGCAGACACAAGGCTCAAGACAAAAGCCACTTTCTATTTACACATACCAGGTAGCCTGCAGAAGTACTTTCGCTTGTCCTTTAGTATAAATTTCCTGTAAATTAACTATCATGAGAGAATAAGATAATTTTGAAAAAGATTTTGGTCTCTTTAAATCACATCCACACAAGTGATGAATGGCTGTAGCATTAAAGTTGCTAAAATCTGTGCTAAAAGCAAGACAGCATGCATTCTCAGGGTGCTGGTTAGCTTAAAGGAGTCGTTTGATTGCATAGTGCTAGATTTAAAGAGAGACAAAATTTTTATAACTAAACTTTTCTGAGATGGCTTACTATGAGTAAATGAGTAAAAAGGCTCATTATAAAACATACCCACGCATCTGCAATATTACTTACTTCCTGGTGTTTACTCACTAAATTACTGAGCAAATGTCTATGCAGCTGACAGGATTTTAAATTTGGCTAGAATCACTGAGCAATTATTATGCCTCCTGCAGCAAAAGCCTGATCTTTTGGCTCAGGGGATTAATTAATGTCATCATTGTTCTAATTCTACCTGAATTGAAATTAGGTTCTTTGCCACTCTGCTTGTTCTTTGATTATTCTCTCTGGTTACAAATTTACAAGAACAATAGTGTTGTTTGAGATCAAATCCGACGATGAAGTGATCCCTCAGAGTTTTTCTATTAAGGAAAAAAGAACTTCAAATGAGGAACTTCAAAATGGTGAAAGAAATTACACACATTTTAGTTTGGATAGAGGAATCTGCAGCTCTTAAAAATAACAAGAATCATTCTTTATGTGAAGCCAGAACTGCGCTACCAATTCAGAACAGCAGTCTGCAACATTTGATTCAATCAAGGGGTAAAACAGCTGCTGTTGCTCCCCTTATGGGCACAACAACATGAAATCTAGCAAATGAAGGAGACAGAAATCCCAGAGTGCAGAAGGTTGCTGCCAGACATATGTTTGTGGTATCCTGCGGTGACAGAAAGTGGGACTCAGACACATGAGGGAAGGGCAAAGCTGGGACTAGGCCACACCCTGGTGTATCCACTGCAGCCTTGAAAATGTGGATCTAGTATAAAATCAAATCTTGCTTCTAAGAAGCCAACAATTTATTAATAACTAATGGATTACTGAATTGCATTTTTATTGTGATAACAGAAGATGTACTGAGACAAATCTGTCTTTCAGTGACCTGTTTATGTTGTATCTCTGCTTTAGGCATGGTAATTTCCAAATCCCTGAAGGTAGCTGCTGTAACAAAATTACACCAGCACACAACCAACATTTCCCCTTCTCTAGGCTCTTCTATTTCCGTATCAACTATCAGATCAAAGTATACATTTTTCTTGTGTAAGGTGTTCTTCTGTGCACAGTTCTAATGTTAAAAAAAAAAAAAAGGATTTTTTATTATGGAAGACAAGATGAAAGAAGGAAGTGAAGGAATTTCTATGGGAAAACAGAAGCATCTGTGTTTCTGTAAAATATTGGCCAGCAGTAGGCTAGATGAAGAAAAGCCCTTGAATGCGCAGTGCACAATAACACAGCTGGGTATACAAAGGTGATCACAATAATGAGCTCCGGGGAACAAATTCTTCCCAGTTTAAAGGGAACTGCATGCTGCTTTAAGAGAGATCAATTTTCCCTAGAGATACAATAAGATTACTTTCAGTATGAATTTGTGAAAGCTGAATTTTAATAACAAATAGGTTTTCAATGGAAAATACCTTAAAATATAACTGAAAATATTTTACTCCTTTGAAATTATAGAAAAATTTATTCCTGAATCTGTCCCAAATACTGATGTTTGGACCATTCTCTGATATTTCATAGAATAACCTGTAATTCATGGCCTGAAATTAGGCTGATAAAAAAGTGAATTTAACTTCATCTTTACCTGGCATCCCAGGGGGCCCAGGAGGTCCTGGGGGCCCTTGGTAGAGTCGAACTCCAAAGTCACCTCGGCAGCAGGAACTGCAGTCTGGATTCTGCGGTCCAGGCTGGGGGGGCTAAGTGCACAAAAATAAGCTTTAAGTAGCTCATTCCTGGGGGACATCAATCTTACGCATGTTGGTTACGGGGTCTTCATTATATATTTCTGTTTATATACTTGGTAAGTTTTCAAAACAGTTCTTATCTGGCATGAAATTCTCACATAGTTGGGTTGTCCCTGAAGATGTTATTTTTGGAAGATTTAAAGGAATAGCTCTCAAAGCATTCAAAGAGCTATACAAATATTAAAAAAACAACTTGTTTTATTAAATAGTGTTTTGAAAATAAATTAACACAAATAATAAAATGTAGATTAATATTTCAATTAGATTCACATCCTGATCCCACATTTGAACTGACCTTTGATGACAAACATGTCTATATACAACGAGTAGTAGGACACAAGGGACTTGATTTGACTTTCAGCAATGAACTATCCTCCACTAAACATAAATAAAACTGTGTTGGATCACCCAAAGTAGATATTTTTAAAAGTCTGTGCAGCATATTCCTCTTCATGATTCCCGACCTGTGTATTTACAGGCTACTAAAGCTGGGAGAATCTAAAAAAGTGCCAAGACACAAGATGAAAATTTGAACTTACCACAAGACAAGGTGTTAGGGGCTTTTGATCAATTGTAGTGGTGAATGTGTAACTATGAAAACCTATATGCTGACTAATATAACAGCATAAATAAAATAATGAGTTTATTATGTACAGCTCAGCTACTGTAATAATCAATTTAATAAAGGTTTTGTTTAAGTGGTTTTATTTTCCATATTATTGGAAAGACTCATTCAGTTCTGACTGGATTTCATGACTTAGTTATCGTAGATCTTCCAGTGGGTCAACTGAGGCCAAGGTCCAGTGTTTCATTTTATTCCTCTACCTCCTCGTTTGTCCTTCTTGTTTCTTTTCCCCTACAATTCTTTCCTAATATCCTGAGATGCAAACCAGCAGTTCTTAAAATCTGGAGAGGAATAATTACACCAATCCAGCTACTACTTTTCTTTAATCATTCTACCATTTGTCTTCCTTCCCCTTCTTTCCCCTCATCTTTATCATTGTCAAATTACTTGCCTGATGCAGACTTACTGGTTTAGTGGCAGGAAATGAGCCTCTGGCAGTATGGGAGCTGTCAGATGAGCACACAGATGTGCTGTATTCCTGCCCTCAGTGTCATCAGTGATGTCACCTGAAACTTTATGCCTTTGTTTTGGACAATACCAAGCACACTCGGGGCATTCATTCATTCATTTCAGGAGGCTTAGAAACTTACGGATACAGAAAATTCATTTCATGCCACCTCTAAAATGATTCAACTCCTCCAATGACAGATGCATGCACTGTCCAGCTGAAGTGATGGTGAAGTTACCATGGGAATAAAGGCCGACTTGACTGCTAAATAAATATCCTTCATATTCACAGAGTTATGGAAAAGTTAAGACTTGCCAATGGGCAGAAGGGCTTCATATTTATGGAGTTTCGTCAAGGCTATTCTTTTTAGCTTAATTCTGGACAAGGTCTATACTTGATGAGAAAAATAAGTTCTGCCTCTTGAACTGTCTGTTCCTGGAGAACCTGTTGGTAATTTTCTGGCTGTTTTGTGTGTTATTGGGAAGGACATAGCTGACAATCACCCAATACACTTTTTATAATTTTCCTAATATGAGAGAAGAAGCAGCCCTGCCTTCAGCTCATTTTCAGTCCTTGAAAGGGAGCCAAGTATAAGAGGACTAGAATTGTGCAAGCAGTTTGTACCCCCTAAAATAATAATGTTGATTGTTGCATTCAGATTAAAATCACCAGTTCTTTTTAGATAGTGCTTCATATTCAAGTTAAATGGGAAAGTAAACTAAATACACACCTGCCAAGAGCAAATAAGTCATATCAGCCTAAAAATATCCAAAGACTTAGAATGGTGGATTGTAACTGAGAGAAGACATGAATCCAGCAAAGTAGACTGCATGAGAGACTCTCTGTGCAGATGTGATTTGTCTTTTTCACACAATGCATTGAAATCCTGAATTGTATTAGAGAACCAGCTATTTTACCATAAAATAGATGCAAGTGGTGGTCATAACCAAGTGCTATTTAGCATTACCTCGAAAAAGCTCATCAGGTTCTTAGGTGTGAAATAAGGCAAGTCTTGCCAGTCTGGTTGTATGCAACAGTTTCGCTGACTTCGAAATAGCTACTTATGCAAGTCATAAAGTAATTAACTCATTATTTTTACTGATTTTTTCACTAGGAGAAAAAAAATGTTCATGGTCAGCTGCCAAGCATAATGAATATTTAGGATTTTCTTTTAATCTTTAAAAGCAGAGAACTTCATAGAGAGTACATTTAAAGGAAAAATGTGTTCCTAAAGTAAAATTACACTCAAATGTGACATAGAGATTAGTTGCAATCTACTTGCCAAAGGCATCCTTTGCAGCCATTTGTGCATAAGCTGTGTCAGCAAATCTTTGGCTTTGCTGCCAGAACATGTATATGATTTAGGAGCTTGTGAAATGCATCTATCACGTTGATATCCTAATACTGATAGAAAACTGGAAGTATTTCTGAGAATATTTGCTGAATTTCCTATGATTTACAGTACAGGAGAATGATCTAGGCAAGAGATAAAATTCCCTTAAAGCTGTGAACGAGTCATAATTAGAGACCCAGCCCTTTTTGACTTCCTGATTAATTTTACGAGTTTCTGTTTTATTGTCTAAGCAATGCAGAAGACAAGTAATGTACCTCCACCATTCTTGGCTTCTGTTCTGAAAGAGAAATAGTCTGTCTCTGTGGGCACTAAGGCCCTCCATGCCCTTTCTCCAAGCAAAGAAACAAACAAAAGTTGCCAAAATTCAGGGTAAAGCACTGCTTGGGTAGTGATATTTAAAGATTTTCAAAGAGCAACCTGAAATGAAAAAATGATCTGTCATGGCTGTCCCTTGTCACTAGTTCTTGTTCTTGAGAAATGCACATTGTATTTTACATGAATTAACAGTGTGGAAACTGGCCTTGCATCCAGTGCAATGAAGACAATAACAAAGACAAATGCTATCATCTTTGTTCCTCAACAGGGAATGGATTTTTTAAACACATTAAAACACTTCAGCAAGAGGGTGAATTTCCTCTCTTTAGCCTCTCTTTAGCTGGGTAAGGCTATTCCACCTAAAACAATCAAGAAAGTAGGAACATAGGAACTGAACAGTTTCCAAATAGCTTAAGGGAAAGAGCAAGATTTGACATGAATTAAAACATGTCAGTGCCACCTTTGTTTTTCATTTGCCTAAAAATTCCTGGAGTCTGTAAGTGGAAAACACGTATTGCATAAGCCACTCTGTGATTGATTATCCCTGTTATGCATCTGCTAGTGCTCCATTTCATTTCAGTAAGCCAAAAATCGCATCATTTCCTCAGAAAAGATTGCTTCTTGGAGATGGGCTGGCAGGTAAATGACTGCCATCAGCTGTACTCAGACTCGCTGGGCTCATTTTTAATGTCACAACCAGTTCCCCCAGCAGGCAGTTCCAGACAAGTTGCATTAAACTCTCTGACGAGAGACACATGCAGCCTGAACACAGTGACGCTTTCTGTGAGGGAGAGTTTGCGCCCTAAAAAGTTGCAGTTTTACATTAAGTCCTGAAATTGTATAGGGTCAAAAGGAAATCTTTTGTCCATGGTCTGCAGTGCACAGCTGCAGAATTCTCCCTGCAGTAAAGAGATCTGCACACACTAGTGGGCTCTTTGGACTGTACACCTTATGCTTTACACAGTTTATGTTCTGCAAGCACAATTTAACATGCCTACAGTTAAATATCTGTTTTGCTGACTGCAGTGGAGGAACATTTAACTCCTGCCCAAGAAATACAAAATGCAAAGCACTGTGAAGTTTTAATACAGGGATTACAGTGGTATATTAACCTATTCCCATACTTGGATGTGTTTCAGTTCTTCAAGCACAGAATAGGATTAAAATCAAATGTCTTCTCTGCTTATCATGACATAGCTTATTATTCAACACTTATGTGCATGTCCTTCATTTTGGCAATTCAAAATACCATATTTTGATCTGAAAAAGTTTAAAAACCCCAGATGATAAAAGTGAGCTATACAGGACTCAAACATTTGTATCAGCTCTAGGAACAACGCACTCACGGTCCTGCTGTTACTAAAACACATCGATCAAAAAAACCCCGTCATTTGAGTGGAATTTTGTTTTGCTAGTGCTAGAAAAAACTTCATCTTCTGCCCTTCAGATTTTTTTTCTTTCAAATTTGGAGTGCAATATTTTGTGTTTGTGGCATAATCGAGTTATGCCATTTTCCCTAAGTCATAAACTAATGACTGTAAAGTGCCATGAAAGGCGTAAAAAGAATCCCAGTTTAAAATGCAGATACTGCAGATGATTCAGAGTTTCATTGTGAGCCTTTTTTCTTCTTAAACTCTCAGTTGATTTATATTATTAAATGTACTCATTACACTAGTATCTGGTTTTTTCAAGCTACTGCTTAGAAAAAAAATTTTTGAACATTTAGAATTTCATTATGTTTGTCTCAAGCTCAAGAAATATACTTTATCTACATCATTTTCAAGTAAAATTATTCTAAATTAATAATTTTTATTATTAATAAAATAAATTATTCTTAATTATGCTAAATTAATCTCTCCATACACCTCTAGAAATTCTGTAATTTTCTTTCACATCCAAATGAGTTAGCAATATCTAAAACTTTGATACATTAAATAATTAATACCTTGGGATAATTAAGACACTGTATTTCAGACCATATGATTTCACAGATTCCCACTTTCAGTAGAACAAAGCACTGCTGCCTATGTTGAAATCAGTGTCCCCAGCCACTGCTGGTTCTACCAGCTCGTTAAAAGATCCTATAAAGCAACCCAGCAGGATACAGACCAATACACAGCTTTAATANAAGCAATGCAGAAGACAAGTAATGTACCTCCACCATTCTTGGCTTCTGTTCTGAAAGAGAAATAGTCTGTCTCTGTGGGCACTAAGGCCCTCCATGCCCTTTCTCCAAGCAAAGAAACAAACAAAAGTTGCCAAAATTCAGGGTAAAGCACTGCTTGGGTAGTGATATTTAAAGATTTTCAAAGAGCAACCTGAAATGAAAAAATGATCTGTCATGGCTGTCCCTTGTCACTAGTTCTTGTTCTTGAGAAATGCACATTGTATTTTACATGAATTAACAGTGTGGAAACTGGCCTTGCATCCAGTGCAATGAAGACAATAACAAAGACAAATGCTATCATCTTTGTTCCTCAACAGGGAATGGATTTTTTAAACACATTAAAACACTTCAGCAAGAGGGTGAATTTCCTCTCTTTAGCCTCTCTTTAGCTGGGTAAGGCTATTCCACCTAAAACAATCAAGAAAGTAGGAACATAGGAACTGAACAGTTTCCAAATAGCTTAAGGGAAAGAGCAAGATTTGACATGAATTAAAACATGTCAGTGCCACCTTTGTTTTTCATTTGCCTAAAAATTCCTGGAGTCTGTAAGTGGAAAACACGTATTGCATAAGCCACTCTGTGATTGATTATCCCTGTTATGCATCTGCTAGTGCTCCATTTCATTTCAGTAAGCCAAAAATCGCATCATTTCCTCAGAAAAGATTGCTTCTTGGAGATGGGCTGGCAGGTAAATGACTGCCATCAGCTGTACTCAGACTCGCTGGGCTCATTTTTAATGTCACAACCAGTTCCCCCAGCAGGCAGTTCCAGACAAGTTGCATTAAACTCTCTGACGAGAGACACATGCAGCCTGAACACAGTGACGCTTTCTGTGAGGGAGAGTTTGCGCCCTAAAAAGTTGCAGTTTTACATTAAGTCCTGAAATTGTATAGGGTCAAAAGGAAATCTTTTGTCCATGGTCTGCAGTGCACAGCTGCAGAATTCTCCCTGCAGTAAAGAGATCTGCACACACTAGTGGGCTCTTTGGACTGTACACCTTATGCTTTACACAGTTTATGTTCTGCAAGCACAATTTAACATGCCTACAGTTAAATATCTGTTTTGCTGACTGCAGTGGAGGAACATTTAACTCCTGCCCAAGAAATACAAAATGCAAAGCACTGTGAAGTTTTAATACAGGGATTACAGTGGTATATTAACCTATTCCCATACTTGGATGTGTTTCAGTTCTTCAAGCACAGAATAGGATTAAAATCAAATGTCTTCTCTGCTTATCATGACATAGCTTATTATTCAACACTTATGTGCATGTCCTTCATTTTGGCAATTCAAAATACCATATTTTGATCTGAAAAAGTTTAAAAACCCCAGATGATAAAAGTGAGCTATACAGGACTCAAACATTTGTATCAGCTCTAGGAACAACGCACTCACGGTCCTGCTGTTACTAAAACACATCGATCAAAAAAACCCCGTCATTTGAGTGGAATTTTGTTTTGCTAGTGCTAGAAAAAACTTCATCTTCTGCCCTTCAGATTTTTTTTCTTTCAAATTTGGAGTGCAATATTTTGTGTTTGTGGCATAATCGAGTTATGCCATTTTCCCTAAGTCATAAACTAATGACTGTAAAGTGCCATGAAAGGCGTAAAAAGAATCCCAGTTTAAAATGCAGATACTGCAGATGATTCAGAGTTTCATTGTGAGCCTTTTTTCTTCTTAAACTCTCAGTTGATTTATATTATTAAATGTACTCATTACACTAGTATCTGGTTTTTTCAAGCTACTGCTTAGAAAAAAAATTTTTGAACATTTAGAATTTCATTATGTTTGTCTCAAGCTCAAGAAATATACTTTATCTACATCATTTTCAAGTAAAATTATTCTAAATTAATAATTTTTATTATTAATAAAATAAATTATTCTTAATTATGCTAAATTAATCTCTCCATACACCTCTAGAAATTCTGTAATTTTCTTTCACATCCAAATGAGTTAGCAATATCTAAAACTTTGATACATTAAATAATTAATACCTTGGGATAATTAAGACACTGTATTTCAGACCATATGATTTCACAGATTCCCACTTTCAGTAGAACAAAGCACTGCTGCCTATGTTGAAATCAGTGTCCCCAGCCACTGCTGGTTCTACCAGCTCGTTAAAAGATCCTATAAAGCAACCCAGCAGGATACAGACCAATACACCGCTTTAATAAAAATTATTTCATAAATATACCACTAATAATATTAGCACACAAAACAAAATCTCATTAGCTTTAAAATTATCTTTAGAAGATTAATTCAGAGTACCTGGACTCTATCTGAGGTAGTCAGTTCTACATCATCTACCTCTGGTCTCAGGACTTTATGGTCTGTAGATGTGCTATTATCAAAAGTCCACTCTATTAGTTGATTCCGCTGTTTCAATATTTCCCTGCTTCTGGAACCTTTGTGACCAGTCTGGTGGTGACTTTGCAATATTTTGGCCACTGGTTTATAAGATCTTCTGCTCACCTCCATGTATTCATCTTGACACAGGCAAAATGGAAGAAAAAATAAAGCCAGTAGATGCCAACTGATGAAATCCTTCTCTGCCATGTTATTCAAAGTAATTTTTCAGGAGTCCAGCAAATGCCTTGCAGAAGGAGAACCTCTTTGCTGCACCAGGAGTTATGTGGTCCTTTCAGCTTTTCCACTAGTAAGCCTGGCACTGAGACCAGTACCAGGTTTTATATGGTTGCATGCAATAAATAAAACTAAAAATGCCGATGTGACAGGATCCTTCATCCAAAATCAGTCATGCTCCTTTAAACAAACCAGGCATTATTCACCACTTCACCACCACAAGGAAAATTGATTTGTATGCTGGAAATGACCACAGCATTTAATGGACTCCTGTGGTTCCTATTTGGGGGCATTAAAAAATGTAGCACCTTTCCTTTGGCATGTTTTTGTTTAAGTGTGAAAAAATGTGATGGAAATGGGGAACATGTGGCTAATGGTTTATGCTCCTTGATTAGACATGGAAAGGCTGTGAATTCACACTCTTAAATGTCTTTTGGACACAGTCACCTTTCTTATTTGCCAGGAAATTCACACACACAACTGCGTCAGCCCAGTCCGAAAAATCCTTCCAAAAGCAATTAGGAAACAAAAGCACAAGAGGAGCTTTTGCATATGATCCTGACCCAATGGCTGTTTCTGACTATGCTTTTCATTCACTAGAAGAAAAATATTGAATTTCTGTCAGTTGGCCAACAGTGGAAGGAGACCGGGTAAGTAGCCTTAAAAAACTGGGTTGAATTCAGATTCACAGAGCCCCATTTCTCAGCATTAGTTCAACATACTTGGCCAAGTAATATTTTCTCCCTTGAGTTCCTAATGTTTTCCTAAATGTAATTGCCAAACCAAATCTTATGTTTTCACTGCCAAGTAAATATAAATTTACCAGGGTCTTATTCCAGACTAAAAGAATCAAATTATATGTATTTAATAATAATATCCTTATTTTACTTTTTGAACCACCCACTAGTATTCTCTAGAAAGCCATAATTGCAGGATGGAGTTCTGTATATGCATCCACATGCACACCCAACCTTCCCAAAAGCAAGTAGCTCCTTGGTCTATGAGAAACTCTTCACCAGTATGTGGCTGCAACAACATTACTGAAGCCATCAGTCCCAGGAATGATCCCCAGCCCTGCAATGTGGTGGACTGGCTCATACTCAAGTTGTTCAAGGTTGACCACCCTGCTCAGCTTTTGACTGGTGCTCCTCTGTATCATCTGAGGTGTTCTGTGGCCCTAAAGTAGCCGTCTTTTTTTTTATTTTCTGGTTTTTATATTTTTCCTTCCTCTTCAGTTGCATGATAAATGTGAGGGTCAATGTGCAGGGTGCTAGAGTGGATGTTTTTAAATCAAGAGGCTGAAGTTGCACACTCGGGGATGGGGTATGAGGGAAATGGGAGTACCAGGAGCCTGTTGGGATGCTGGTGAATGTTTCATCCCCCCCGAAAGTAGTCTTAGAAGGTAATGATCCGGAAATATCACCTAGGTTTAATTTTGAGGAGGGAAATAGTGTACTCCAAAAGACATCCTGGGAACAAACAAGGATGTGACCAACAGGAAAGCCAAGACCCATCAGTGAAATGAGGTGCTAAGTTATTCAGTAATGTAGAAAGCCTTAAGCACACCAGCATGCCATGGCAGCAAAGCAAAGCCCCAGAGGCACTGCTGGACAGGTGGATGAGCTGCATCTGCTAAAGGGCCCCAGTGCCAGTGACTGCAGCTGCAGGTGGCAGCAGCCTTTGGCAATGATGGAGATGAGGTATGGAGCATCTGCAGAAACTAAGCCTAACCTTAATCCTTGTGAAGTCACAGGAAACCCTGTGTTTGACCTCAAATGGGGAGAATAAGGCTCAAGCAGCAGAGAATTGAAAGCGGCTGTGATTCTCCTGTCAAAATGGAAGATGATCCCGGCAGAATTATCTGTGCAGATTGTTCATTCAGACCCTTGTGGGTGCTGGAAGGGGTGTTCAATTGATGGTTGCTGAGTGATGGTGAGAAAGTGCTTGAAGGATGGTGAGAAAGGAGTCTGTGTTTCACATTCTGGTTCTTTCTGCTGGGAGACAGCAGGACAAGTCGTGTCATGGGAGAGACGCTGGCTGGAGATGAGAGAGAGAGGTGAGCCCTTTGCAGCTGGGGGTTGTCTGCTGGTGGCACCAGCACAAAGAGTGTCAGTGTTGGCCTGTACCCAGCCACTTGCCATGGTAATTTCCTGCTCAACAGCCCACAGAGAGGAAGGAGTGTGGGCCTGCACCACTCGCCCCAAAGGCAGTGCCAGCCCCCACAGACCAGAGGGACAGTGCTCCAGGCTATTGGAGGCAGCCAAGGGCTGGTCTTCCCTTCTTCTCATTCTCCACCAGCCAAGTGTGGCACAGGAGCGGAAACCTCAGTTCCTGTGGGCTCAGTGCTTGGCCCTGAGGATAAACATGATCGAGTTGTCTCAGAGACACTCACTCTCCACTCCCAGAAACAAAGGTGGCTCTTGGTTATCTCAGCCCACAGCCTTGCCAGGCAGAGCTGCATCTCCTTGCTTCATGCTTTTGTTGTGTTTATTGCCCCTATGTTAAAGATTTAATGGCAAGAACCTTTAATTGAAGCTTAACTCAATTGCAGTGAATTTCAATCTCAGATTCCCAAGGCAGATATTCAGAATTATTAAATAACACTTCATAGATTAGCTCTTGAGCCTTGCAGCAGTGTATAAATATTAATTAACTAAATAGTCTTGCAGAAGAGGCTCATTATTCTATGCTTTATGACTACTGAAAATCCTGATTTAAAAAAAAAATGCACATATTCTAGTTATTTCACCAGGCAAACAGAGGTGGAAGGGAATTTACTGGAGAGTGAAGCAAGACTTCAGAAAACCCAGCTGCAGATTCTGAAAGCTGCTTCCACCAAAGTGGGGTTTCTTTTCCAAGTAGAGAGAGGACTTTCTTGGTAGGAAGGGAGTTTGAAAGCCCTGGATTCTGTAAAATTGGGAATGACTAAGAGACGAAGATTAATCTATTTTGGCACTTAATAATTTGATTCAGCAAGTGCTGGGACAGCACTGATGTCTTCAGCTGACATTAGGGCTTTCATATCTTTCCAAAGTCTATTCCAGGAGCTTCCTGTGGCAAATGTTTCCAATGTGAGTCATGAACATCCATGGCACCCATGTCCCAAAAGGAGAAGGAGTAAAACCAAAGAGATTGGACTTCAAAGCCACCATCTATCATTTCATGCAAAAGCTGAAACAAACATGTTTCTTGGCAGCTATTAGGAAGAAGAGAGATTCCTTCTCTTCCTTGCTCACTAACAGAGTCCACGTGGTCCCTACCCATCACTGCTGTTGTGGTTTTATGCTACACACATTTTTTGGTCCCAATTAATAGCAGAGTTTAGACTTTGCTCTTTGATTTCCAATCTTTTGAACAGAATCCCACCTGCAGAAATCTTTGCTGTCCATTATTCTGCTCTGTGCCTTCAGCAAGGAATAGCTGTCCTATAATACCATTGTCTAAAGGCAGAAATTTTGGACTCAGTAAAAAAACAATGGAGGAATTGATTCTCATTCTCCATACTTGATCTTCAAATGGTCAAATACACTCATTCAAACATATGACCTGAATATAAAATAATAGGAGATCAAAATAGCAGAACTTTGAATTAACTTTCTGCTAGAATAAAATACTGAAAATGCTTCATGCTGAGAAGAAGAGATCTTCCTGATCTGGAGATGAGAAAAGGACTGACCTCAAAGGTTTGGTTTTGCTTCTGGGTGCAAGGCTAGTGTGTGTTGCAAGTGTGCTGACAGAGAAAATAAAATCTAACCCCTTCCCTACCTGTTTGCTATGTATTTGCACACCTAGCATCACCCTCCCAGCCTTTGCCAGCTGAACTCACACACAGCTGCCACTACGTTTGCCCTCTTGGTCTCTGGCAGCAGGATGTGGTTCTCTCTGCTAATAACAGCCTGAGATGAAGTGAAGCACATGGGTCTGTTAATGTCAGGTAATGAGATATCAGCTAAGCTGCAAAAGCTGTTGAGTGAAATCTACTTCCCACCTTCTGCAGGCAAAAACTGCTCCATGAGAAAAGGGACTGACTCTTACAACCATGTTGTTCATGTTGACATTCAGAAAGTGGGTTATCGGTGAGGTTACTATTGAAGGCTACTGTTTCAAGAGGCAACAAAACAGAAGTATTATAATAATAAAAAAAAAAAATTTAAAGTATTCTGTGGCCCAGACAGGCTTGTATCTGTAATTAAACATTTATGGTGCCCTCACTTACAAGTAATCCTATTTGCAGTGATAATTCCTCCATACCAGACACACCTGCAGTTTCACAAGGAAGTCTCCACTGAGACAGTAGGAGAGACAGGCCACAGCTAGAGGGATGAGGCCCTGCACCATGTCACCACGACACACTAATCAGCTCCAAAATCCCAGCCCACTGTAGCTCTCTGGGCTCATTACTGCCTGGGTACACTCCCCTCCTGCCCTTGTAGGGCTGCCCACCCCCTTGGTCTGGCTGGAACTTTCAGCACTCCTACAGCAGCACAGGGATAAAACCTCCTCTGTCTGGTGCCAATGAAGAACACCCAGCACTGCACTGCTCTTTGGCTCACTGCTACTGCAGCCTTGGTCAGAGCCCTCAGATTTTAACCTGGCACCTTTGAAGCCTTTTCTCACCCCTGTGCTGACCACTGCAAACCCACAGGAACAAATGAAGTGTTTTCATTGAAAGCTTCTGTGATCTGCTCCTTTTTCTGCGGCAGTTTTGGTCAGTAACAGGGATTCAGGCAAAAACCACCACCATCCCCCAAGAGAGCCTCCAGAGAAGGCCACCAAGAGAAAGGCAGATTCATGAAGCTTTCCAGGCATTTGCCACCCAAAAAGGGCTTGCAGTCACCGCCCATGCATCACCTCCTCCACGGTTAAACATTTTGTTTTCCGTACCCCACAGCCACGGGGCTCTGCAGACAGTGGCAGCGCAGTGAGCGCTGTGTGCAGTTCGGCCCATGGCACCCAAGCTCTGGGTGGTTTGCAGCCACACCAGCTCCCCGGGGAACACAGCAGAGAAGTGTGTTTCATAGGTGTTTCCCAGACTGGTTATAGGAAGCTATCACTAGCTGTGGAGAATCAGAGTAGTGCAGATGACTTTCCAGAAAGGTCTGGATTCTCCCTAACTCTGCCTCTTCCATCAGTCAGGAAATCCTCTTGTTGTCCTTGACACTGGCATTTTTTTTCCAATATAAGAGCTGGAGCTGAGGTTCTGTCTTTCCATCCACTCTCCACCACCTCTTGGCTTGCCCAGGAAAGTACCCCGAGGTGATATGCTCCAGCATTGCAGGACTACCACTGTTACCTCATCCCTCCATTTTTACAGCCCAACAACATTTTTCTCACCCTCTCCATACACCTAAAGTGAGGGACCCCCTAAATGGGCAGAAACTCAGGCCTGAGCTCCCAGCTACAGCAGAGCTGCAGTCCAGATGATCCTCCAAAACACAGCTCAGCCTCTGCCAGCTCATCTGCACAAATCCTTGCTCAAAATTATGCACCAGAGATATTCACTCCATCAATGCCATTTTCACGGGCCCGTGACAAACTGCCTGGATCAGTCGGCAGTCCCAGACGGGATGGCCAGGTGGTTTATCCAAGTCCCTTTCAAACTTGAAGAAATAGATTTCACAGTGGTGATAGGGCTCCAGTGACAGAACAAATAATGCAGCGTGATAAGCTTTTTCCAGTGTGCAATGCATCAGTTATCCGTCTCTAATTGAAGAGCCAGAGCACAGTGACTTCCAAGAAAGCAGGGTGGGGAGAGAACAGACACGGTGCCAAGAAAATAGCCATGGTCAACATTTTTGTCAGGAATGGATATCCTGGTTTGGATTAAACAAGATCTAACCCTAATCTTGGGCTTCATTTTAATTAACCTTTTTTTTCCACTCAAGTTTCAAAATGTTTAAATTTATTAGTTGAAATATGCTCTTCTCTGCAATTCCTTTGCCCTGGTGAGGACCAAAACTGTACACAGCTAAAATAGCAGACAAACAACTACTCGTTATTTTAACCACCCAGTAAGCAGTAAAGAATGTCTTGTGAGAACCCCTGTTCTGACTGCATAGCCAGCTCAAACTCTGCACATACAGGAGGTGTGGTGAGTTCAGGTGAGGTGTGCTGGTTTTGAGTGGGAAGCTGAGAAGTTTCAGGCCCGCAGATTTCTTCTGCCCTGCACAATGAAAGGCACAAAGACAAAATGTTCTCAGTGTGCTCTCATATTGAGGAGAGCTTAAGAATAAACTGTAAAACATTTGTCTGGAGACTGTAAGCAGAATTCCAGAGTTTACGTGACCCAGTGCCACACAAATCATTTCTAAAGGTCCAGATTTAACAGAGTTTCTCAGATTCCAAGGATCTATTTAAGACATGATCTTCATTTAGACATGGTCTTCTATTAAAGACATGTCTTCAGGAAAGCGGACTATCAAGTGAAAAACAGAGTTTATATTAATGGTCAAACTCTCCCAGTTCTCACTCCCCTACTTGGGCCCGGGATGAAAAGGAACTATGGCAGATCTGTGATCCATTAATGTGGTAAGATTCTGTTACTGGGATAGTTCTTGACTGTTGTGATTCTATATTTGATTATTCAAGTCTTTGCTTTATTCATGTATTGGGACATGGGACACCATCAGTCAAGGGTGGGGCTGTCAGGAAAGTGGAGGCACTCTGGGTTTGGATTTCAACCTTCTGGTGAGCTCTGCTGAGATCATTAGCAGAAAGGTCCAAACCCTTGCTTGTGAACACACTGTGTCCAGGCTGCAGTCATAATTATAAACACTTCTGTCACCTTACCTGGGTCACAAAAGGGATAAAATAAATCAGACTGTGGTAGGAGGAGGGGTGTCCATCACTATCTACCAACAATACGTACCCCAAATGGGCCAGCTGGAAGGGAGCTAAGAAGCCAGCCTTAGAAAGAGGGGAAAAGGCTGGACTTACCAGAACGAGCCAAGCCACCGTGGTGTATAAAGCCAGCAGCTGCAATGTGCTGCAGGCCCAGCTTTTTGCTTTGTTTATTCTCCTTGTAAAAGGTTTCTGATAAATACCCCGTCCACAGCCATCTGTTTACCCCAGAAGAGGGAGAAAATGGATAGACTGGACAGAATGGAGAGGGACATCTGGCACATTTACATTCATTCATTGCTTGCCTGTTTGAACTAAAAATATTTTTTTTAATTTATGCTCTAGTAAGAACTGGGAAAGAGCCACATGGACTGAAGACAAGTAAACTTCACTTAGAGGGCTGGCAGCCCTTTCTGGGTTAAAGCCCAGCCAACTAGCACCATTTATAACAGAGAAGAATGAGTTTCCTCCAAGGAAAAGCTAAGCTTGTCTTCCTAATTTGGGTTCTAAATATTCACAGGGAGAAGAAAAGAAAAGGTAGTTTGAAAAGGATATTATATCACCATGGTGGGGGGTTTTATACTATATTTTTATATAATAGCTTTATACAGTTGAGGAATTCCTTATTCATCCACAGAAAAGGATAGATGTTCCCACAATGGTCCAGACACTCACAGACCATATCTAGACCTGTTACCAACCACATCCAGCCTTTGGTCTCAAGACTGTCAGCAGTGACTCTGGTTGAGGGGACAGCTCTTGCAAGACTTTCTGGAGTTTGTCCAGATTTTGTCTGCCACATTTGTTACCAAATGCTCATCCCCTTATGACAGCCCCTGGACTGATTTGTAGTGAGTGAAGTGGAAGAAAAAGCAAACTAGACCTAAATGGTTTGGCTGGACAGTTCTCAAGCAGTGCCATAGGCACAGCTACTTCTCCTGCTGTTTCCAGTGTTTGTGTTATTTGGAGTTTTCCCTTCATCAAAGACACAAGAGCGGTCTGCCACATCCTTGCTGCAATTAAGGACCCAAGCAACCTATTTATGGCTGTGTATCGAGGGAGTGATGTTTTAACCTGCCAAATCCCTCAGTACAGCCTCTTCAGGACACAGGCGTGGTAGGAATAGGTGCTGCACAGAGCCGAGGGTGCCTCTGAGAGCAGTGATACCATTTCAGCACTAGTCAGGTGATGATAAGAGTGTCCTTCAGTCCCGGAGGAGCCCCTTCTCCTGCTGGCAGGCACAGTGAGGCAGTGTCTCCAGCCTGTGGTGCGCTGCCCTTGGGGGAAGATGCATCATGTGAATCGATTTCTGTGAGCACAACCTCACAAGATGAATAAAATGTTCTGTCACAGAGTAAATCAAAAAGACTGCAGTTCAGCAGACAGTGTAAAACTTAAGGATGAAAACAATGCTGCCTCAGGTTTTTGCCCTTAATTTTTAGGCCTTCAAGTGCTGAAGGATTTCCACAAATTCTTTCTGCTAGCAACACTGGGAGTCACATCTTCACTTTCATGGTAAGACAATTGCTCTGGATAACCCAAAGTGGGTTAGAATAGCCTTTTTGGTGGTGGCCCAGCCTCAGACAGTGGTGTTTCCATCAGAGACAGCCATGGGGTTGTAGGATTGTGGGTAAATCCTTCACAGAGCAGTTCTGGTTCTTGTTCTCACTGAGCTTTCATAGGTGGGGAAAGCTGTGAACTTTCTTGAACTGGATAATTTCTTAGACTTTTACTTCCATCCCTCTTTGCCTGTCTGTTGCTTTTAACCAGGGTTAGATGTTTCTCAAGCCTGCAGTGGCATGATCCACCATGTGGATCATGCCATCCCACCCCACAATTGCCTCCATGCCCTGAGGTCAGCCAGCGTCTTTGCTTTGCTCTTCCCATGCTGGGGTTTTGTCAACGAATAGGTGTCCTGGGTTACAGTGTATTCTATTAGCATCTTCAACAGCTGTTGAAACCAGGTGTAGCAACGTTTCCTGCCTCCTCCCTCTGGACTATCTCCTGTTATGCATGCCTTGTGCATGACTCACAGATAACTCACTCCTGGACTATCTCCTGTTAATGGCCCATCAAGGCCTTGCCTCATGACTCACCAGCCCATTGTGAGATGCTCCGCCCAGGGGGAAGGAGCCAAGCATTCCCACCTGGATATCATCTGGGGTTTGGAACAGCACAGGCAGCCTTTTCCACTGGATTTCCTCCCAGACCCTTCTACAGAATCACTGCTTCAACAGAACCATCACCCCAGGAGGACTGCAGCTACCATTTAATCAGCCTGCTGCCAACCCCCTGACCGTCACGGGGTCAGGTTGGACTCTGACTCTACCAGTGGGCTGGTTTTTTGTACTATTGCATTTATTTTATTTTTCCTATTAAAATTGTGTTTCTGACTTGGAGTCTCTTACTAGTCTGCTTTCAAACTAGTACAATAGAACAGCCAAAAATCTTCTCTCTCTGTAACATAAAACTAAGAGTCACATGAGAGGCTGAGGACCTTGTATAAGCAATTAATCCTCTCCAGTATGGTGTAAGCCACACAGCCCCAAACACAGAGACTGGACAGTGAGGTGCTGTCACAGCTGCTTCATCACCAGTTCCAGGTGAAAATGACCCCTGCAAAGGTGCGGGTTTGAGTACACATCCTGAGGTTTTACTCCAAATAATATGTAAAAAGTATTATATTCATTTAAGAAATGGTTGGACTCTGAGCTGGTGCCTTTACTGTCATCTCCTACCAGAAGATTCAGTTTCAAAACCACCTTCCCAATGCGATGGCTGTGTTATGGCAACCCACAGCATTACTATGTCAATTTACTTTGTTAGGAACATGCCATGGAAAGATATGTTGCTTTTAGTTTTTAATAATGCTTTCTTAAAAGAAAATATTTCCTTCTACAAGCCTTACCAGGTAAAAGCTGACAAAGATAAGTCTTGTGTTCCAAATCAATGGCTGCTAAGATGTATTAATTAGTTTAATTTTTTATTCACTTATTACTGTTTCTATTTAAGAGAAAAACGGCTTTAATTTTTTTTTATTTATTTTTTTTTTTGAGAAGTCAATCATCTTGGCATATTTGGCAATTTAAAGATAATAAGGTGGGGTCTCTTGTCTAGGGAGAATGAAAATGGCCAGAGGGCTGGTGCTCCTCTCTTGTAAAGACAGGCTGAGAGAGATGAGATTGTTCAGCCCAGAGAAGAGAAGGCTCCTGAAACTTTCTTGTGATCTTTCAATACATAAAGGAGGCTTATAAAAAAGATGAAGACAGACTTTTTAGCAGGGTCTGCTGTGATGGGACAAGAGTCCTTAAAATAAGGGAGGTTTGACTTAAATTAGATATAAAGACAATGGTGGTGGTGAAACACTAGGACAGGTTGTCCGAAAGGGTGGTAGATACTCCATCCCTTGAAATATTCAAGATCAGATCAAATTGCAGGGGATTGGAGTAGATGACCTTTACAGGCCACTTCCAATCCAATCCATTCTATNAGTCAATCATCTTGGCATATTTGGCAATTTAAAGATAATAAGGTGGGGTCTCTTGTCTAGGGAGAATGAAAATGGCCAGAGGGCTGGTGCTCCTCTCTTGTAAAGACAGGCTGAGAGAGATGAGATTGTTCAGCCCAGAGAAGAGAAGGCTCCTGAAACTTTCTTGTGATCTTTCAATACATAAAGGAGGCTTATAAAAAAGATGAAGACAGACTTTTTAGCAGGGTCTGCTGTGATGGGACAAGAGTCCTTAAAATAAGGGAGGTTTGACTTAAATTAGATATAAAGACAATGGTGGTGGTGAAACACTAGGACAGGTTGTCCGAAAGGGTGGTAGATACTCCATCCCTTGAAATATTCAAGATCAGATCAAATTGCAGGGGATTGGAGTAGATGACCTTTACAGGCCACTTCCAATCCAATCCATTCTATGATTCTAAGAGTGGAAGTCTGGATGTGTTCATAGAAGAGATCATTTCTTTCATATATGGCTCAGATTC
>VYXC01000952.1:131824-163492 GCA_013397175.1 Platysteira castanea
ATGATCTGATTTTAATGTGGCTCATTAGTTCGTAAGAAAAACAGATGGGACATTGAATTATGGCCAAGAGTTCATCTGCAATGGGACACTTTTGGCTCAGCAAGTTTCACTCCACATCTGTAATTTCTATTAACTTCTTCAGTAATGTCAAAATCAGTTTCTGGTGGGAAAGAAACCTGAGTATTTTTATGAAAGGTTCAGCCACAGGATTGTTAGCAAATCTCCGAGCAGAGACACTCCCAACGCACGAGGCAGCAAGCCCAGCCTCCACCTCGGGTTGAGTTCTGAGAATGGGGTGTAGGAAAAGCAGCTCCTTTGTTTTTCTGCACCCCACGGCCCGCCGCAGGCATGGGTGAAGCAGGCATCTGCCAGGGTGCGGCAGCATCACGNTATTCAAGATCAGATCAAATTGCAGGGGATTGGAGTAGATGACCTTTACAGGCCACTTCCAATCCAATCCATTCTATGATTCTAAGAGTGGAAGTCTGGATGTGTTCATAGAAGAGATCATTTCTTTCATATATGGCTCAGATTCATTCAGGCAACACAGGCTTTAGGCCTGGGGGACCACAACTCCACCAGGGAACTTGGATGGGACTGGCCAAGGTCATCCCCAGCTCCTTCCCCTCTGGCTGAGGAGGGTCTGGGCAAAGTGGGGCTGGGGCAAATTTTACCCCCTCTTCCCAGGGCAGCAGTTTTTAGCTCCTCTGGAGACTCAATTTCACTTATCTGCTGTCAAAATTGATGGAGGAGACCAGCCACAGATCCCACTTTTAAGTTTTTTGGGTTTTTTTTCAGAGAAAAGCTGCACTTCTCAGGGTGCCCCTGAAAGATGAAACTCAATCCTTTCAATTAATTTCTAAAAGCGACATCGTTACTGTGTGCTGCAGCTGATGGGATTCTCATTCCCATTTCCCCCTGCCTCCTGAAACATACCACGTGGCACAGACTACCTGTGTCCTAGGAAACAGGCAAGCACATGTTTTCCTGAAAACCAGGAAAAATCAATTCCCTTCACCAGAAGGATGCCAGAAGGTTATGCAGGCAGAGCAAAGGGAGCATCAAAGACTGACACTAAAGGTGTTCACCCAACCCAGCAGGAGAGAAGTGTCTGTGTGAGTCAAAACCACAGATTTACTGTCCCATAGCAGTGAATGTAGCTGGAGCTAGGAGAATCTGACGTGATCTGCTAAAGTTTAAATTACAGTTGGCCACAAACCCTTTGCTAGGCTCACAGCTTCTGTCAAACATAGCCGTGCCAGCACGCTTCAGCACAGCAGCCACAGGGAAAAGGGACCTCATCCTCCTCCTTCCTGAAGCAGCAAGCCTGAACTGAGCCCTCAGTGAAAGCAGTATCAGCCAGAGACTGCCCACCACATATGCAAATCTCTTTTAAAACACACTCTTCTGCTTGGCTCAGTCTGAGGTCCTGCTGTAAATTAATTTCTGCATCCAAACTGAGGTTCATGCCTTTTTAGGAATTTGCCATGTGACATGAGATACTGCTATGATGGGCACTGCAGAGAGGAAATATTTGCTTCTGGGGATAGGAAATATTTGCTTTTGGGAACGGGAAACCCCAAATGAACAGAATTTCTAGTGGTCTGACCTTACCGTCAAAGCCAGTAGGATGCTCCATGAGCAGTGATCAGAGCAGCAGGAGCTGCCACAGGAGCTTCTAAGCGCTGCCCAGTGTGGATCCCTGCAGTGCACTGAGACACTGGAGGGAAGGCAAGAAAGGTGAAAAAGGGGAAAGGAAGATTTCAGCTGAAACCAGACTCAGCTATCTAAATTACTCATTATTTGATACAAGCTTCTTCAGCAGTGAGAGGAGGCAGCCACACTTGTCTCCCTGCCCGGAGTGCATTGCGTGCCTGAAGCCTGGTGATGAAGGAGACAGATCCTGCCTGGTGCCACACATCCCTTTTAATTGAGGAAAAACTGGAACTGAACCTGGTGTGAGACACGGCAGTGGGGTCTGCAGGAGGATGTTGCCAGGGAACCTGGGCCAGCTGGACCTGCTGCTGGCAAGAACTGCCAGCAGCTGCTCTCTCTGTGCTGGCTCTGTGATGGTCACAGGGGTGGGCATGAGTGAGTTAGACACCCTGTTTTCTCCAGCATAGCTCCAAACTTCCAGTTCTGGTCCCACTTGATGAAATTCCTTAAACCTGTGTTTTCCTCTTCCTTCACTCAGCCAAGAGTTTATGTCGCTTTTTTCATCTGGGGCTACTTCAGGAGCTGCATCTATGCTCAGCAGGTAGGATGCTGAAGGGGCTCATGCAGCTGCTGCTGGCCCCAAGGACCGGGGAGAATTTGGGAATTCAATACTAAGCTGTATCTCAGAGCTGCTTGTGGAGGCTTGTGAAGGTCATTCAGACACTTCCTCTGGCCCACAAGAGGAGGATGTGTCTGAGCAGCCATGTGGGTTGAATATGCTTCTGAGAGGGAAAGAGCAAGATCAGAAAACGCAGAGAGATCACTAGTTTAGATGACCAAAACCATAGATTAATAACTTGAAATTCTCCTTTACACAGGACATTTCCTGTGCGTCAGGATTACTGGGGCTTTGCTTGCCAGTCCTGCTGTATTTTGACTGCACAGGAAAAATCGTGTATAGAAAATCCATCCTTTGAGAAATCCAAGGCAGAAACTTGCTGAACACTTTTTATCTAAATTACCCTCTTATGCCAATCCATTTCAAAATAGTGTCTATAATTACTCTGGATGCATACTTAAGCAACTAACTTATTTTGCACTTGTGAAACTTGTGCTTTTTTTTGCCTCCCACATGCCTTACACATGCCTTACACATGTGTAAGGAGTAGTACCATCATCTTTGAGCAATCACTAGGGACTTTTGCACCATGAATGTCTTGCTGGGTACTACAGCACACTTACAGATGCTTGTGTGAGAAACAATCTGCTTTAAACTTGTGAGAGATATCAGTAAAAAAATACAAAACTAGAAATATGGGTTATTTTGTTATTTGGTTGTTGGTTTTTTTTTAATTTAAAGTTGGTGGGTATCTGAATAGTGGACTTAAAAGGTCCAACAATAGTGGACACAGTTTACCACAAGAAAACGTGACCAAAGAGATAGAGCAATGCTATTGAATAGCCTTATTTCTCTCAGTCTTGCTTGAACAAAAGCAGCACCATCTGTTGCTCTCTGTGCTGTCAATCACAGGAGTTTTTTTCTGCCCAGATGAAGATTAGGAGAAATGAACCATATGCCAGAGAAATTAAATGAGGAAGAAAATATTTATTTTCAAGGTGGGCTTGGACTGAAATAATTTAACCTGATCCACTGGACACATAAGGCTGAATCATAACTGCTTTTTTATTTTACAGAAACAATGCCCAATCTTTGATGCTTTTTAAAAAATGTGGTAAAAGCAGTGCTAATTTCACATTTCTCCAGCAGTCTTGCAGTGTAGGAATGAGCCTCAAAAAGTAATAACCACTGAAGATGGAAAATACATTCAAGGCTTATTCTGATCCCTAAACATCAGGATGAGTATATTCCTCAGGATCCATCTTATCCAAGCACCACCCATCATTATGTGGTTGGTTGAGGAGCTGCATTTCTCTGGACTGCTTTCCTGACACTTGCTCCCAGAAGGGTTAGATGACACCGTGCTGAAAGCCCTGCTTCCAGCTGGAAGCTGTCTGACAGCCAGGCTCTCATTGCTGTGTCTAAACCCTGATAGCAATGGTGGAAAATTCCTCTCTGTTTTCCTCAGAGCAGTGTGAGCCAATCTATGAAAGAGTGTCTGGGCTATGGAGCAGACGTGGGCAACCCATGGAATGCGAACAGGGATCTCCTGGGCTGCTAGGCTTGCACTGTTCATCATCCTGTAGTGCATTCTCATAGGTGGAGATCCTTGTCCAGGGCTTAGGAGAGGAATGCTGCTGTTCATCAAGGTTTTTCTGCTCTCCCTTAGTGAAAGCTTCCTCTGGGGAGCCCAGACAGTGCGGATGGCTGGAGCCAAGGCAAGCTGGGCAAACTCCACATGCTCGCAGATCCAGACGTGGGAGAGGGGATGTTTTATTTCAACTACTCTGCTGTAAAGAGTGCCTTACAGTCTAAGTTATTCGGAAAAGCATTTGGCAGTTATAATCTTCATGTCTGATTGTTACTTGCACAGCAAGGAATGTGCTTTTTGCAGGCAGTGGCGTATCCTAAGTTATTGCAATCCACATGTCTGCAGGGCAGAGCAGTAGCACCCAGGAGGACACTCAGGGCAGAAGTCCTCTATCAGTCGTGTGTTCTTCAGGGCACAGTGCTTGGTGGCACCTCTAGGATCCATCCCATAGCAGAGCAGAGCTACCAGGGAGCTGCACACCTCCACCCCACTGCACTCCTTGCCTATCGCTTTGTGCAGGAGTAGTGCCAATAGTTTCCTCCATCTGAATTTTGAATATGAGGCAAGGAAAACATATTACACTGTTCTGAGCAATTGAGGGAGGGTGCTGAAAGAGTCAGAGGAGACTGGCAGCTGCTGTTCTCCTTTACTTCAAAGTTGTGTTTGGAAAATTGGATATCGGTGTTACGGTCGAGATACCTTAAGGGTGCCTGATGGAAAATGTGACTTCTTCCAATCCCCTCCTCTTTCCCCACACTCAAGTGTTTGGTTTCTTTACATAAAATATAAGACTAAAACTGACATTTGTTTCACATCAAGTCTCAGTTTTCACTTGAAACTTTAAAATGTGAAGAGAAATAAGAAAAAAAAAAAAGGTGGTTTTCCTTCTACTTTTTTTGGAATGGTTCCTTTTGTCATCCCTCTGTAAAAGTGGGACAATATTAAAAAAGAGGGATAAGTGAAGATTTTAAAAGGCAGAAACAGAATAAGCTAAAGTGCACAAATTCAACTTTCTTTCTTTGTTATCTGTTTTTCAGAACTACACTAGGTTACTTATTTGCACTTTTCATGTTGAGATTTTGGCACCAAATCAAAGCTGTTCCACAAAAGTTTTCTACTTCAATTACATTACAGACTTTGATGGAAAAAATACTCATCAAAATTGTTTGAGGATTCCTTCCTGTGTAGACAGAATGTGCGAGGGCTGTCTAGAACTGACAATACCCATTCAGGATGTCCCTGCCACTTGATGAGCACAGACTAGGACAAGAAGTTGGAGGTGGTTGCATTTTGTAGCCACACAGGGCAGAGCCACAGCTGATTAACACCCTCCTTATGCACTCCCATCTAGATCAGGGAAGCTGGAGAAAGAAATAATAAAGGCAAAATTAGGACGTCATTACTCTCCAGTGAAGAGTGCTTTATGTACAAACACTGGTGTGTACTCTGTGAGATTTGGGAAACTGCAGAAAGTAAATATATACATCAGTGCTTGACTTTTGTCGGCTCCGGTTTTTATGTTATGATAAAATAAAGGGAATATCTCAGAGGAAGACAAAAAAGTTATAAACAAATACTCCAGCCTCAAGTGGTGGGGACTCAGCTCCACAGCACGGGAGGCTATAGCTGAAGATGCTCTGCCATGGCAGGAAATATCTCCCAGAGAGCAAGTTCAAGTGAGACTGACACACAGAAAAAGGCACCAGGCAGGCAAAGATTGGAGGAAGCTTCATGTTGGAGTCCTGGCCACAAGAAGGTAGTGTTAAAACCAGAGTAATTTCTCACCAGAAAGGCCACTGAGGTTGGATTTTACCCACAGCATAAATCAGAGATCACATCACTGTTGGGGAGAGCAATTCTGAGAACATACACTGATAAGGATGCCCAGGGAGTATTGTGTGTACAGGAGGTAGAAGCTTGCCAAAATCTGAGTGCAACACCCTCGTCACGCAGGCACCTTTCAGCTCTGCGCCTCGGATGCCACATGATACTTGCATAGCCCCAAATAAATGTATCATTTTAATTAAGTGTTAATTGTTAATTTAATTGCTTCAGTCTTAACACAGAAACCTGAATGTTGGCTTCAACAGCTCCGCTCTGCTTCAGCACAACCAGGGCTTTCTGGCAAGCACAGCACACTTCAGGAACCAACCCCCATGTACCATGATCTTCTGAGTTCAAGGGTAGGTGTGAGGGAAAGAGTAGTCTGAGAGAGGCTTCCAATCTTGCCTCTTTGGTTTCTTTCTTGGGCACTGTTTGCAGCTTGGATGGTAGTGCTCATGCCAGCCTCACTCCACCATTTACCTTCCACTTTCCCTGGCCCTGTGGAAAATGTTGGTTAGATCCCACAGAAGAAATCTGTTTCTCAAAATAATCCTCAAGGCAAAGAAAGAAAGGTCAACAGAGAGTCATTTGATTGCTTGTAGCTGCCAGGACACTTACCAGCACTGTCTGCATGTTTCCAAGTCCTTTTCTCTATCGTATGAGCCAACACCCCTCACTCTCCCATCACCCAGCACTATTCACCTCCACGCCAGCACAACTACCAGCAAGGAAAACCATAACCTGGCCTCAAGGAGTCCACAGAGACCAATCACAGCTGCAGGTAATCCTGAGCCAACATTGTTCCTCTGGCCAGCAAGAGGAACAGCTTCAACTGTCCTGCCCAGATACTGAAATCTCAAGCTCCAGCACATTCCCTGAAGAACCTCTATCTCTGAAAATAGCCAGGATGGCTGCTGGTGGACAGACACCCGTCATGCCACTCTGTGCACATCCAAGTCATTTTCAGTATTTAAATTTGCACTTTACCCAGGGCTAATATATTCTCTGTGTCCTGAAAAATGAATATAAAAATGATTCTACAAAGCCACAAAAATACATCCTTAAAAGCAAAAGAAATATTTTCTTGAGTTTCACGTCCAATAGGTTTTTTGTATTGCCCAAACCTTGATACTTTTTTCTTACATGTATGTTCAGTGTCCTGGTGTGATGAGACCTGCAGTCTGATACCAAAGTCTAAGGCCTTCATTCAAACAAACAAAAAGGAATAATACTCAACCTGATGGCACTGCAGTGCCTGAAGTCGTGTAGGAAGGAACTGAGGACAAAATGTGTCTAGAAGAGGAGCTGACAGCAGTATCATATCAGCTATATTTTTGGTGCTTTGGCTTTGCATCCATTTTAGGCTACAACAGTCTTTCATCCACACTCCCAAGGGGAAGGTTAGTTCTTGGAACTGTACTTCCCCTTGTGTGTGCCTGTGATGATACAGATGCACTCCCCTGAAGCTTTCACATGCAATCACAGCAGAAAATCAGTGTCAAAAGGGATTTTATGAAATAGTCTTGAGAGGTTTGAATAGTGTGGAGACGGAAGGGTGGAAAAGTACATCTCTCTCCCTGCAGCAGTCTGGGCACTGCCAGGAACCACTGTGGCTACACCTCTCCTGCTAATTCAAACTGACCTTCGGAACCTTGCAACACCCATTTCCACCAGCTTTCAAACAGAAACTCTGAATTCAAAGCTCTTTCTGCAGTACAGACAAGCTTGGAAGGCGCTGCAAGCCCATGCAACAGCCATGTGAGAGTCTTAAATGTCTCAGTGCTAGAGTCAAAACCCAAAGTACTGCATAGAAGACTTCGATGCTATCCTATCTTAAAATACAGACAGGGAGTGGGATTCCTGTTAATTAAGCTGGCTGAGAACAGCATCAATGACTCTCCTCTATATCTGTATGGACAAACACTTTAGACAAAGTTGCTGCTTCCAGGCTCATCTCTGACCTTCTGTTTTGAGAAAACAGCCTCTTGCAGCTGCAAAGAGAAGCTGGAAAACAGGACCCCAATGTGATAGATAGATATGCCTTTCTTATAGGGCTGTCCTGATTGCCCTGGGATACATCTGCCACAGACTGACACTGCCAGAGGTGCACCCGCCTGGAGGCAGGAGCACAGTGGGGCGGTGGCCTTGCGCAACTGTGAGCATTGTAATTTCTCGTTACTAATTGCAAGTGTTTATCCTGCATGTTTCTTCATCTCTGCAATGCATGGAGAGGGCCCTGCTGCTTGTGTTGAAGGAGAGGGATCTTTCCTCACCTCCCTCAGTGCCCAGTCTGGGAAAACCACAGGGGTGCCCCATGTTGCTGATGCCTTGGCTTTGGCTGAGAGTGACACCAGTGCCCAGCCTGAGTCCTGCCACACTGGGATTCACTTCTGCAGCATAAATAAAACTCGAAAAACTACGTCACACGGCTGACCTATGTGTTTTGAAAGGTTTCTGGGGAAGGAGAGGAATGTTGGGAGTAGGTTCACATGGGAAGAGTAAACTTTTGGGTTATGGGACTGGTTTAGTCAGCACTTTACATGATGCTGTATCAGTTAGGTATCAGTTAAGTAATTAGTGTAGTATAAAATGAAATATAATTTATACAAGGATTCTAGATCTGTTACAAAAACAACTGTGATGTAAGACAAGATTTTTCTTGCTTAAATTAAAGGACCCACTTTGTAAATACAACAAGAATTTTGCTGTCCTCAGCATCACTTACCCTGCGCCATAAAGACCTAGAAAAACAAACAGGCTTTTCTTTGTGAATTGAAGACAACCTCCTCCAGCACCACACACTCACACAACAAGGGGTGAATGGCTCAGCAGACTTTGTGACCTGCTGTTCCCAAAAGGTCATGTGGGAATATGGAGACACACAGCCAGGAATGCCAGTGTGCAGGAGAATAAACAGGAAAACAGGAGGAGAGGTTGGGTGGGGGGGAACTGGGGAAGGAATTGTGTCAAAAGGGTTCATGCAGCAGAGAAGCCCATTGTCTAGGTGAATATACGGATGATTTCTGAATTTGGGACACACACTTGATAAATCTCAACCGATTCCTTGGAGTCATGCAAGGCTGTATAAACAGGTGCATTTCAGATGAGATGAGAATATGACGAATGGGGAGGTTTCACTACTTTGAAGCAGGTACCAATGGGGAATTTGTAGCTAGTGTTTAAAAGTACTCCTGAATGTTCCAGTTGGTACTTGGAACAGACCTAGGTTATGAAAATATTGTAAAATAATATGCTGTTCTTACACAATAATGTTGAACAATGCTGTGCAGTGTTTCTCCCTTGCTATGGCAAAGACTCTGAGACCTAATGACTTCCTAGATCAGAGATCTGTAGATAAAATACAACTATTGTATTATCAATAATGAGTTATGTTGGTTTAGAAACCTTTTCCTGTAGCAAATTTGCACATCACAAGATGCAGTGTTCAAGAGCAGGGTCTTTTTTAAAATGGCAAGAATGCAGCAGAAGCCCAATTCTGAATGAAGGCTATGAAAGAGCTTTTGTGCCCTGGAATCTTGATATTTTAAAGTTTAATCACAGACATCTACTAAATGCAATGACTGTGAATCCTAAAGCCTCCCTAATTAGGAGATGTGGAGACAAGAGTGGATATTTTCATGTGTATTGGAAATAATGGAAGGAAATCCACGCAAGTATGGGGCACATGATGTCCTCCATGCAAGTTACCTGCTGCCAGAAGATTTCATTTTCACAGACACAGTTTAGTCTCAGTGCATGCAGGTATCTTGCCTTATGCATGGCAAGATACCCATGGGTGAATAATAGGAGATGTCAGTGTTGGGTGGGCAGGCCATGAGGGCTGCCACACAGGGACATAGCTTGGATTTCTTCTGGGAAAAACAAGCAGAAACTGCTGAGGTCCCTGAAAGCATCTGAAACTGTGCGGTGGCGCAAAGGAGTGAAGGAGACAGCACACACAGCAGAGAAAGGGTCAGGCAGACCAAAGGGCTGGTGTTCATCCCGACTGAGAGAACTGTGGGTGTCAGTAGGGGTGGAACGCACATCCCAGGGCTTTTGGGGAGCACCAGCCGTGCAGCTGGGAATCAGAAGGTGCCATGTGGATGACTCATTGCTCAAAGTGCAGCAGGGAGGCTCACATGGAGCTCAGCTAAGGAGCTCAGCCATTGCCCAGTGTGAGATGGGTCCTGCTTCAGAGAAGATTTCTAGAGAGGAGTCTCACCTTGGGCTTGGGATGACCTGAGGAAAACCAGCTGCAACCCTCTCATGTAATGGCAACATCTCCACTGATGCTCCACATCCTCTGGCAAGTCCTTGAAGTCACTAAGCCAGATGTTGCCAAAGAGAAGGTTTGGAAAGTAGTGCAAAGACCTGCAGCCAAGGTCCCCTCATTTTGATTTTCAGGCTGAGCAGAGGTCACCTCCAGGAGATGCAATGACATTTTGACAGAGCGGTGACACCCTGACAGACATAAACTGGCTGCTGCTATCTTTGAAGTATTGATCCTGAGGACTGGGGCATTTCCTTTTGGGTTTTTTTATTCCTATGTAATTTTTTCTTTCTGTTTATATTTTCCTTTTCTTCTTCTTATTTTTCTTCTCTTATTCCTTTTTTCTTCTCCTATTCCTTTTTTCCCTTTCCCCCCTTCTTTTCATTTTTTTTCCCTTCTCCTTTTTTTTTCTTTCTTTTTCTTTTCCTCCCCCGCCACTGCCTAGTGACCTACTCTGTCAATTCCATAGCTGATCATTTGCTTGAAATTGGAGACAGCACACAGAGCAACACCAGCTGCTTCGCAGAGGGCTCTGGGAGGCTGTGGCACTGATGCATCACTCTCACTCAGCAGGGAAGGATGAGGGGCTCTGTTTAGCCAGGTTTAGCTGCCTGGAGCTGGAAGAAGAGAGACTTGTAGTACCTCAGTCTTTTGGATGGCCTGTGAGAAAGCTGCAGGATGTTTTTTCAGGTCTCTAAGCAACGATTTCCATTGATAAGAAGTTTGGTTTGCACGCAGGAAGGACAGCCAGTCTCAGTGAGACCCGGCACAGCCAGGCAGGGCAGGCAGACAAGCACTGCTGAAGGGGCAGGTTGTGAAAAATTCAGTGAACCCACAGGGGCAGAAGTGACAGACTTGGAGAGCACAGAGGCTTCTCTGGCTAGGCCAGACATCCTGGCAGCTAAAGGGAGGTGACTCCATCATGCTGCCAGCCATGCTGGAGCATCCTGGGCTGGTGTGGTCCTTGGAGCAGAGCCAGCTATTTGCCAGATATCAGCACTTTTAACCCACTGCTGCTTCTTTGCAGAAAGGCACTTCTGGAGTTTTTTTTAACCTAGGGCTGTGGTGGCATTATGAGGACAATTGCATGCATTTTGCCTCACCTTCTTATGCACATTCACAGCCGACAGGTCTCAGATAATTTTACAAGTTATGGCAGTATGGCACAGCAGTTGTCATTATTCGACAAGTGAATAAACCAAATAGAAGAAGGAAAATTGATTTGTCTATTGGTAAAATAGAGTGAAAAAGTCTTGACCCCCCTCCCCACCTTCCCAGGCACCTCCAGCTTCCAGTCCTGGGGCTGGTATGTTCTTATTATCTCCAGTACAAAGTTTGAAGGAAACACCAGAATATCTCAAATAGAATTTGTAGCAATTTCATACAAAAGATAGAATTACACCAGCAGTTGCATAAATTTAAAAACATAATGTGCCAGAGAAAAATAATTGCTGAGAACAGCATGATAGCTGGATTACATGCTGTTTGCTAATAATCTTCTCATATAATGTGGCATACATATTTCAAAATGCAAGCACTCCAACTTGCTTAAATTTTGAATTGGAAATAGAATCCACATGACAAAGACTAGGAAACAAACGTTTGAGATATGCAGATTCATCTGTCTCTGCACATCTGCTCTCAAAAAGGCAGGAGGAGAGGCAAATATAATGCAGAAATAAAAGAGACATAGGAAGTGAAATAGAGAAGACACAAAATTAAACTTTCTCTCAAGTCCTTATTTTATGAAACAAAAAAAATCTGGAGCAAAACTTCCAATACTACTATTTCTCTTAGAAGTGTTATGTAAAAATGTATTTCTAACACAAGCAAAGTAAATTTACAAAGCTGTAGACAAAAATATCAGACATATGCCGTGAAGTCTCTCCAGGGAACCTCAGCAGTACAACAACACAACAATCGCAGCGGTTCGACAGCTAGGCAAAAGCTCCCAGCATGATGTGATGAAACTGAATTTGCACCCAAGGGAAAAACACATGTGATCAGGGAGGTAATCTTGACCCTGGGAGTAGCGTTGATGAGTCCAGCACTGGAACCAGGCAAACTGTTCTGCTGGCAATGTTGTTTTCAAAGATTTCAAAAGACTTGGGGGTGGTAAGAGGACTGAAAATAATCAAAATGCTTTCAAAATGTAAACTGAGAGTGCATTTGAATACAGTGATTAAATAAACTTACGTGGAGAAAACACTAGGAGAGAAACATATTGCGAGGACTTGTTACTAGAACCTACACCCAGGTGAATGCAAGTCAGAAACTACAAAAGCTGTGCAAGTAGTGCACTGCCCAGTCTTTGGTGTGCCTGGCAGGTGCCCTGCTGGAAAATGTGCTTGTTTATGCATGATGGAGGAGAAAAAGGTTGCTGTGGAGTGGGCAAAGATACACAGCAGATCCAGTTAGAAGCTTTGCTCAGTCTGTCCAGCACCAGCCAGCAACAAGGCAGCTTTTCTTGGTGATCTGTGTGGGCTCTTTCTGTAGCCAGTGCAGACAGTAAATTGAGAGAATGAATCATACCATCTCTGTCAGACATCAGCCCCAAGAGACGGTGAGTTGCCTTATGTGGGTGTCTTTGCTGCTTGGACTGGGAGATGAGACAGCTTCTAGAAACTTCACCTTCAAACGAAGTGCTGTGAGGTGAGCCCCAATTCTGCCCGATGGTCCCTTCTGATCTGATGTGACCAGGAAGGAGTGGCTGCCACCACCTGCTGCCCTCCCTCCGGCTCCCGTCAGCTCCCACCCACCCACTGCTTTAACCAGGATAGCTGTTGTGTATGGGAAAAGTGGTCACTGCTGGCTGTATCTAGGTGAATATTGTTCTGCAAGAACAGATTTTTGTCTTCAAACCATATTTTTTTCCTGCAATTCAGCCATGCTCAGCTCTTCGTGTCCCCCCTACTGTCACTTCTGCTTGGTGGCACCCTTTCTGCTTTTCCCTTCAGCCTCCCACGCCCTTCACAGCCCACTCTTTCTCATGTACTCTGACAGGTTTGCTACAGACCCTAAGACAGCCACTCCTTAACAGGCTGGGTGTGTTTGTGCTGGTGCAGGCTGGGTGCCCCGGGTGCAAGGCACGGGCAGCCCAGCGGGGTCCCAGCAAGGTGCCAAGCACCCGGTGAGCCCGGTGTGCTCCAGCAGACTCCGCCATGTCGTATTTCCCACTAATAATCTCAACAGAAAGACAAGGTATGGAAAATGGTGCTCAAGGAGCTTCCTCTGGGCCGTGCCACGAGACAGTGCTCCGTCTCCCTCTAGTGATGCCGGGGAGCAGGGAGGCGGCCCCTGAGACCGCGCTCAGACAGGATTTTGCCTCCTTCAGCGCACAGGAATCCCAAGTACCTCCCTGACCAGTGGTCCCCAGCCCTGTCTGCAGGACAGAGCTCTGGTTCAGGGTCTGAATTATTCATCGCTCTGCGCAGCAGTTCTGTGGAAAAGCTACAGTCTGCTCGGAAGCCCAGTCTAGCAGAGGCCCTGTTACAGCTCACACCAGGCTGCTGCTGCCAGATGGTCCTCTGTGTGTCTGGAGAAAACCATCCACACCAGCAGCTTGCAAAGTGGGAAAGCAGGAGCTCACAAAGTGGTCTTATGCCCTACGGGGGTGTAAGCAGTCTCTTCAGTATATCCATTGGTCCTGTGTGCTGGCTTTGGCTGGCGTAGGGTTAATTTTCTTCACTGTAGCAGGTATGATGCTGTGGTTTGGACTTGTGCTGGAAACAGTGCTGATAATACAGGGATGAGTTTGTTATTGCTGAGCGGTGCTTACATAGAGTCAAGGCCTTTTCTGCTCCTCACCCCATCCCACCAGAGAGGGGGCTGGGGGCACCAGGAAGTTGAGAAAGGAGACAGCAAGGACAGCTGACCCCAGATGACCAGTGGGACATCCCATACCACATGGCACCATGCTCAATATATAAAGCAGAGGCAGAAGGAGGAAGCAAGGGGGACACTGGGAGTGACTGTGTTTGTCTTCCCAAGTCACCACTCTGTGTGATGGAACCCATCTCTCCTGGGCATGGCCAAACACCTGCCTGCCCACAGGGAGTGGTGGATGAATTCCTTGTTCTGCTTTGCTTCTGTGCACAGCTTTTGCTTTGCCTCTTGAACTGTCTTTCCCTCAGCCCACGAGTTTCCTCACTTTTACAGCTCTCTCCCCCATCTCACTGGTGGGAGGAGGCTGTGTGGGCCAAGCTGGTGGCTGGGGTTAAACCACACACCCTGCTCAGAAGAAGCCCCGGATTATTCTCTTTGAGGAGAAAAACCCCCAAACTTGCTTTACCTCAGCAGCCTCACGTGGCAGGGGATAAACACAGCGTCTTTGGTCAGGCGATAAAAAGACACCTTGGTCACCCGCCCCGGCACAAGCGCCCCTGGGCTCCGCTAGGCCGTGGCCTGGCAGCTGCAGCTCCGTCGGCAAAGGCCGGCGGGACAGAGCTCAGCGGGGACACACAGGTGGGACAGGCCCGGCAAAGGCCGGCGGGAACGGGNGGGACACACAGGTGGGACAGGCCCGGCAAAGGCCGGCGGGACAGAGCTCAGCGGGGACACGCAGGTGCGACAGGCCCGGCAAAGGCCGGCGGGACAGAGCTCAGCGGGGACACACAGGTGGGACAGGCCCGGCAAAGGCCGGCGGGACAGAGCTCAGCGGGGACACACAGGTGGGACAGGCCCGGCAAAGGCCGGCGGGACAGAGCTCAGCGGGGACACACAGGTGGGACAGGCCCTGGCAGCCGCCGAAGGCAGGGAAAGACACAGCCCACGGCGCTTCCAGCAGAGCCCGCTGGATGGCAGTGACAGGTCTGGGATGGAGCAGGGCCCTGCACAGCTCCCTCGGAAAACAGAGTGAAACCTGTTCTAGTGCCCGTACCGCGAGCACACGGGTATTTAGGGCTCCTAATAGTTGCTGTGAGTTCCTTTGGCATAATCGCCCCGCAAAGGAGGAGCTGCACCGCCGCATGACGGCTGCTGCTGCGCCCGCAAGTGCTGTGCTTTTGGCTGTGTGAACGGCCCGCTCCACGGGCACCTCACTGGGGGCAGCTGAATGCATCGCCTCGAGCTAAAATCGAGCAGGTCATCATCGCCGAAAGGAAGAAGTGTGCTTCTCTGCCGCATCCCAGCCGCTCCAGACACTGTGACCGTCCTCAGTCTGACAGACGCGACTTGCCCCGAGCCTGCACCGCCTCCTGACAGCACTCTGGGGCTGGGGGCCAGGGCAGCCCCAGGGGAGGCTCCGTGAGCACCAGAATAAACACACTGAAGAAGGCAACACACATCTAGGGGCGGAGGTGCAAGCAAGGAGGGCAGGACTGCTGCTACTTGTTAAGAATTTTTTTTTTTCCTTGAAAAGAACGTGCGCGTTTCAGCTGCTCACATTCATAGAATCATTAAAAATAATAATTTTGGGATGGACACCCAAATGGAGTTTGTGCAGTTCAACACCCTGTTCCAAGTAGGTGAGATCAGGTTGCTCAGACGCTTTCTTGGCTGAGTATTGAAAATCTCGGAGTGTGGGGATTCCCTACATCTCTGATGCCTTCTTCAAGATTTGTTTATCCACATGATGAAAAAGTTTTTCGTTCATTCTAATGCTCCAGGTTGTGTCTGTGCCTCTTGTTCTACCACCATACCACTTCAAGTGACTCGTACTTGCCTAGATCAGCCACACCCTCCCATGAGATAATGCTAGGCAGTGATAACATTCCCTTCACCTCCCAAAGAACCCACTCCCAGTATTATCCCTAGAGTTTTGCTGTCAAAAATTACCGCATTTTGTTTAAAAATGGTATTTTTCTAACAAAAGACATTTTGCAAAGCACTGGGCAGGTACCTACACAAACCCAACCGAGATGAGTGTTCTGAAGCAAAGCTTGTTCTCTTTCCTTCCCAACATCAGTGCCCGTGGTTCCGCCGGTGGCTTGCTACAGCCGCTCCAGGAAGAGCACACTGTTTGCAAGGCTGGCGGCTGACACCCACACTGGCAGTGAGAGCCGGGGCAGCAGAGACGCGCCAGGCTTTAATAACTTCAGGGGGTGAGGGCTATGACTCACTAATGGGCTTACGGCGAGAATGGGTGAGCTGACCTGACCGCCTGCCCTTCTCTCTATCCCACCCTCTGTTTGGAGGTTCCCCCACCAGCTGCAGGCATGGCTAAATGTCTCAAACACTCCCAAACTGGCATAAACTGTAACCCCGCATGCACTGATTTCGGTTCTCTTCAAGCAGCAGGACTGCAACTTGTAATTTCTTAACCGCTTTCCCCATTGATTATCTGGAACTTGGTGGGCATGGAATGCTTCATTTCCAAATTCAGGGAGCTCTGCTATTCAGACAGCTGAATCATACAGGCTTGTGCTCACCAAGGATTTGAGCTACGAGGAAAAGGAGAGCTTATCTCTGCACTCACAGGCAATGAATCAAAAAAAGGACACCATTAAAGGGCTAAAGATGAGAGAGGAGAGGAGCATGAGTTCAAAGTCACATGAATTCACTGGCCACGTTTGAGCAAAGCAATCTGGGAGGTGGCAAATTCTGCACAACTTCCTATCAACCTTGACAGCATAATGTTCCTTGAAAAAAACAGAGCACAAGAAGAACAGTATCATTCTAAAAGCCATCATGGTTGATAAGTATCCCATTTAGTGATTCAAATATTCAAATCTCTATATGCAAGTAGAGCAGATCTGCAGAAATATCAGTTTAACTTTTAAACCTTTTATTCCTGATTAATTCAAAGCTCCGATTGAAACGTAAAGGTTTTACTGTCTGTGACCTGTGCTTAAATATTTCCACAGCCAGTTTGCAAGATAAATATTCTCCAAACCAGGAAACAGACACAAAGGTCTCCCTTAACTCTGATGATTTTCTATAATTTATATGATGACATCGTGATTCCAGGCACTAACCCTTGCTCTTGCTATCACATGCTGGATGAATGCTACACCGTCTCACCACCCCTTCCTGATCCCTTTGATCCAGGCAGACACACCAGCTGCAGCAGCTGCTGACAAATGTCTGGGGGAAGAAAATTCTGTTCCATGAAAGATTTAAAGATTATCCTGGTTGATTCAACTGAAACAGGAACAAACCTTCTGAATTTATTTTGTGAAGAGAAACCTTGTCTCAAACCTGTGATGATCTAATTTTGACAAAATGGGAGTGTTTGTATTTTGTGTTGTAACACAGAATTGAAAAATGTTTGAATATTCAAGAACATCAAAGTGAAAACAATTTAGTATACAAACTAGAAACATGTGTTGAAACAGGACTTTTTCTTCCATCTTGTGCGTTGAAACATCAGCAAATTCAGTTCCACTTTCTCACAGCATGTCAAATTCCTCAGATTTCCATATCCTAGCAGACTTTTCCACCACTGCTTGTTTCACCACTTCCACTGCTTGTACCTACACCAGTTTCAGAGCTGCTTTGCATTGATACTGGAGTTACAAGAGTCCTGTCACAGTATTTGTACATGTGGGGCCACATTTTTGGGGGTTGTTTTGACTACAGCTGTGCAAATTTGCTTGAAAAGGCAACCTAGCACAGGTCTGCTTGGGACACCAGCCAGCTCTGCCTGGCATGCAATGGAACACAAACGAAGGTTTTTCTAGCTCTAATAATCACAGCCAGACCTGGTGCTGCTTAATTTAACAGCATAGCTCAGAGGCCAAGATTTTCTGTTTGCAGAATCACATGGGAATTGTAAAAGGCTCAGAATGTCTGAAAATCAGACAGCTTATGCAGATGGCTGAACAGCGTGCTTGGGGACACAACTTCAGGCAGACAGTCTTGAAAGTCTTGGCTGTACCAGCTGTAGGAAGGAAGGTGATAACCATTTTTCTTTTATATTGTGTAGAGACGTAGGTATACAAAGAACTGAGTCATATTGCTTAGTTAAGAAATCTTACCTCTGATCTAGAGCATACTATATTGTCCCTCTTTCATTTGGATATCCGTAACCTTATCATGAAAAAGTTAATCCTTACTGTGACTGGAAGAGAAATCACATTTATCCTCATTATTGTCATTTGTTTTGAAATGGGGAAACCATTTTCGCTGCTGTATTTTTCCGCAGCAGAAACTAGACAGGGTATCATGGAAAAGTGCCTGCACGGGAGAACTGGTGCTAAGACAGGCCAGGACAGAGCCTCAGGGGAGACACAGGGAAGCAGATGCTGACATAAGCAGCAAGAGTAACCTCTTTTGGCCACTCAGAGATCACCTGTCCAGCTCTTCCACTGTCTTTCCACAGGACCTACTTGAACTGGACATCTCAGTCCCCTAGATGTGCAACCATGTGATCATAGACACAAGTCCCTTTCCTTGCGATTGCCTGTCATTGCTGATTTGATATTGAGTCCTGTGACTCAGCCTAGGTATGATGGACACTCATCCATTTGTCCACAAAATAGTCTCTGGTCATAGATGAGCCAGTCCTTTTCTGGAGCACATCTGATGAGGTGCTGCAGGGGAGGGCATGGCACGTGTCCCTCAGACACCGGCAGTGGCTGTGTGGCCCATCAAAGCTCAGAGGCTGGCTGCTGCATCTTCTGAGTCCTCCACTTTCATTTGAGCCTCATTTTCTTCAGGGAGGAAATGGTGGTGTCCTGGGAGCAAAAGGCACGGAAAAGCTTGTGTTTAGTTACCGCCCACATTCTCAGCCTTGCAAAAACTGTCCCTGGTTCACCTTACCCACTGGCCTTGCTGGTGTCCTTGGGAGTGTGAGACACACACCCATGATCAAACAGCAGGGGGAGGCGAGCCTCTGCCCTGGCCCCTGTAGTTGGCACAGGCAGATGTGTCCTCGAGGCACAATTCCCCTGCATGCAGTCCTCTCCCGCCCTAAGGTGAGCAACAAATTCCCTGGGGACTGCTTGTGATGGCGCTCTTGTACCCTCTGGCATGGTGAGAATGGGGTCACTACAAGCTGCCCTTGTTACAGGTTTCTTCTTCCTGGCCAGGCACATTTTTCCTTAAACAATATCTAGGTTTCCACCTTATCAGTACTCATCCACCCCTCACCAGACGTCATGTGCCTGTCCAAGCACTAAAACAACATGACCTTGCTGAATTTCATTCATTTCATGGCCAGCACTGCTATGCAATAGCCAAGGAGCTTTAATGTTTCACTTGTGGCTAACAAAAGCTGGCAGCAAGCTTTCCTCTTGCCCCTCTGCCACATGAAATCGCTACAGCCCTTTGAACCTGATGGGCAGTACTGCCAATTAATGCCAGCACAGCTGTGAGCCCAGCGGGCACCTGTGGGGAGAATGCAGCTACAGAGGGGAAAGGGAGCAGGGCAGTGCTGCTGTGAGGGGACTGTGCCTCCTGGGTGAGGAGATGTGGGTGCAGGAGATATCTCCAAGCAACACATTTAAGAGTGTTTCCTCGATAAAGAACAGGTGTCATCACAGCAGGGTATCCCACCTGCCCTGCTGCAACTGGATACCTCTCAAGTCCACAGCCAGATGCAGAGGTGCTCAGGGGGTGAATGTAATTTTCAGCAGAACATTATAATTTAATTTTCCCTGGAGAAAAAAAGATAGCTTTTCACTGCCACAGAGGCTGAACCTTGAAATACTTTCCTTAAAAAACAGAAGTTGGAATTCAGTTGTGTCCTAAATAAAAGCTTATCAAACTGTAAATATCACCATCATCCATCATGATAAATGAGAGAGTTATATTGCAGGGATTGTATCACAGGAGATGCAGATCAGCTGAGAAGCTTGAGTACAGAAAAGTTCAGAGGTATAAAGAAACAAGATTGCAACATTTCCCTGAAAGGTTGAATGCAATGTCCAAACTAGATAATTTCAGTGTATGAATTAGAGAGAGATTTTTTAAAACACCATTTTTTTCCCCAGAAAGCACATGCAGTGAAAACACGTATTTTTCAGTGGTAAAACAGTTTAAATAAACCAATCCAACTAATTTTGGATTATAATTTTGTTTCAAAATATAATTTTGTTTCAAATAGTACCAAGAGGGAAAAAGTCATTACAACAACATGAGAAGACACGCCACCCCCAGCAGACACATTCCAAGAGAAAACAAAACAGTCTCTGGACTCTGGGTGGTTCAACTTTCCTAGCACAACCTAATCAATAATCTCACACGTGAACCTTGCCAATAGCCCTGCTCACAGGCAAACACAGGACACAAACACTGATTTCCCAGAGGGAAGGTGTTGCCTCTGAGTGCATGGGAACAGCCACCGTGGACCCGTTGCTCCACACACATCTGTGGCTTCAGGCAGGGAACTCTGAACCCATACATAAGGATGTGGCATTTGTCCTGGCTAAAAGCATTTCAGTCCAAACCTAAATTTCACCGTCATTCCTGCCACCCAAATTAGTCCACTATGAAAGGTTTTCAGAGCTGTGGAAAGGGAAGGCCTGCTTGGTAATATGCTATTGGAGCTAAGCAATGTATTCACACTTCATTCACTCTCATTTGGAGAAGGAGCATGTTCTCTGGGAGCTCTGGCAGTCACGATCTTGCCGTGTGCCAGCAGTGCCACACTGATGCAAAACTGTAAACACCACATTGACATGTAACAAATAAGATGCAGAAAGTAATAATTCGCCTCAAATTGCCACTACTAAAGCCTGACCTGCAGAAGCTGAGTCTGTTTGGGGCAAATGTTCTTCAGAAATGTTGTAGACCCAAATGGAATAAGGATGCCAAGAAGAATGATTAGCTGTCTAGAAACCTTTTCAGAAAAATTGAACTAATGGAGCAGGTTGCCTTGGGAAGCTGAGGGGGTTTCTAAGAATAGGTTAGAGAACATCTGTCGGAAATGGTTAAATTATATTTGATCTTATCTTGTAGGAGGGGAAGAGACTAGCTGGCCCTTCAACATCCCTTCCAGAGCTATTTTTATGTTTCCATGACAACTCTTTTGCAGATAGATTTTTCTTTGTATCAAGGCACTGGGATACTCTGAGGTGACTCATGAAAGCAGATTTTGGGACTTGACGCTTAACACCTACATGTGAATTGCTAATAACAGTTTTTTCCTAGATTGATCCTCATATTAATTATTTAAGGACACTTTTAAAAAATAAATCTGTCGTGATGCCCTTTTTATCCTATTCACATCCTCCCATTGAAATTCAACCAAGGATGGGATGACAACAGAGAGATCCAGTTTTGGTAGGACAAAGAGGGAAGAACAACATTTCCTGCAGTCGCTACTAAAGGAAGTTTTTATAAGTAAGATTTTCCAGCTGGAATTTGCCCAGGTATCCCACAGTTCGCATCATTGCTCTTTAAAAGGCAATGTTAGAACAAGTGTCCGATTTGCACTGCCTGGCCAAGATGGAACTGTGCAGCTGCAGCCTGGGGAAGGCCCTGAGGGGGAACTGAACACAGTGCAGAACCAGTGCAGAAGATGCTGCCAGCTTGGACATACTGAAAAGGAAGCCAGAGAAGAAGCTGCAAACCAAGAGACCACAAATCAGCCAGGACTGATAAAGAAGTACTCAACAAGCAAATATTCTTGGCCAGGGAATGTGCTCCTACAGGAGGTTTCCGCACCAGCACCAGCACAGAAGATGGAAACAGCTACTGAGTGACAGCGAGATGGTCAGATACAACAGGGGAGATGGGGGAAATTAATTTTGCCTTTTAGACACAAGCTTAAATTTTCCTCCCTACGTGGTATTCTACACCCTCCTTATGTAACTGTAGGAAAATGTTAGCTAACAGGCTCTGGTCTGCTACCCTGAGCAAGCTCTTAACCAGCCTGGCGGGCGGCTTGGCAATTGCCTAGCATTCAAAAGCCCGGATGGAAAATTCTGAAACAGAAGCTTTTGCCACGTAGCACATTGGCATCCTGAGGAAAAGACCTTGGCCTGGAACCAGGTCCTTCTGAGTAACAACATCAACCCCTGGGACAAGCTAGTGTGGATATTTTTTAATTGTAATTTACACACTACTTAAATAATTTTAGACAGTGGCAGAAGCACAAGAGTTATAAGACCACACAATCACCTACTGAGACATAAAGACAACAATTATGAACTGATATTACATGGTGCTAAAAATACAACCACTTGCCTTTCCCTCCCTCCAAACTGTTTTTCTTGAATTTTTTCTCTTTGCTGCACCCCACCTCAGCTTCACATGACATTCCCACAGGGCCAGTCCAGGCCACATTTCCATGGGGGATCTGCTGGTCCCCCAGCATATATCCAATGCCCCTTTACAGACCTTCTTGCTGGGGCTGCAGCCAGCCAGCCAGAGCAAAAGCTGGGCCACATGAGCCACGGAAGGTGTCTCACCCTGTGGCTGCTCCTACTGAGCAAGGCAGCAGCAGAAACAGAATGAGGAGCTGGGCCAGACTCACAGCTCACTTGGGCTAGCATTTAACTTGTGGATATACTGGTGTGCAGCTGTGGAGAGCGAGATCAAAGCGAGCTGTCAAGCTCAAAAGGGAATACAGAGCGGAGGCAGCTCTAGGTTAAAGTCATAGGAAAGGCACTGGGGTGCTTACTTGCATTTGTAGATACTCCATACATTATACCATACATTATGTTCTTCCTGCCTCTCTAGTCAGCCAGCAATGCAGAACTGCAAGTTCCTGAGGAAATGGCCTTTAGCTCTTCCACCTGTCCCCAGTGTGGCTTGTGGAGACCTCTCCATTGCTCTGGGAGCATGCAGGACATGGACTGGGGCAGCTGGCACTGCTGCATTCAGACAACTTACTTAACTGCTGAAAAGCTTCCTTAGCATCCAAGGAAGGTACAGAGGTGAAAATGCAATAGGCTAAAAGGAGCAGTGGAGTCCTTCATAGCAACATGAGATGAGGATGCATCATTTTATTTTTGGTATCATTCAATCCTTTCCCCACACGGGACAACATCCAGGCAGCAGAAAGGGTTCCTTGACTGCGTTTCTCAGTATTACCAAGAGTGGGTGATTCCAGCTGTAACTCTAGCCACTTCAGATTAAGTATCACTGGTCTAAGGGATTTGTTTTTATTCCTTCTGTAGTCAACAGATAGAGCAAAGCAGCTGCAAAGGGGTGATTCACCCCACCCTAAAATAGATGGAATGAGTCATGACCAGACAGGCTTATCTCCTTTCACTGATTATAGAGAGAGACCAGACAAATATCTTAGGTGAGATGCCATGGCTTTTAGATGGGTAAAATTAAATGTGTGGTATCCCACTCTATAATCACAGAGGTCTGTAGGTTTCCTGGCCTGATGATTTTTCTGGGAGGGAGAAGTTTTTCCATCTTTCACTTCTGAAACGATATCAAGTGTTCTTGTGTATTTAGAGAAATGTAGCCCAAACAGAGGTCTCAGCTCTCAGCACAACAGCAGAAATTCCAGAGAAGGATAAATAGGGCTCTAGGCAGCAGGACACAAAGAAAATCCAGTCTAAGTTATGTGTGCTCCATAGTGACTTAACAGAATGGGAAGTGTTTATTATTAGTAAAATGCATTTGTGGTCCCTCAGCACCACTTGCTCTTGCAGTTAAACAAACACACCATGGGACACTTTCTGCAGACACTGAGAAGGGAACCAGCTGAAGTGCTAGAAAATGACAAGATGCCTAAACCCAGGCCTTTTTCTGCAGGCATTTTGTGTAAAATCTGCAGTCTCTTCTCCTCTGTGCACGTGCTAAGAAATCTCTTTCCTCCTGACAGTGGAGAGGTGCAAGGTTTGCCGCAACACAGTAGAAATATAGCCATGTAGCTTCTCAAAATTTCAGCATGTTTTACAGAATAATAAATAATGGCCTGTGGCACAGGTTAGGACAAAGCTTCTAAAAACAAGTGAAGTCAGTTTTGCTGGATAAGGTATTGAGCAGGTTGATTACGAGGGTGAAAATATCAGAGCCCAGAAAAGACTGGGGCAGTGATATGGAGAGGGAGAGCAGAGCTGCTGGCAGAGAGCAGAGCGATGCCTTTGCACTGCCAAGCACATTTCCTGCAGTGTCAGTATTTGATTTGATTGCATTTTCCACATGACATCTGCCAAGGTGGCCGAGCTGCAGAAGAATAAGGCCTATGGACAGTGGCAGTGCCTTTGGAACTTGTGGTGGAAATTGAAACACCTCAGCATAAACAAAAGGCCTGTGACTTAAGCTGCAAGGGACACTGTGGGTATAGACAAGAAACAAGAAGTGAGCTGCCGCTTGGGAGTGTCTGGAACACAAACCAAAGCAAATATATTTCAGCAGAGCTGTACTGAAACTGGGGAGACCATTTAGCTGAAATTTCTAACAGCTGCCTGGGCCCGACCACTTCTGGAACACTTGTAGCAATTTATAGTGTTACCTCCTGTGATGAGGGAGGTCTCCATCACTCCCAAGTTAAGGAAGAGTTAAATAACAACATCCCAGGATCCCAGGGCTACCTGACTCAGAGGCTCAGACCACCTGGTAGATAGCTACATACGGGAGCAATCCACTGGACATTTGCAGCAGTGAGGAGTTAAAATCCTTGTTTCCCCTTTCTTTAGACAAATAAATCTTTCTGTGGTTGCCTGGAAGGAAAAGCAGGCTGTGGTATGTGGACATCTGGGAGAGATTCAGGCCACCCTTTGTGGTGTGGGGGGAGACCAGTGTGGTGAGGCTGCTGTGGGCCACCTCCTGCCCCAGGCTGCTTGATGGTTTGGCAGTGGCCTTACAGCTCCTACTTCTCTTGCAGCTGCACTGGGATGCATTGTCCCCCAGCAGCTCACATCTGAGGGAGATGGGCTTGTCCACACCAGGTTGTTCTGTGTGTACCTTACTGGCCGTGGAGTATGTGGCTTTCCAAGAAAATAGGTCTCTGAAAAACCTCACAGAACAGGAATACAGGACCTATCAAAGAAATAGCAAAATAATGAAATGAGCGAGTTAATAGCTCTTGGATCTCCCTTTCCAGCAGTGCTGGGTGTGCCTTCCTATTTACATTTGACAGTGTTTTTCTCACACCATAAGGACAAGTAGCACAGACTTTGCTTTTCTGCACGGAGGCACAGAGGAGCCTGGCAGAGTCAGACCCCATTGAGCTGCTCAGAGAAGACTGTGCCTTCTGCTGAGATGTCCCCATCTGAACGGTCTCCTTGAATGTCTCCTACTGAGAGTCCAGAGGCACAGTGGCAGAAAAACACTCTGTGCTAACACTTCTATGCAGAGTTGTTTTGGAAACAGTCAAACATGCCAAGTGAAAAAAAAAAAAAAAAGGCATTTTACCTGAAGGAAATTACTTCTGCCAGACAATGAGCTATCAGATCCCTTCCAGATGGAATTTGTATTTTGAATCAACGCTGTGCCCCAAGGAACCGTGTTACAGAGCAGGAGGTACTGACCTTGGAGGAAGCGGAAAGGTTTGCATGACTTCTTTGTGCCTGCTGCAGATCAGAGCTGACCCTCCTTTTAATGGACATGCAAAGTTTGTGGCACTATGATGATAGCTTTGAAAATAGACATGGAACAAAGACACTGAAGGGCGCAGTGGTTTTGGAGGTTGTTTGGTTTCTCTCAAATTGAAACAGGGGCACTTAAATAGGTTATGAGCATGGGAAGGAGTCCCAGCTGCAGGAAGAACATATAATAGGGCAGTAATTGTGATTCCAAATGCAATGAAATCCAGCAATATCAAAGTGATGCTGATACCAGCTTTGTGCACCCTGCTGTGGCATTATGGCCTGACACAGCTGTTTTCTGCATTGCCTCATTGCGTGGCTGCTCCCTCAGAGCTGGAGTCGTGCCTGGCCACTGTGCTCCATGGTCTGGCAGCCCTCGCTCCTCTTCCCTTGTGAAGAGCTGGAGCAGAGCAGGGCTGCCTGCATAGTATGGAGCCTCAAAGTGGGTTTATGCCCTGTTTTTGAGAGAGATATAGGAAAAAAGCCATCTTATGTGGTAAGCTGTGCTGTGGAGTGATAATCACAGGGATATGTCGTCATTTCCTAGGGGGAACATATCACAGGGGGAGCATAAGGCTTGTGACTGTCCAAGAGACACAGATGCACAGCCAGCCCTGATCCTCACAGCCTCTTTGTCCAAAGACTGGTGGTATCATGCTATGAGGTGAATCATGGTGCTGGTTTCCCCTGCTTTTATGAAAGATGCAAGTGGTATTGCCCATGGCTGTTACATGATCTGCTTCCTCTTTAAAATGTTCTTCCAAAAACAACATTCCTTCGGTATTATCTTCTCCTTTCTCTCCTTTCCCCTTCTTCCTAATCCCTTCTCCACAAACTGGTCATTTGTCACTGTCTTCTCAGACTAAATTCCCCATCAAATCCTCCACCAGAGGTGGAGCAAAGGGGCTGCAAACATCCTGCATACCAGTCCTCGAGGCTTCACAATGCTTTGCACAGGCAAATCATGTTGTCTTCTCCAAAACTTTCCACAGTCACTCCTGTCTCAAAACAGATTATCTCGGAGGATGAGGTGGGCAGTAGAGTGACTTGTAAATGCCAAGAAAGCTTAGTGTGGGGTGCTTGAGGAGCAGCAAAGGATCTTGTTCTTCTCTTCTCCATCAGTCGCTTACCCAGGCTTGCCACTCAGTAAGCAGCTGGTATATTTTTAATTAAAACATCCACCTCACAACTTCTACTTGGTTTTAGTTTTACAACACTGAAATTACCAGCAGGATGCTGTGAATAAGCTCATGTAATTTTTACAGGAGGTCAGGTGCTAATTTTGACCAGCTTAACTCAAGCACTTTACTCCAGGTTTTTATATAGAGGCTTTCAAACAGCTGAAGGCAGGGGACCAGGTCAGAGCTCAGGGTAGGGCAGCTTGTCAAGGGAAAGATGGCCAGGGTGAGGAGAAAACCAGATTGTATACAGTCTAGCACTGCTGTGGCTTTAGTCTCTTAGGATTAAGTAACTTCACTGAGAGCAGCCAGAAAACAGCTCCAATGTACACTGCAGCTGCAAGCAGCGTAGGCACAGCCCAAGGAACAAGGTGATGCCACTACTCCCAGGTAGTCACATACCTGAAACCAGTTGCCCCTGCTCACGGCTAATGTCTAGACTGTGCTTTCACTCACCTCCCTCTGAACAACCCCACCAGTGGCTAAGAAATATCCTCAGGCGGGGCGTGGAGGAAAAAAGCCAAAGGCTCTTGCTTAAACCAGTCCTGTACTTGCGTTGGCTTCAGAGAAGTCACCCCCAGCACCACGCACAAACCAGAGAACAAAGTTTTACACCCTTAGGACTGGATCTCGTTTTCTGGGAAGTCAGTGACTAATCCCCGAGGAATGGTTGCGGGTGGGAGATGGCTGCTGCACAGTGCTGCTGCCTCACAGCTCAGCTCGCCCCCGGTGGTGGGCTGAACACGGCTCCGAGGAGCTCCACAATAAGCACACTTCCTCGTGTTGCCCAGTAACTGTGAAAACAGTGCTGTTTCTCACACTGATCCTCCCCATCCATCCCTGCCAGCCCAAGCGCTTCACCTCTGGCTGAACTGGTTATCACAGAGATGCTGGATGAAGAGTGGTCAGACAGACAACAGGGAAAGGGGTGGACTGAACTCTCCTGGTGATGAAATTCAAAATTTCCTCTCCAGGAGAACCCTAGCTATCCCTGTACTGGGGAAGAAGTGGCCATCGGGAGCTGCACACATTCACTGATCGGGAAAGCTGGAAAGAGAAAAATGGGAAGACAAAACTTGCTTCGTACTTGCTTTCACACCCTTCAATCTGAAGACCTGAATTCATCCAAACCATCTAAGGGGATCTAAAGCTCACCTTTCACCTCTTGGGATAGAATTAGGCTAAAACACCCACCCCCTTTGGCCCTCCTTCTGCGTCACTGTCAGAAATAAGAGTCTGTGTGTGGGAAAGCCCCTTGTGCTCCAGCAGTGACAGCAAAAGCTGGGAAACTAACCCATTCCTGGAAATCCCCTGCAGCTCCAGGAGCTCCAGGCTGAAGAGAGAAGCCAGAAATGACCAGCACTGCACTCTGGGAAAGCCCAGCCAGCCTGGAGGGCCAGACAGGGTCTGAGGGACAGAGCACCACAGTCACTGGGGCGTGCTGCTGAGCAGCAGTACAGGGAGCTGCAGGGTGGTGAAGGACAGTGGGGAAGGGTGGTGGAAAGGAGCCTGGGCTTTTCCAGCAGAGAATAATCCAGGAAAATTAAGATGGCTGAGGGGATTTTTCTTTCCTCCTCCAGCCTCCCATGTGGGACAGGAGTTACCAGGGGCCATCTGAGACTGAGCGGGACCAGCTTCTGCTTCCTCTGCATTTTCGTTTTGTTTATATATGTGTATTACTGTCTGGAAGAAATGTCTTCTGCATTCCAGACAGGGATAATGAAATCCATTCAGGGCAGGCAGAATGGGGATGAAGGCATCCCAGACAGCGCAAGTCAAGGCCTTGGCTGTGCACAGGCAGCAGCCCAGCGGTTCCACATCATTGCCACACACCCTCACACACAGGGCTCGGCTTCCTTCAGCCTCCTCCCCCTTCCTCCCGCCGATCCCTTCTCTTCCCCTCCATCCGGTTCCCGAGGGAACCAAAGTGCACTTAGGAAGATGCAACTCATCATCCTGGGACTCCCTCAGAGTATTCAAAACCCCCTTCTCATTAGGGTTTTTCACATCAAAATGGTTTGATAAACGTTTTGACCTCTACATACCACTGATAAACTCTGAGGGCTGCTCCCCTCCTCCCTCTACCCTTACTGTAAATATCTTGCAGATGCTCTGCTCATTTTTGTTCTTTTACAGCCAGCTGGCAACTTTGTTGGCATGCCAAAGAATTTCAGACCTTGAAGCAAAGCAACCTTTTAGTCTTCAGCTCTGAATCTTTCCTCACCAATATGCAAATGAGTTGATATTTTTAAGACTTCTATTTAATTTTGCCATTAAACCATTGGACAAGAAGTACAGTCTAGAAAATGCTGTCCATTAGAATGAGAATATTAAGTGTATGCAGCTGAGAAACCTTATGGAAAGGGCCAAGTGAATTTCACAGAAGGTTAATGCCTTCAGACAAAATATTTAAACCAGTCTATAACATTTTATAATATGGATAGAATTTTCTATTAAATTCCTTGGGTGAAGCTAAAAGTTCACCTGGAAGGATCTCCTTCAGTATTGAATTTTCATTTATTGGGTACATCTCAGACATTTCCAACTCTGTTCCCATATAATAGCATTGTTTTCATCCTTATGACACGCTAAAGATTTTCCGTAGAAGAAGAAGCAATGCAGCTGACAGGATCTGCTAGGTAGTACCATTCTAGGCATCAGCATGCACAAACTGCATTAAGTCCATGAGGCTGACATCTGAGGAATGTGCACAAAATCACGGGAAAAATGTGCTGGACACAGTTGATTTGGAGCCCCTGTGGTGCTGTGTGCTGTGCAAGGAAGAAAGCCAGAGAGAGAGGAATTCAGTTCTCTCTCTGTCTGTGGTGAGAAGAACAGATGAAGCACAGGGGAGGGAGATCTGAGGCTGGTTCAGTATAACCTGTCTTTAATGGAGCTCATTAGTTTGGACTCTGGGCCACACAAACCCAGTCACACGGCTCCCAGGCAGCCTGGGGCGCAGGCTGGGCGAGGCTGTTCTACTCACCACGCACCACACAGGCAGATGCCCCGAGCAAGAGGCTTGTCTGAAGGAAGCCAAGTTAAGCCTGTGGTTTCCAAGTGTTCCCAGCACTCGCTCCTTTCCCACTGCCATTCCCACGCAGCAGCCGAGGGAGCTCTGAAGTGAATTGCAAATGGGCACAGGCCTTTTCCTGCTTCTCCACACAGACTGTTAGTGCAGTGACCCTCTTCAGCACGTAATACCACATGTGGCACCATAAACATGAGTAACAGGGAGGCGTGAGGGTGATGTAACCAGAGCGTGGGTACAAACTGGTTAGGCAGGTGTAGCTGTTGGGTAAAACATCTACAGAGCTTGGCTCTGAAATGGAGAGGTTAATCTGTGAATAAGTGGGGAAAGGTGCAATAATGTGAAGATCGGCTGAACATGGTGGGGTGGACAAAGGCAGGAACAGAACAGGACTGGAAAATCAGGGAGGGATGAGAAGTGCCAGCAGAGGATGGAGCAGTGAAAATGAGGGAGAACAGCATTTTGAGGAGACAGTTAGGCTACTGAGTGGAGAGGATGAGCAGAAGCCAGACTGATGACCTGTCAGACAGTTCTGGAAGAGACAAATCTAAAATGAAGTTACAAATCCTGTTTCTGAGGCAGAAATGATTGATTTGTGCATCACTGTTACTTTTATCCAGCCTACCAAATGAAAGGTTTTTTGCTGTCACAGCATGACTGAGGCATTTTCAAGAACCATTGCTGGAGGCCACAGCTGAATACATCAAGCAGTTGTGTCTAACTCACTTGAGTGAATGCACTGACAAAGAAGACACTGTTTTAAAATCTTTTGGATGCTTAAGTAAAAGTTCCTGTTTCTTGTGCACACAGTATTTCCACTTTCCCCTTTCTCCTCCAAATGCCATCTTTCCCTCTGACTTATGGTCTGGATAAAGAAGCAAGCACAGCCAGTGTCTTGGGGTGACCAGCTGCCTACTGACTCCTGGCAAGCAAGAAAGTTAAAGGAATGGATTCACAGGTCGTGTGTGCAGAGTCAGACTGAGACACAGCTGAATTACTTGCTTCCCCTGGCTCAGCACCACCTCTGAACCACATCCCAAACCATCAGCTCCTGACAACTGAAACACTGTCTCTGAGTGCCCCTGGGATGAATCCCTGCCTTGCTGCAGTGTCGGAACACAGCCATCCTGCCTGTCCCTGCTAGCAGCAGCCCTAACCCTCTGCAGTCCTTTGGGATGAGTCCCATCCCAGTCTAATCAGCTCGATCAGACTTTCCCCTTCCCATCACAACTGATGTCAAACTGAATCAAGGTCTGACAACCTGAATTTCCCAGTCTGTCATTACACCTTTATTTATTATCCCTTCCAGATTTCAGTGCAGGGATGCCTTCCCCCCAGTCTATTCACACATCTTCTGACGTAGTCTTTTCCTGTTTTTGCCTCCCAGACCCAGTGCTAACTGGGTTATGAAGTCAACCAGCCTGAACCCGAGTTCTTAGCAGTGACCTCTTCACCTGTGACGTAGGGAAGTCCTGCAGCTCACAGCAAGCTGAGGCAGAGGTGCCCAGTGGCCTGACCTGCCTTATGGGTGTGAGATATCCAGCAGCAAGCCAAAACCTAAACAAAACATAACCACTAAACAAAAAATAAGTGTTTTGCAGAAAATACATAGCGTGTTATGAACACAGTGGAGCTGAGAAGGATTTTCCTATGTATGTTATGCTCCCCGAAGGAGGAGATAGAGAAAAATTTAAGACAGTGGCCTTTCTGCCAGAGAGACAGACAAGATGTGAATCAAGGCTCCTACAGGACTTGAATATCACAGTCTGATTAAATTGTGTCTCTTTTTCGTGGGTATCAAAGTGCCAGGGTGGCTAGAGGGCTCTAACTGAGGGGACAGGAGTCTGGGTCACTTGGTTGCTGATACAGGGGATGCCAGCACATGTATCCCAGCATCTGCAGTACAGAGGAGGCCAGAGGAGTTACAGGTAAGGGATGGGCCAGGAAAGCAGTAAAGGAGACTTTCTATTTTGTTTACTTATTGTAACCTTGTTTCCAGCATTGTAATGCAAAGCCAGATCCTGTTTCTTCCTAAGTAAACTCTTCCTCTGTCTTTATCCTTACATTCCTTTGCAGCTGGAAGGAGTCCAAGTAGGACTCTCAGACTCAGTGGCTTTTTTTTTTT
>VYXC01000952.1:163510-180369 GCA_013397175.1 Platysteira castanea
TTTTTTTTTTTGTTTCCGATAACTAATGTAAATAAAGCTTTATGTACCCTCCCTGTCTTGGGTGTTTGCACTGTGACATCTGTTTAGCTTCATAAAATACAAGGACCCTCACTTGACTCCTTCAAGCTGAATGAAGTGGGAAGTAGACAGCATGGAAAAGAGGTTAAGGAAAAGCAAGACACTGTATACACAGACATACTCTGTCAGAGGCCTTACACATTGGGAGCTGGTTCTTATCAGCCTGTGGGCACACAACCAGGCAGTCTGCAAACTGCTGCACACAACTGCAGCACCTGCAAAAGCTGTTTTGTGATTACATGATTATGTAATACAATATGATGTAACGTGAAACTACACCTGAAGTTGCCGAAAACCTGGCTAGTAAAGGTGAGGTTCAGTTTGGCATAGATCTGCAATGCATGTATAAAAAAGGCAACAGCTTCCTGTACGCATATGTAAATCAGCTGTTAGGCCACATATTTGAGTCTGTAATACAGGTTTTACTGTAGATGGCTTTCAGCTTTGGACACCTAGCTCCACTAGGTTAGATCTAACAGAGTTATTTTATTCCCAAGAGAGGTAGCTTTGTGAGGAGCAAAAGGGGCATGAAATCACTTCAGCAAATAAGGATGTACATCTCTCTTTGCTTGCCCTGTCTCTTACCCCACCGGGTCCTCAGAAGCCACTGATGCCTTCAACTTATACTGGCCACCAAGGATTCCCAGGCTGAGATATTTGTGTCCTGCTGATACAGCTACCATCCAGATGTGCCCATTTCTCCCCAGTAAGGCAAAGTGTAACATAAGTCCTGTGAAAGTTATTCTGTTCTCATTTAGACAACAATCTTCATAAAGAAATCTGTCTCTCTTCTAAATCCTATAACTTACAAAAGGAAAAAGGAAGCATAAAGCAAACCTAAGTTTAAATGACCTGGACATGGGCCTCACCAGAAAAATCTAAAATGGTTCTGTGGTCACAAGAACAATTTTCACTCCATGTTTCTGGACTTCATAACACACCACCAAAGGCTCTCGACACTGGGAAAAGTAAGATCTCTTAATGGAAATATTATAGAGTTGTAATTTGCTTAGGCAGCAGTTTCTGTAAAAAGATTTCTTACTATTCTAAGGAAATTAAAAACGTGTGTTTTGGGTTCATATAAAAAGTGCAGCCATTAGCAGAGAGAGGCCAGTAAACAGCAAGTGTGTTTCAGCAAAAGCCTTGGTGTAGTGCTATTTTAGGACAGCTGGATGCAAGTAGAGACTGCTGTGCTGAAAGATTTTAACAGAATTGTATGGACAAGATGTTTAGCTTGAAATGTAATGGATGGCATAATCAATATTAAATGAGCTGAAACTGGTTTAGGACAGACCTCAATCTGGGCTTGAATTTTGCTGCCACTTAGACCAGCATAATATCCTTGTCATCAGAGTTACAATTCAGAAGGCACAAATCACAAAAATTTTGTCTTTGCCCATGCTTCATTGTCATGATACCATCAGACCAGTGAGATCTGCAGACGCACGTTACCTTCACCACAGCCTGCTTGCCAGATGCTCTTGCAGGCTAAAGGAAGATTTTACCCAAAATGGTGGATGGCTTGTTTTTCTCAGGGTGCCCTCTGGATTACAATCTGGAGGCTCAGGATGTATCTACCTGTGGTGCCAAAATGCAGGGAAAGCTACACGCTTATTTACAGGATTTACTTAGTACATATTGAAGTGTGAAACCTCAGTGGATATCTGAGCGAATTATAAGGATTGTACTGCTGGCACAGTGGTAAAGGAGAAGCATGGAATTGTACACATTGAATTACACTTCCAAATACTTCGAAGTGTGGCAGATGAGTTAATATATACAAAATCACTCTTCTTCTGTTATTAAATCCATTAGTTATCTGTGAAACAAGCAATTTTGAGTAGATCTTGACCACCATTAAACAGCTCTATGGAGGAAGAAGTATTTAAACAGGATAAATGATTTCAGGTGTAAGACTTTTAAAAACAACTGGATGTTCAAAATATTTCAACACTCACATTTAAAAAATCCAGATCTTAATTTTCTCTAGTATCCAACACCCCAAAATGAAGTCACCCAAAGACATCATTTTGTAATGACAAATTGGTATCAGATCTTTGCAAAATTTAGCTCTACTGCTTAATCTGAAACTGAATCCCTTTGTATTTTCATCATATCCAGATTAAGTATTTAGGTCTGTTGTTTTTTTTTTTTTTTTAAATAGAGAGTGGCCCAGCTGAAATGCTTTGACAATAATTGAAACATGCCCAAGGTCAGAGTGTTGGTGAGGATCCAGGTTTCTAATTCTGGCTCCTCTCTAATTTAAACCCCCTATTTGATGAATTTACTCAGAATAATGAAGCCTGAAGGCTCAATGGGCTTGTGGTCATGCCTGGAAAACAAGTCTGGGTTTTTGTTTTTTTTTTTAACTGGAAAGAATTTATATTCATCATACTAGGAATTTAGACTGACTTCTATCATTTTTAAACACTATCGTGTCAAGGAAATGGGAGGAGCTGAGAATTGTACTGGATGTCTAATAAAAGAGACATGACAACTGAAAATCAGCTTGAACAGGGATTGTCTAACTGCAATATTCCTAATTAATAGTGGCCACATTCATGTTAGACAGCTAATGGTTTTAAGTAGCAGCTCTCTTGCACACCTACACAGCCCGAAGCAGTGTGCAGGCACCCTTCCTGGCGTGTCTGCAGCCCTGCCAGGGCTGCACTCAAAATGGGTTTCCCAGTTCACAAATGCATTGTGCCTGGCTGAAGCAATGCAGGACGAGCTGACCTGCCGTGTGAACTTTTCACAGTTGTTTTTGTGCTGTCTGGACCCTGTGGAATGTGTAAGTTTCCTGTTTCACCAGTGTACCATGACTTGCGTTTTGGGCAGGGAAACTTGTAAACATAATTAGATGGCTGGCAGCTACAACTCCCTTTGAAAATGCTGTCAAGATTTGTGCCTTTCATTTCTATTTTATTTGGGATGGATTAATCTGAAATTGCTTTAGGCTAACTTGCCTATTGCCTTAAGAATTTGGGTATTTCTCAGCACACTGTTTATGGGTTGCATGTGCCTGTCTGTCCAGAATAAAGGTGATGCAGAAATGGTACGATTTTCACAAGTCAAGCACTCTTAACTTTAAGCTAGTAAAAGATGTGATGTGTCATCTGGCTTCTTTCTGGTTTTCATCCTGAGTATCAAGATACACAGCTTTCAAATACCCACTAGCAGCAGGGTCTAGGCTTTCATAAGTCAAAAAACATGTGTGTTTCCCTGCTGAGGGTGATGGGCTGAAAACAGTTATTCTGCTCCCAAAGCAGCCTCCTCCTCTGTCGATGCTGCTGCTCTCTGTGGCGAGGCTGAACTGAATCAATGTAAGGCCAATACATTATCGATCACCTTCTGGGCAGGCATAACAAGCTTCACAGCCTCGGGGCTGTAGGAAAAGGACAAAGGGACTGACAAAGGGCAAGGTCTGCTGCTGGAAGTCAGCAGTTCCCTCCTCTAATTAGACACACAAATACCTGATTTTTGTAGAAACTGCAGACTGGGAACACCCTTTTCACCCACCTCTCCAGTGGCTGGGTAGGAGATGCAGATTCCCGGTGTCATTGCCCTTTACATTTCTCAAAATAAGAGGACACCAGAACTTGTAAGGACTCTAACAGGAGGCCTTCACCGCAGTTCTCTGGAACCAGATAAAGATTTACTGCCCTGCCTGTGCTGGGGGAGGAGTATCACAGGCAGATTGATTTCAGTGCATCAGGACTTTCTCTCATGTCAACTGTGATTCCATTGAATAGACAGAGAGGCTTTTCTAAATTGCTTTTCCAGAATATCAGGGAAGGAATTTAAAAACTAATAGGTGCAAGGAGGACATACTACTAACTTATCTTCAGTCGCTTGCAAAGCACTCTTAGATGAGCTCCTAAAGCCATCCTGTGAGAACTGCTTGATGGCTGGTGACAGGGATGTGCACTGACACCCACAAAACCCGGGATGACCACCCCTTATTTTTCTCCTTTTGTTTCATAATGGTTTCCCTTTTTCTGCCACTATGTTCAATAGAGATGCCCATGTCTACTATTTTATTTAATCTTCAAAGTATATTTTCTCCTTTCCTTTTGTCAATTCTGGACACATATTAGAATAGAATCTCAGAATGGTTTGGGTTGGAAGGCACCTTGAAGATCATCTCATTCCAACCCCACTGCCATGGGCAAGGACACCTTCCACTAGACGAGGCTGTAAACACTTGTTAAAAGTCCCTCTCCAGATTTCTTGCAGGCTACTTATAAGTACTGGAAGGTGCTATAGGGTCTCTCTTCTCCAGGCTGAACAGCCCCACCTCAGACTGTGCTCATAGGAGAGGTGCTCCAGCCCTCTGATCACCTTTGTGGCACTTCTCAGGTCTCCCTCTATGTTCCTCCCGTGCTGGGACCCCAGAGCTGGATGCAGGGCTCCAGGTGGGTCTCAGCAGAGCAGAGCAGAGGGGCAGAATCCCCTCCCTCCCCTACTGCCCACGGGTCTGTGGGTACAACCCAGGATGAGGCTGGTTTTCAGGGCTGTGAGTGCACATGAGTTGCTGTGTCATGTTGAACTTCTTGTTAACCAACAGCCCCAAGTCCTTCTTCCCAGATCTGCCCTTAATGATATTATATTGGCTGTCGCCAATAACCTCCTTATTTTCCATAGTTTTCCACCTTCCTTAGTTTCCAGAAGGATCTGCTCCATGATCTTGCCAAGCACAAGGGTGAGACTAACCAATGTGTAGTTCCCCCGTTCTTCCTTATTTCCCATTTTAAAAAATGTGTATTTTAAAATATGGGAATGATTTTCCAGTCAGTGGGAAATTCACAAGACTGTCACAACTTCTCAAAAATAATGGACACTGGCTTAGTGACTTCACCTGCCAGTTCCCTCAGGACCCACGGATGCATCTCATCAGGCTCCATGGACTGGTGCTTCTTCAGAGTCCTTAGATGTTCTTGAACCTCATCTTGTCCTACCGCAGATGGTTCTTCACTCTCCCAGTCCCTGCCTTTGCCTTCTGTGACTCAGGCAGTGTGCCTGGAGCACCTGCTGGGGAAGATTGGGGCAAAAAAGGTTGTTGAGGACCTCAGCCTTCTCCATATCTCGGGTAACCAGGTCTGTTTTCTTCCGGAGAGGCCTCACATTTTCCCCAGTCTTCTTTTCATCACTGATGTACCTGTAGAAGCTTTTTTTGTTGCACTCAATGACCCTGGCCAGATTTAATTCTAGCAGGGCTTTGTTTTCCCTAACTTAACCCCTGGCTGCTCAGACCATCTCTCTGTATTCCTGCCAGGCTAAGGGACTTTTCATTTAAAGTTCAGGTTGATCATGCTGTGTACATAAGCCAAATAAACCCACAGCTCAAAAATGCACACACAGCTCAATTTTTAGGGCAGAGTTATAGATCTTTCCTACTTTTCCTGGTGGCAAAGCCAGCATAAAGAGTCCCTGGTGTACACTCTCTGGGATGTGAGCTCACAGCTTCCCCAGCTGAGCTGACAGAATTGCTTGGGAGGCCATGTTGTACACAATTTTGCTGTGTTGGAAATTATAGGAAAGTATTGGAAAGTATGGGAAAATACCTAATTATCTGGAAAAGACCTAATTGTATTTGGAAACTATCCGGGTAAAATCGTCCCTCCTTTTCAAAGTCAGAACACTTTTCTATTCCAGCATGGAAGTTTTGCTGAAATATGACCTTGCTATTTTTATAGCTGATCCAGATCAGGGTTATCATTAGCTTAAGAGTTTCCAAACATGCTCTCCCAACCCCTTCTCCTCCTCCCAGGCTACTGGCAGTCTGCAAAAACTTGTAACAGCCACAGAGGGATCTTTTATTTGAGGCTGTGCAGGAGAATTTTCTGATTAAGCCTCTAGCTAGCATCATACCCATTCTGCTTATCTACCCAGCATGAAAACTATAGGAAATCCCAGTCTAGACCCAGATTCCAAAGCAACTTCTTTTTACTGACTTTGAAAAAGAAACTACATTTCAGTGATGTCTTTAGAACAATTAGAGAGGTTTTGCAGTGTCATCCGTTGTTACTTGCACATTTTTATTATTGCTTTAAAAACATTTATAGAACACTTGGACCTAATCACAGTCATCAGTTATTTGTCTCTCCCAGATTGTTACTCCTCAGAGGCAGAGGATGGACTGATGGAGGCAGATCTCAGCCTATGGGAAAGGACCAGGAGCTGTGCCTCACAGATCTCAGTTAATCACAGCACCCAAATTGCAATGATTTTTGTCAGCAACTGGGTGTGAACATGAGGTTTCTATTAAAAAAATTTTTTTTGAAACATCAGAGTTTATAAGTTGAAGACAAGTCTACCACGATCAGATTGAAATTCCCTCGAACCTTTTTTCCTCCTATTAAAAAGCTTCTTCATGATCTTCCCTGTAAATCCTGTTCAAAAGTAAGAAGCAAACCAAGCAAAGAATATTACTGTATTTTTATTCTCCTACCACTGCAAAAATGCTGTAACTTCTAGAGCTGTTTGCAAATGAATGAACAAAACACAAAGATCTACAGGGAAAAAAAGAGATGGATGTATTTTTATGGTTACATGTGACCACTGTGAACATTCCATCTCATGACAGGTGTAGCCTGTATTTCAGAATTTCTCTCAGTTAATCTTTTACACAGTTCAATAACTTGCAAGAACTCACACTCATGTCCTGGGAGGATATCTGTCTGCCTTGAAAAGTCCTTTTTGGAATTGTGCTGAATGCCAGGGGACAGCAACCACTTTCCTCTAATGCCCCATCACACCATTCTGAGATATTAACATTATTTACAGATATTCAGAGATCTCCTTTCATTGGCAGAGCCATGTAGATAAGGTTTAATACGAATGCAATGGAGTTTCAAATGCATAGATAATTAAAATTCCAAGTGCACATAAGGCCAGCTGTAGCTACCTGACGTGTTAGTGGGGAAGCCCAGGGACAAACTGTGCTCTGTTTCATCATGAAAATTGTGCCCACTTTGGCCTACCAGAAAATGGGAGTTTATCCTCAGCTTTGATATTTTGTTCACATTCCTTTTACCTTCAGGGCTTGCTCAAGTGCCCTTCTGCTTTCTAAGGTAATTAATGGGGGAAGTGAGGAGATCTGTGTTCCAGGAGGGTAGTATGCTCTGGGAAGGGAGTATATTCTGAGGACTGATGACCCGGAAAATTAGTCAGATAGACATAAGCTTTCTTTTTTTCTGGTTGTCTGCTCTACATTATAAAGATTCTCATTGTTTGGGTACTCATACATGGGTTTAACTCTAGATGTATTAATTAAAACATAGTCTTCAAAAAGATCAGTTCATGATCAGCAGCCTAGAAAAGCTGAATCTCATCGTGAAGGCTGCCCTCTCTGCCACAGCTCCTGGGCTGAAACAATGGATGGAAGGAGAGGGAGGGGAGGAGGAGAGAGAGGCAGTATCAAAACAAGAATGGGAGAAACAGAGGCAAACATAAGGGAACAAACTCCACAGGGAAAAGAAAACATAGGTCATGGAAGGGGGCAAAGGGATGAAGGGGAGGTGTAAAGCAAAAAATTAAAACAAACAGAGAACAAATGGCCTGGAGACTGAAAGACAAAAGGTGTCAGGGGAGGGTGGTGGAGAGGAGGAACTAGAGCAAATTTTTTAATCAATTATTGTCATTACTAATGGAAATCTTTTTTAAAAAACCCTGATGGAGGCAAGGTCCTCTCAAAAATTTACACATGTAGCATGGGAGGGTTTTGAATTTATTTAGATGCATGGCTATGAAACCCAAATTGTTCTCTGATCAGTGAAGAGAACTGTCAGCATGAATGATGTTTAATGGCTGGTCTTGACACTAGCAAGGATATCCTGCACATTTGATTTATAGCCCTGAGGAAATAGACTATGAAAGAATCTGAAATTCCAGTTTAATGATGCAGCCTATACATCCAACTGAAACACTGAACGTTCTTCTTACATTCTTTTGTTATGGATTTCATCTCATCTCAGAGCAACAAAATCTTAAGATGTGTTCCTGCCAATGAAAATTTGAATTAAATGTAAATTGGTCCTATTGATTAGCTATCTATAAAGTCTGAACCTCCCACTACCTGGAGGTATGATGAAAAGCACTCGCTCTCTTAAGCACATCTTCAGAGCACTTCCGTAGCAGGGAAAGGAAAACCTTAGAATGGTGGATCTATATGGAACAAAAAGATTGAAGAATAAGACTATGTGTTAGAATGCTTTTGGCTACACGTACTACATACACCACCACAGGTTTTAGGGGTTTTTCTGCCATTTATGCATCACATTCTTATATCTATAATCTGTTCTATTTTAGTAGAACTATTTTCTTGAGAAGAAGCTACCTAAGTAAATGTTTCCAGCACTGGTCCGTAACTGCTTTTAGCATTATTATCAGTTCTGGCCATCCCTGTTTTTTCATCCTAATTCCATAAATGAATGCCTATCCTTCGAGAATTTCAAGGACCAGAAAGTAACAATGAGCCTCTTCTGCAAATCCAGACTGAATACTGTAACAATTATTAGTTGATGGGATATACAGTAAAAAGAGTTCTTATTGACAGCACAATTTATAAGGTAATTTGCTTTTGCTAAAAAGTATTATAACATTTCTGTGCAAAGATGTGGCTGGCTTAGCTGTGTGCTTAGCCAGTTTTGAGCTGGTCTTTGGTGATGCAACCTAACCCAAAGAACAAGTACATAATCAGATAAGTAGCTCTGTGTTAATGGTACATCGTGATTTGGGATTATTAGGGTTTCCACTTAATTAATTTTATTTTGAAGACCATAGGTTCCACGTTGGTAAGTAAAGAGAATTAAAAACCCACAACCAATGAAAAGAAACATTCAAATCTGCCATCTATACTGGTATGGCTGGAATGCTGGTGAAGGATATACCCAGGAATTTAGGATTCAGTGCTTACTCAGCTTTTGTTAACACTCCCATAATTAGTTTTAATAATGAGATAATGCCTAAGGATCCAGCCTCTACTGTTACTGGGAGCTGTAACCATGTAAATGGAAGCAGAGCTGGCTCCTTAACTGGAGACCTATGAATTATTAGCTAAAGGAAAGACTGGAGCACATGGATGGGTTCTTATTTACACCAAGGCAAGAAAAGCAGTGAAAATGTAACTGCGTCCACTTCAAAGGAATTTGAATTGCAATAAATAATATAAATTGTGCCTGTAAACAAGAAGATAATCTATTGTATTGGATTAAATTGGCACTAAATTAAGATTTTGTAAATTTTCGTATTTTTTTCATGAAGTTCTTGACAAATAAATATCCTCAGAAAATAAAAGTGTTGATGTTAAATGCAATTCCATATACAGCAAGAAGCCCACACAGCAGAACTCTGTGGTAATCTCCTTACCCAGAGACCAATCACAAATGCACAATAAACTGAAGGGAAGAGACTGTTCTCTAACTATGCAGGAGAAGAAGAAGTGGGGGGAAAAAAGCCAAACCAAAACACACAACCCAAACCAAACCAAAACCATCAAAAAAATTTCCAAACCAAACAAAAAGCATAAACAGTGAAAAATCACGTAATTTTTCTTACTGAGGTCAGGTAAAATAATTAAGGATTTAAAAACAAATTATCTTAGTTCCATTATGCCTTTCATGAGGAAAACCACATTCTTCACTAACTTGCTGGACTAGTGAAGCACAAAACCATTCCTGATGGACAAATGCTTCTTTAGATACCAGGTGTATACAGAATTACGTGCTACTTTGTGGATTAAATTCTGCTAAATATTGATGGCAATCTCACTCCATCATGAACTGAACAGAAACCTAAAGAGCTATTGTCATGACAAGGATTCAACTTAATTTGATACAGCTCTCACACACGTGTATCACGCAATCCTTCTTCCTCACGTGCAGAGAGAGGGTTTGGAGAGGTATTTGCGATAGTGTACAAGATAAAGGGAATGTCCTGGTTCTGGTTCCTAAACTGGGTTAAAGTAATCACATTTAGAATAAGTCAGGAAGCTTGTACTGTGTCTACATTAACATTGTGATTTGGCATGGCTACAGAGTTAATCTGCCATCATGTTGGTTTGACTTGCAGAACAACCTTGGTGGCTATGTCTCACAGAACCACGGAATCACAGAATCAGCTGAATTGCAAGGGACCCACAAGAGTCATTTAGTCCCACTCCATGGGCCTGAGAGCATTGTCCAAACGCTTCTTGAGCTCTGTCAGGCTGCTGCTGTGACCATTTCCCTGGGGATCCTGTTCCGGTGCCCAGCCACCCTCTGGGTGAAGAACCTTTTCCTGATACCCAACCCAAACCTGTCATGACACAACTTCAGGCCATTCCCTCAGATCCTGTCACTGTCACCACAGAGAAGAAATCAATTAGATTCAGAAGCAGCTCCATCCCAAATGCCTCTTTAACATATTCTAACTCCTTGGGGGCATGGAAGGAGGAGAATATAGGGGTCTAAATCAGCAATTTTCTCTTTGGATGTCTTTGAACCACCTGTTTTGGGGACACTTTGCTCAGGGGACAAGGCCAAATGTTGTCTGAATGAGAAAATCCAAACTGGTGTAGTGTAACTATGTGGGCCTAAGACTCAAATGTCTTGCTAAAGCAGGCATAGTCAGTAATTGTCCCTTCTAGGAAGGTATATCTCACTGAGCCCTGCTATTGATTGTATAATATTCATTCCTCACTCATGGAAAAAAAGGTCTGATTTGATATATTTTGAAGGACAGCATGTGGGACACAGGTTCCTGAAGCTGAGAGCAGAGTCTTGGGAAGGTGTGGTGCTAAGAAAGAGGGGTGAACGGAATTTCAAAAGCTGCATGAAAGCTCTGTCAGAAATACAAATGAACATGAAATTCAAAGGCAAGGCTGCCATTCCCAAGGGAATTTCTCATTCCATGAATTACATTAATAAAGACTCTCAGGGCAAAGGGACCTATTTTCTATCTCCCGAAAATACAGTACTTCAAACAAATATCTCAAAGCACTGACTATGTTGGAAGGATGAAGTTGATACCAGAGACTGAATCTTCACCAGTCTGCCTCTCCAACCAGACACTGTCTCACTGCAGCCTTTGGATGATGCATCATCCAGATATAATAATCGTGAGTGTGATTCCAATTTCATTCTACATACTACTTCCTGTTCAAACTGGACTTGGAACATCAGTGTGCAGGATTCTGGAATAAATAACAAGGTTGAATTTAAGAGTGATTTAATGAATGAAATTGTGATGTTTTGACCCAAATTGAGACTTGTTGGATATTTAATGAGACAAGGAGATGTTTATGAAACTTGATCCAAAAGGCAGAATAGCAGAGGCTAAGACTTTTGCCCAGCAAAAATTAAATTCTGGATGGAGATCAAGTATGAGCCCAACTAATGATAGAAAATTCGAATATATCCAAATACAGAGATTTTACCATCTTCATTCAAAGTATTTGCAAGTAATAACTTTAGTATACCATTTAGCAATCTGGTTTAAATATGGTTCCTCAGGGGTAGCTCCCTGGAGAAAATTAAGTTGTGGTGTTTGGAAGGCTCACTTGATAAAAGGGGGAAGGTAACCTACACTTCTTTTAAAATAAAATGATAGAAAATGATGGTTTAAGAAGCATTTTGTAAGCTTTCATGCCCAAAAATGTTCTCAAGACTCTTCCTTAGAGAATCTTCTAAAGAAAAACCTCTTGGTTTTGCATATGATTGCAGAAACAAATGCTGAGAAAAGGCAATAAAATTATTTCAAGGTACCTGGTTTTTATTTCATTCTAACAATCACCAACTATCTAATGTTCACAGGGGAAAAAAGTATACTATACCCGTCTGTCTCTACTCTTCAGCATCCAATTGCAACTATAATTTTGTTACTCAACCACTTAGAATGGAATTGACAACATCCTTACTGCTAATATGTATGCACTGTTTATTTGCAAAGATATGTGTTTTCAAATTGTAGAGTAAAATAAAATGACAAGCAAGCACCCGAGCAAGAAATTCTTTCTTAATTACTTTTTGTGCTTTATTATTACATTTTATTGTAAATGGTTTCATTCCTTCCAGTAATAAGTTCAACCTGAGGCTATGGTTTCTTGGCTTTTCTTTTTAAATGTACTTAAAAGTTGATTAATAAACTGTATCCATATCTCTCAGTAATCATATTCTTACTTACAGGACATCAGAAGTAGGGCAGCAGATTAGAAACAAATGTTCCCTTTCTGTCTTTAATGATTCTTATTACTCCTGAAAGCTAAAGGACTTGAAATTGTCAGCTGGGCTCTCACTGTCACAACCTTCAAGAAGAGACTTTGGTGCCCAGGGTTAAAACTAACAGGTTCCATAGTCAGGCTCCATATCTCCTTAGAGGTCAGTACCACCAGAGCCTTTTGTAAGATCAGATCTCTCTGCATAAGTTGTCACTCTTGAAAAAAGAAAAGAAAAACGTTTATTCTCATTTCTTGGGCAGCAGTTCAAACTCAAAGAAAAAAACCCCGTTGTCTCTGCATAAAGAACTGGTAGGAGCAAATTGAAATCTGTATGTTTTGATTATTGAAAGATAGCAATATGATGATGCTGCTGATCCAATTAGGAGATGAAGATAAGAGCTTTAACTTCTAGGAGCTCTGCATACCATCAGTTACAACAGCCCATGGTTTCACAGTAATTATTTGTGGATTTGGGCATAGCTGGGCACCTCTCAGCACAAGCATGATCCACCTTAAATCTGAGCACATCTAACGTGGCATCAGATCAGCACATCTACCACATGGTGTTTATACTGATGTGCACAAGGGACCTCATAGTTCCTAGAAAACAAAGGCCTGTGGTATGTTTGGTGTAACTGGAAAGCAGCAGATGGGTTTGTGTTTCTCTGACACCGAGAGAAGGATAAAATTTGGCCTAGCCTCAGTCCCAGATCCCTGAATCCCCAACTGGTCGTGAAGGATGGTTGAGCGCGTGGGAAGGAGAAGCAGGGATCACCTGGCCAGTGACCGCTGACCATTTGACACAACCCTCACAGAGGATAATGTGGTCCTGTGGATGATTCCATGGCAGGCAAATAATTTCTTCCCTCAAGACCAGAGGAGCCTGCTGAACAGATGAACTGAAGCTTTTTTGGCATTAGGCAGTGAAATGCCTGAGACTGAATATTCAAGCAAAGAATAAGCTTGCAGTGTAAAACTGTGAGAATAGAGGACATTTCAGCAATGCATTGTAAAGATACATGATATTCCACATGAGAAAAATCCCACTAGACAGAAGAAATCACTTTAAAGAAATCATTTCAAGAAAGCATGAATGATTTCTATTGAGTACAGTGAACTTATACTCTGGATAATGCGGCTTTGGCATTTTTTAACTTTGATAATGCCAAAGCCAGACTTCGTGAAACTCTGCCCTTGGGTCCATATTTATAAACTTCTAACTACAATTGTATTCCTCTGTGATGTTTTGGTTTGTCACAGTCTTTAAGGACTGGTACAGCATACTAAAGATTCACTCTCACTCCTTTGTTTGCTACATATTTGGTGGTAATTAGATGCTTCATTTGTACAAGTCCTTAAGAAAAACCTCACTGCTGGAGCAGGATTACCTAAGATTTATATCTGTCCTTGTGCAAAGTGCAGAAATCTCCAATGTCTCCACACTAAATATCAGTCTTAAATTTGGATCCCATCCCACTTTCCAACCCTTTGATATTTTGTCTTGTGGTCCAGGATAAATGCTGTAGCCATCTCTGAGAAGTAAAAGGAATGTCTGACACTCATTTACACCAACCCCAGCAGAGGGAGGGACCTTTGCATGCAAATATGAATGAGACCCAAAGTTTATGATGATACAGTGGAAAGAATCCTTGGGTTTTCTTTCCTCTTTTTCTTTTTGTAGAAGTTTTAATATGGTGTGAAACCCTCTGCATCAGAGGAAGCACTTTAAAAACCAAAACAGATGACTGACAAAGTGAGATTTGGTTCCTCTGGAAATGTAAGGAAACTTCTTTTCCAAAACCTGGAAGAGTGTCAACGAAGATAGAATGTATATGGGATTTTGTACCTCCACAACAAAATCAGCAGCAGAAATTTTGTCATGGGAATACAGCACAGGACAGAAGCTTGCTGATGCCAACTGCATTAAGAAATCCTGTGAGGAGCAAAGACAAAAAATAAGCAGTTTGAAATGCCATTTGCAAGGTGCTTGGCTTCTCTGTAATGCAAATAGTCACATAAAATATGCAGGAATGTGGTTTTTTCAGGTTTGAATGGGAAGAGGAAATTGATTTACAAATTCTGACTGGAATAGGAACCTTGGAGCAAGACTAAAGACAAAGCAACTCCCTGCACTCCTGAGTGGAGTGTATATGGCATGTAGCTGCCTCTTTCTGTGGGAACTGCTTTGACTTTTGTGCTATTACAACATAATCAAGGTGCTCAACAGTGTAATTAAATACTAGGAATTTTGCTCTTTAGTGATCCTCAGATTAGTATAATCTTCTTGGTTGTTCTTGGGCAACTGGCCTTTCAGGACTGTCAGTGGTGTGCCTTCAAAGGGCTCTTTATATTTGGTGGGAGGTGGAAGTCAGCTCTGCACAAGGTGTGCTCTCCCTGTCTGTGGTAGTCTGGTGGCTTCACACAGGTGTTCCCACCGGGCTTTTGATAAATTTTAGCCCTCAAGCTTTCAGGGCAGCCCCTAGGTTGTGCATGGGCTGGGTAGCAGGGGATTTTCTCATAAGTGATCTAGGTTCCCATCTGTATCTGTGGGGCCAAGCAGAGAGAAATCCTCCTCTCGCTTGTAGAAGAATGGAGGAAACTTGAGCAAGCCCATAAGGACAGAATTGCCATGGCCCTGTGAAAGAGAGAGTGAAGTATTTTTAATTCAAGGACAAGGCAGTAGATGCTACACATAAACAGTATTCATGGTACTGAGACCTGAAATACACCCTGCTAATTCCAGGATAGGCTTTTAACAAAGCTTTGTTCCTTCCCTCCAGAGGTGTTGATGTCTGTTTGGTTGATTAGCTTTTCTATAAGAAGAAATGAAACACTTTTTCCTTTTTAAATTTAAAAAAGCATAGATGCTCTGCCATTTCAAGCACAGTCTGTTTGTGTAAGGAGTGTGTGATTTTCTTTTGTTGTATCCATGGGCCTGTGCTTTTAAAATAATTTCAGAATTAAATATGTTATGGAGTAATTCTGAGGCTCTGTGGGAAAGCTGCATTAGATCATCCAGCCCACTTCCATGCAACACAAAGCTGAGTTTGTCCCTGGAGGGGAGATACATAAAATAAACTTATTTTACATTGGATGTTGGTGAAAAGGCCAAGAAAATGGTTTTCTCCCAGTTAAACCTACATAAGTCACTTTCTTATCAAAGACACTAACATGCAAGCACAGCTTTCCATAATAATGTGAGAAAGAGAAAAGAAAAAAGTAGACAATTTTTAGTCTTTGTACTTAAGAAGGATTGCATTAATTCCTTTTGTATATTCCAGTAGCTACAAACTAAAATGAAAAGTATAACCAGAGGCAGGTAATGTCCTTTCTCTCACAGGGAAAGAACAGTAAACTACATTTCTGTCCTTGCCTAACTGGAACATCTCTTTAGTCCCACTCAGGTAAAGCTGCTGTTTAGGGCTGGCTCCCCAGAGTTTGCCTGATCTCTGCTGCAGAACCACTGAGGGGTTGAGCCACAGTGACACAGACAGCCTGGCCTCCTCCCCTGGCTCCTGGTTTCTGCTCCTATGGCAGAGGAGGAATATTCAGATTTAAAGGGCAGCCCAGCCTCATGGTGCCACCTGAGGCCATGGCAAAGCAGGACCCTGTGGTGCAGGAGGAATCACAAAGGCAAAACAACTGGACTTTCACTGGAGCTTTCCAAGAAATGTCACCTGGGACTGTGAAGAGGTCAAGTTGCAAACTGGGACTCCTTGCAGAAAGGTGCAAGGGTGTGTGCAGATGTAAAAACCATGAGAAAGAAGAATGGCTGTTGGAGGTGGAGGAAATCCATCTTGAAAGAGAAAGCTGATAGCTAGATAATTCCCTGCAACTATTACTGGATTTTTTTCCTTCACTCTTTGAAAGTTCAGTTCAAAGTAAAAGAAGTCCCTGGGTAGGCTTTCCTCTCTTTGAATATTCTGTCCCAGTTAAGAGCCCAGTTTGTGCAGCTCCAGTTGTGAATTTCTAAAATTTTTAGTGTTTTCCTGTGTTGACCCTGTCAGGCTCATTGCTGTTGCTATACAAAGAACAGTGAAACAGTAAAGGCAAAAAATTCCCAACCAAGTTTTCTAAACATACCATATTGTGAAGAGGCATCAATCACCTCCTTTCTGTGCTAACAAGTTATTAAAAAAAGAAAGCGGTCTGGTGGAAACAGATAAAAATGACACTTTTTAACTCTCTCACTTGTTACCACAGTGATTCTTGCATTTATGGGGGACATCTGCTACAAAGGATGAAAAAAAGATTTCACTGTAGGCAAGGAACAGTCTGGAAACAAAATCATGTCTCAAAATCTAAACTAAACTTCCTTTAAATTGTACTTCAGTGAAAAATAATAGCCAGGATTAGTAAACCAAACTATATTCCAATTGAAAATAATCAAACCAGAACAAGTCCAGCAAGGGGGCTGAAAATGCAGCACTTAGAGCTTATAGAACAGGTTTAAGCTGCTTGAAGGATAGCAGGAAATGATCAGCCAGCTCAGGAGTGTGATTTCCTTTGCAAATAATTTCTAGGTGAAGATGTGGCCAGTGCTTAGTGTTCTGCTAAAGGCAGTAGTCCGAAGCGGTGAAAAAAA
>VYXC01000960.1:0-10580 GCA_013397175.1 Platysteira castanea
AAAACCTCTCTACGCATTTTCAATGCGTAATCAATGGCTGTAATCTGTAATCAGTGTAATCAATGAAGCCCTTACGAACCATGTGCATGGTTCTATGGCAGAAGATGGCCACCATCACATGGCCGAGACCCCGCGGCCCTCTGATCTCGTGACTGTACCTGCGGGGTCCCCCCGTGACAGCGCGGGTCCTGCTGTGGACTCTGCCCCTGCCGTGCGGTTGCGGCCCTGTGCCCCGAGCACGCTGCATGCCGCAGCAAGGCGGCTACTGCAGACAAACCCGCCGGCTCCCGAAACCATCCCTGGCGTGGCTCCAGCGGCTCCCGCTGAGAAAAGCCGAGGTTCCTATGGCAACAGGTCTCGGCGCCAGGCAGAGCGCAGCAAGCCACAGCCAGGTGGGGCCGGTAGCGATGCATGCGAGGCGCGGCACGGCGGGACCGGGACTGGGAACAGTGGAACGGGCGCAGCAGTGTGGCCGGCGCGGAGAGACCCTGTGGAGCCAGGAAATGGTGGAACAGGCACGGCGGCATGACTGGCACGGAGCGACCCTGCGGAGCCAGAAAGCGGCAGACCGGGCGCAGTGAAGCCAGCGCAATGGAGCGGCAACGCGGCGGCCAGAGCGAAAAGCGGCAGCGTGAGCACCGCGAGGACGGGCAGCACCACGGCACTGAGGACCGGCGGTGCGACTGTGGCTGGAGCGGCTCTGGCAGCTTAGAGCGGAGAAAACTGCAGTTGCCGCAGTGAAGTGGTGGAGCCAGCAGCCAGAGCGGTGGAGCCAGAGCTGCCGGAACCACTTGAACCAGCGGAGCTACAGCCCCAGGGCCAGCTCGGGCTATGCCATAAAGGGCAAGGAGCCAGTGTGAGAGGGTGGCTGAGTGGGGCTGAATGCAGGGAGAGCGAGCAGCGGCAGCCGCAAGAAGAGCCACAGCTTGAAGGCATGAGTGGCCCCGACGCGGCCATGGCAGCGGGAGCTGGAGTGGCAAGTGAACGCAGGACCGTGACCGAACCCAGTGCGGACAGAGACACTGGAGCAGGTGTGGCAGGGCCGGTGGGATGCACAACCCAAGAAGCCCTGGCGTGGAAAAGGCAGCAGAGGCTGCTGTAAAGCACAGCACGACACTGTCACAAAAGGCAAAAACCAACAGCGAAAAGACAGCAAATCGGAAACAGCATAAACAACACAGAGACAAAAGGGTTATTGCAACAAGGGTTTTGGGGACTGTGATATGGTATAATGTCAGAAAAAATTATGGATTTATAAAAAGAAATGACACAGGGGAAGATGTCTTCATTCATAGAACTGCCAATTAAGAAAAATAGCCCTGGAAAATACCTCCAGAGCGTGGGGAATGAAGAAATTGTAGAATTTGATATTGTACTAACTCAGAGGGGACTGCAGGCAGTGCAGGTGACAGGGCCTGGGGGTATTCCAGTCCGAGGAAATGAATATGCAAAAAATCGCAGTTACTCTAAACAATATCCATACCTGCGGCCTCCCTACTTCCATTCTACCATTCCCTTTTTTGCTATACCCAAATTGCCCCCATCCTGTTATCCCAAATTTATTCCTAATGCCTTTTTCACCCCATGGTTTCCCTATGCAACTCCCTTTCCCCACAGTTCCCNGCCAAGCTGTTTTCAGGGAAGGTTGAAAGCTATCCCCACTGCAACAAAAAGCGGGTTTGTATTAAGCGATTTGGGAAGTCTGTACCTCTCAAGTACCTCTGCCAGTGGGGAAAGAGAGAGGGAAATGCGGCCAGAAAATTAAGATAAAAAGGAGGCCGCGTCCTCCAAAAACTTGAAAGACCGCATGGGAAATGCCCATGACCTCTTCCTTTAATCAAATAAAGTTACAAGACTCCTCTGTCTCCTTTTTGGACATAAACTTCAGGTGTTTGTGGATTAATTTTTGTGCCATTGTCCATGGTAGTTATGGCACACAGTAGCAGTATCATTCAGCAACCAATATTATACAATTTGACATTACTGAAAAATCAAATCCCCTTGAGTGACACATTGTGTTTCCCTGTCCCTCTGCAATACCCACCAACTGCACCCAGGTCCTTCAGCAAAAACAACCCGACTGATGGATTTGCCTTTGCTTGAGGCAGGACTAATCCAAGCTGTTTTCCCTAACACATTCCTCATACACACCATGGGAACTTTATCCCCTTCTACAATATGTGGAGGTTTTGATTGGGCAAGGCCAGCTTGATTGGTAGAGCCTCAAGTATTAACTGACCAGGTGGCCTTTGCTAAATGTAGATCCCAATGTTTGAAGGTCCCACTGATGCCTTGAAGTGGCTACCTAAAAAGAGAGGCTAGACAAAAAAAGGAGAATAAAAGTAGGTATTTATTTGAAGGGCCTTCAAAGGTACACCCTGGGCAGTCAAAAGGCTACACACAAGATGGACCCTGGGTCACGGGTTCTTCACACACAATAAGTTTTGTTCATTTGCATATCAGGGTTAATTCTCCAGTTATAACTTCAGTTCATGATGTAATTACCCCAAGTTTGCCCCTCCTCTTCAGAGGCTTTTAGTTTACACATTTTGGGGCCTGGGACAATCAAGGTGTCCTTGAAGAGTAATCCTAGAGAGGCTTTGTTATGTCTAACCAGCATGAGAGAACAGAAGTTAGCAGGCCACACGAAACTTCAGAGTTACACACTAGGCAGTACAGGATTTGAAAAATATAAAAGTTCAAACCTAAGGCATCACCACCACTTATTGCTTTCAAGGTGGTTTTTAGCAGCCCATTGCACCCTTCAATATTCCCAGAGGCTGGTGCATGACAGGGAATAAGATACACCCACTCAATCCCATCCTCTCTGGCCCAGGTATCTATAAGGCTATTTTTGAAATGAGTCCCATTGTCTGACTCAATTCTTTCTGAGGTTCCATGTCTGCACAGAACTTGCTTTTCAAGTTCCAAGATGGTGTTCTAGGCAGTGGCATGAGGCACAGGTACGTCTCCAGTCACCCAGTGGTGGTTTCCACCACTGTCAGCATGTAGCACTTGCCTTGGCGGGTTTGTGGCAGTGTGATGCAATCAGTGTGCCAGGCCTCCTCATAGTTATATTTTGACCATTACCCACCATACCACAGGGTCTTTACCAGTTTGGCCCTGCTTTATTGCAGCATATTTCACAATCATTGATAACCTGGGATATAGTGTCCATGGTTAAGTCCACCCCTCGGTCACGGGGCCCATCAGTATGTCACACCTCTTCCCTGATGTCCTGAGGTGTCATGGGCCCACTAAGCCAGAGATAACTCACCCTTATGTTGCCAGTCCAGATCCGTCTGAGACACTTCAATCATGGCAGCCCAATCCACCTGTCCTTTGATGTTCTTCATATACCAACTTCATACCCAACTCTTGGGTACGTGTGCATCCACATGACGGACTTTCACAGTCAGCTTCTCTACCTGGACAGCAATGCCTCGCCACACTCTGGAAGCCTGGATGGGTTTCTCTTTGTGCTGCCAATTGGCCCTTTTCCATCGTGTCAGCCACCCTCACAGAGCATTTGCTATCATCCATGAGTCAGTGTAGAGGTGGAGTGTTGGCTATTTCTCTTGTTCAATAATATCCAAAGCCAGCTGGGTGGCTCTCAGGTCTGCAATCTGATTGGATCCTTCTTGTCTCCCAATAGCTTCTGCACCCTGCTGTGTAGGACTCCATGCAGCAGCTTTCCATTTCTGGTGTATCCCTGTGATACAGCAGGAACCGTCTGTGAAGAAAGCATATCACTTTTCATTCTCAGGTAGTTGATTACATGGTGGGGCCTCCTCAGCATGTGTCACCTCCTCCTCCTCCTCTTCTGAAAATAATCTGCAATTTTCACCTTTGGGTCAGTTTATGATGACTTCCAAGATCCCAGGGAGATTTGGCTATTTGAGCTCACTCGCCAGAGCAATCCACTTGCTCCATGTGGCATCAGTGACAGGATGTCTGGAAGGGCCTTTCCCTTTGAACATCCAACCCAGCACCGGCAGTTGAGGTGGTCGAAAGAGTTGTGCTTTGGTGCCAATCACTTCTGAGGCAGCTCAAACCTCTTCATCAGTTGCTAAAATCTCTTCTTCAGTTGAAGTGTAATAGGCCTCAGATCCTTTCTATCCCTAACTCCAGAATCCAAGAGATCGTCCTTGTGTCTCTCCAGGTACTTTTTGCCAGAGACTCCAGGAAGGACCATTCTCTCCATCTACACTTTTTTGCATTCTGTCCTGTCCTGACTGGCCCAAGGCCTACTGCATAAACAATCTCCTGTTTAATTTGTTCCAAAGCTTGTTATTGTTCAGGACCCCACCTGAAATAATTTTTCTTCCCAGTCACATGATAGAGAGGTCTTACCATCTGACTGTAATCTGGAATATCCATTCTCCAAGAGCCCATAGTGCCTAGGAAAGCCTGTGTGTCCTTCTTGCTGGTTGGTGGGGACATAGCTGCCATTTTGTTGATCACATCCATTGTAATCTGGCGACATCCACCTTGCCATTTTATTCTTAAAAACTGAATTTCCTGAGCAGGTCCCTTAACCTTACTTTGTCTTACAGCAAAACCAGCCATCAGAAGGATTAGAATTATCTTCTCCGCTTTCTCAAAAACTTCCTCTGGCACACCACTGGTGTGCAGTGTTGCCCCACACGATGATGTCATCAATGTACTGCAAGTGTTCTGGAACCTCACCCTTTTCCAGTGCAGTTTGGATCAGTCCACGGCAAATAGTAGGACTGTGCTTCCACCCCTGGGGCAGTCGATTCCAGACGTACTGGATGCCCTTGCAGGTGAAAGCAAACTGGCAGCACTCTGCTGCCAGAGGAATGGAGAAAAATGCATTGGCAATATCAGTGGTGGCACCATTTTGCTGCCTTGGACTTCATACTGAAGTTCCAGCACATCCAGCACAGCAGCACTCAGTGGTGTATGACTTCATTCAGTCCACTGTCAGTCTCCACCCTCTCCTTGACTAGCCATTAGGGCCAGGGCTATTAGAGGGTGGGCAAGTTTGACTGTTCCCTGGCTCTCAGTTCATGACTCATCCCAGGGATGGTGGTCCTGCAGTCCCGGATGGTGAGGTATTGCTGACGTTGCACTGTTGCTGTGGCAATTGATACCTCTTGTTCTTTGACGCTCAGCAGTCCCACAGCAGAAGGGTGCTCTGACAGGCCAGGCAAGGGATTCAGCTATCTAATTCCTTCTGTCTAAACAGCAGCTCTCCCAAAGCCCAGTGACGTCCTTTTGGGCCCTTGAAATACACTTTCCTGAGGTAATCTGTGCCAAGGATGCCTAGAGGTCTCTGGGCCAGTCACAGTCAAGCACCTGAAGGTACCCTGGCACCTTTTGGGGATGAGGATGCTGGCTGTGAGGAGGGTGCCCAAGACACTGGCACAGGAATGAAGCTCCTGTGGTTTGGAATTGGCAAGTTGTGGAGGGACGATGGAATGTCGGCAGAACCAGGGTCCTGCAGGACCTCTCAGCTTCAGGGTGGGCATCTGTGCTGGTTTTAACACCAGCAGGAAATTAAACTTCAAATAAGCCACTCCTCTTCCCCACCTCTTCTGATAAGGGATGGACAAAAAGCCAGAAACTATGTGTTGAGATAACGATTTACTAAAAGCACAAAGCAATGGAATAAGACATGCACAATACCAGTGGCAGTATTAATTGCAAAAGTATGCAAAAAGAGAAGGTGTTTCACCCACAGAAAGGTGTTCACTACTGGGAACAAAATAAGATGACGGATGCTTCCCAAATATTGTGCCTGCATGACTTCACCAGACAAATGCAATATTTTGAGCATTCCCACACACCACCCATGTGGTCATCAGGAACCAAGGTGTCAGGGAAGCTCCTGTGGCTAATATTTCCTGCCTCCCTAGCCTGAAATAATGAAAAACAGTTACAAAACAAAAAACCAAACCCTCTAGAAACTAGGTCATCCAACTAGGGGTTGCATTGCCAATCCACTGAGCTCAGTTTTGCATGGGTGCCTCTGGTGCTGCTTCTAACAATCTGCAGCATTGTGGGGTCGCCCCTGGCAGTCCTTTGCTGCGGCAGCCTCCCTGCCAGCGCTGTCAGCTCAGCACTGCAGTCAATCCGTGTTTTCTGCGCTGCCCATTTCAGCACCATGGTCTGTGGCCGCCCTGCAGAGGGAAAGCAGGAGAGGGCACCAGCGGGGTGGCAGAGGGACTGATTCCTAGGGGTTGACACTGACACCTTTGCATAAGGAGGAAAGAATGGCCAGCTTCCAGTAAGGGTGCCAGGGTTTTCCTGCCAGAACTAGCGATGATAGAATAACAGCTTGATCACACCCACAGAGCGTTGAAACTCCACTCCCTCTCTGTAAGCAGGACAACATCACCTTGCTGGTGATGGCAGCTGTCACCCTGGTTTTTGTAAGCCTTCTGTTTTTAACCTTGGAGTCAGATTCTTTTCACACAGATTCATGTAAATAATAGCCAATGTTTACTTAACGGTATTTTCTGTTTTTCATTCCTTTTGTGATATGACAACTTTGATGAGCACCTTTCTTCTCCAGTGGGATTGAGAAGGAAGTGACATGCTCTCCAATCCCTTGTGGAGTTGGGACGTGTATAAGAATGAGATAATGTAAATAAATCCATCCATTTTCCTCCTTTCTGCTGAACCTGGCAGGTGCGAGAGCGTCTTTATTGTGTCTCCCCAGACACAGGCAGCCATCGAGTGCCATTGCTGCCTGAACTGCCCACTGGCTCTGGCCAGAGCTGGGTGGGGTGGGGTGGGTGAAATTGCCAAAATTTGGGAGATCCAACCCTGCTATCTGGACTGGGGGGACCCCAAAATAACGAGATGTGGGGAAAGACCTGGGAGCTTAATCATTGGCACAGAAGGAAAAAGTTGTAGTCTCCTGATACAATCCAGGGGAGCAATGGGAGATGAGTGGGTGCAGCCATTGACCCACTGTTTCACTGTCTTCACTTGTGGGTCACCCTGTCTCAGTGCAACAGCCAGAGGATCCAGTCAGCCAGAGGATACCAAAACCCACCAGCATGCAGTTGTTGAAGGTGCCACTATTGAATTTGCACCAGTGGGGATGGGTGGAATGATGAAGGAGACCACCAAGGATACAGTTCTGGGACGCTGGTCTAGAATCAAATTGCAAAAATTTGGTGTAGTTTTGGTTTGGAGCGGTTTGGAAAGTGAGAGGAGGATGAGGATGGGCAGTGGGAAGGCAGCAGCAGTGGTGAAACTGAAGGAGAAAGGAGAAAACAAGCAGGTGGAAAACTTAAAGCCCCGCATCAACAGGGCTGCAGAGGGCAAATTCCAGTGTTGGCAGTGGGTGCCCAGCATGGGTTTTTCCTCTGGGGGTCCCCACCAGAGCCCCCATCACCCAGCACAAGGGTAGGGAGATGCTGTTACCCTATGCTGAGTTCTTCCCCAGGGGCCCCAGTTCAACCACCAGCCAGTGATGATGGAAGTCACCCCGTGTTTCAATCTGGGCAGACTCAGGGGTGAGGGGACCCTTGAGTTTCAGCTGTGTAAGCTGGCACAGAGCCTCCAACTCTGTGGTGAGCAATGAACCCCCCGCCAAGCATGGGGTCCTTTGGCAATTCCCTAAGATGGTGATAGAGTGGTGGAGCATCACTTACTGCCCCAAACCCTCTTGAACTCCCATACCCCCACAAATCCATCTTTTTTTGGAGGTGTTCAATGATTTTGTGCATACTTCCCCTGTGTTACTATCAAGAGAGAGAGGTGTTTAATAGCTCCTTGCACTTGGCTTGGCTGAAATAAATGTTAACCACCCCAAAAAGTAATGAGAATATCTATGAGGTCTGGGCATGGGGTTTGGGGGGCCAGGGACAGGTTTTCTGGGGCTGTGTCTTGGTTTGAAAGACAGGTGTCTGCTTAANCTGGCAATAAGGAGGAGGGGAGATGGCGCTAGGCTGTGTTTTAGGGAGATAGGTGTGGATTTCAAGGAGCTAGGGCTGGGTTTGAGGGGCCTAGGGTGGGTTATGTTGGGCTGGAGATTTGGGGGTTGGGGATGCATCATGGGGGGCTTAGATGGGTTTGGGAGACTATGGAGAGGTTTTGGGGGGCTTGAATAGGTTTTGGGGGACAAGGAACTGGGTTTAGAGGACTAGAAATTGGCTTTGGGTGGCTGTGTACAAGTCATGGAGGATTTGGATGGGTTTTGGTGGACCAGGGAAAGGGGTTAGGGGGTTGAAAATGGGTTTTCAAGGGGCTGGCATCCATTTTGGGGGGACCAGGGATGTGTTCTTCGGTTTGTGGATGGGTTTGGGGAGAGCAGGGCTGGATTCGGGGGGGACCACTGTTGGGTTTCTGAAGGTTCCTCTACCCAGGCTGCTTCTGTTGTGACATTATGTGTTGTCATGGTGATGTTGGAACCCACAGTGTTGTGAGGCTGGGTTGGGACAGTTTAGGTGTCTCCAGTCCCCACTGGGTGCTGAGCTGGAGGATTCTGAGCCCCTGGTGAGGAGCCAACCCACCATGGTGATGGTGGTAGGTGCCAAGTGCTATGACATAATGGCCATGGTGGGGAAGGGGACCTTTGGACAGGTGATCCAGGGGCAGTGCAGGAGCACTGGGGAGATGGTGGCCATCAAGATCCTGAAGAACCGTGATTATGATGGCCAAATAGTGAAGAATGAACTGAGGCTGCTGCAGGCCTTGCGGGAGGGGGACACAAAGGATTCTCACATCATCCATTTCCTCGAGTCCTTCAGTGACACGGTCTGGACCTACCTGGTCTTCGAGCTGCTGCAGCAAAACCTCTTTGACTTCCAAAAGCAGAACAACTTCTCACCGCTGCCTGTCCGGCACATCCGTACCATCACAGCACAGGTGCTAGTGGCACTGGTCAAGCTGAAGGAGCTCTCCATCATCCATGCTGACCTTAAGCCAGAGAACATCATGCTGGTGGACCATGCACGCTATCCGTTCCGCATCAAGCTTGTTGACTTTGGCTCGGCTATCCTCCTCCCTGAGGTCTGCCATGTCCAGGAGCCCTACATCCAAACCCGCTTCTACCGGGCACCGGAGATCTTGCTGGGGTTGCCCTTCTGTGAGAAGGTGGATGTCTGGTCTTTGGGCTGCGTGATGGCCGAGCTTCACTTGGGTTGGCCGCTCTACCCTGGCAATGACGAATACGACCAGGTGTGCTACATCTGCTCCACCTTGGGGCTACCTCGGGGTGAGCTGCTCTGCGCTGCCCAGAAGACACAGGCCTTCTTCCAACGTGTGCCACGTTCCACTGGTACCTGGCAGCTCAAACCACCAGGGAAGGTGATGGCAAAGCCGATGGAGAGGAGGAAGCATATCTTTTCCTCACTGGATCAGTTGGCGGTGGTGAATATCTACCCAATGCCTGATCCTGACCAGGAGGAATTGGCCAAGCGCTATGATGTATACAGGATGGTGGAGCTGGTCAAGAGGATGCTCACTTGGGACTCGCATGAGCGAATCACACCCAGTGCTGCCCTTCAGCATCCTTTCATCTCCATGCAGGAGGTGAAGGCCAGCTTTGGGGCCACCCAGTACTACCAGCTCATCCAGGAAGACCTGAGGGCATCCTGTAAGGATTCCAGCATAGCCAAGATCTTCCCCGGCACAGAGAAAGGTGCCTTCATCCCTGCCAGCCAGGGAGGCATCCAGAAGGCCACTGTCCAGATGGATGGGCTCAGCCTGGCTCAGCTGCCTGAGGACACTGGTGACAAGCGCCAGCAGGACATCTGCCAAGCCCCCAGCCCCACCCACTGTGGAAGCCAGTACTGTCAGCATCACTGGTGTCCCCAGACGGAGCCCACTGAGGGTCACTTGACTGTGCTGGGGTCTCCCAGCAGAATGAAATGGTACAGACACCGCAATGGCAGCCCAATCGTTGGTGGCATCATGGAACAGAACCTGCCTAGAAGATGCTACAGCTCATCCCATCCCAAGGTACAGGGAGGGGGCTCCAGGGCACAGGCACTCTGGGACAAAGGGTGCTTGGGATCCCTTACATACTTGGGTTTCCTGGTGCCTTGTGTCCTCAGGTACCCAAGGTCCCCACAAAGAAGAAGGTAACACTTACCCTCTCCCCATGCTTTCCCACCTGTTCCCCACCACAGAGAGCTCTGGAGATGTGGCGCAACCCCAAGCCTCCAGGGATTTGGAGAATGGGCTCTGGAGGCTGGGCTGGGATGCCCATGCAGTACCCAGCATGCTGCTCCTACCACAGAGCCCATGGCACCTCCAGCAGCACTGAGACCCCACAGCAACCCTTGCATACACTCCAGCAGCCCAGAGCTTGCAAGAGACCTTCTTCTTCCTCACCCTCAAGCACCCCAGCCACCAAAACCCAGCGCCTTGCTGGTGGAGACCACAGCCAGGGCTGCAACAGGACATACTGTGCCAGATGCTACCGGCTCTGTTTCTCACACTGATCCCCCAATAAATAGTTTAGCAAAAAACAGCATTTCAGCCCATTATTTGCCAGGGGAGTTTGGTACTGCCAAGACTTGAGGGGTGTCCCAGCTTCCCACCTGGGGCTGACACAGCACTTGGCATTTTCTACCATCACAGTGTGGAGGACCCCA
>VYXC01000965.1:0-14701 GCA_013397175.1 Platysteira castanea
GCCCCCCGCAGGCACCTGCTTTCTCCCGGGGGCTGCGCCCGGCGCTGGGAAGCGAGACGCGAGCTGCGGGCTCCGGGCTCGGGCGGGAGGTGGCCTCGAAGGCCGGGCACATCTAAGGCCTGGGGATCTCTGGTCCCGGCATCCCTGGCCCCTGCCTCTGCAAACCTCGTTCTCCGGGGTGCCATGGCCCCCTAAATCCGCCTTTTGTCCTGAGGGGTTAAGACTTGGGGAGGAGGGGGCTCGCTGCGAGTTGCTGACTTTGAGTACTAAAGGCTTGACATGAAATGCTGAGTGAGCACTCTGCTACCGCCCTTTAACACTGTGGTTAAGGACACACACGCTGAGGTATAAAGAAGGATGTGCTTAATTAAGTGTACACTTAATTTGGGAGAAGGAGGGAGAAGGTGTGTCCCACCGGCTGATGGGAGAGAGGCCGTGGTGCTGCAGGGGCTCTCTGGCTGCAGAGGACTGCCCTTCATCGCTTTACACAGCACTGCCAGTAAGGAAGTAGGGACTAGCATCTCAACTGAACCTTAAATGCTTTCTGCGGGACAGAAGCGTAACTTCAGACAATGCACCAAAATGTAAAAGTGAAACAAAAGGGGCATAGACACAGGATAAAGCAGCTGTATGTATAGCTTCCCAAAACAGCCTAAGTTTCTGTCAGGAAACATTGAACAGACTCTGAAAATTCGTATTTTTGCCTGGTGCAGGGTTTGTTAGAGTCTGCTTGAAATGTGCCAGGTGCAGTGTGGTTGAAAGGAGATGGAAGCACTGAGCTGAGCACTCAGAAGACCTCTATGTATCCATAGTGTGCACTCAGCTCAGCCCTATGGCACAAGCTCAACAAAACGTGCTTTGGATGGTGTCAAGCTTCTTGCCTAAATACATGTATTTGTGACTGGGGAAAATGCATGCTACATACATCCAAAAAGATCCCATAGTGGAAATACAGTATACCCAGATACTGGGATGTGAGGAAGGGCAGCAGTTAGTGAAAGGATGGTACAATAGCCAACAGGCACACCTTCACCTTCTGGATGTTTTGACACAGTAGTCAAACAGGACTTAGGAGAGTTAACTGTTATTTAGAACCCTTTAAGTAATGATTTCTTTTTTACCGCGAGGAAGGAATTTGTTTGCCCTCAGTTGCAATACGGGTTTTGGTTTTTTTTTTCCAGAGTTGAGACCATGGCTGTTGACTGGATTGGTTTTGCATATGCTTCATTGCTGGTGGTTGGAGGTGTTGTAGCATACACTCGCAAAGGCAAGTACTGGGACAGCTTTGGAATTTGGAAATCAAGCATTTGAATTTCCGCTGTGCAGTGTGAGATATGACAACTTTGCTGTAATTAACACAACTGCATTTTACATCCATCATGTGCTGCTGTAAATGCAGTCTCATGAGATGTGCTTGGGCCAGCTTAAGCACTTAAGTGAGTTTGTTTTCAGGGCAAAGAGTGGGGGTTATCGTGTTATCTTTGACCTTAAGTGCATTTTGGGCTTTCTCATCTCTTTTTAATCATTCCTGTGTTAGGCACAGTAGATCCTTGATTAAAGCTTATTTTCTGAAGAGACATCCAGGCTTGATTCTGACATTTCCAGATGCACGGTGAAAAAAAACCCTTTACTTACGTGCTCTGAGTTGGTGGTTAATTCTCAGGTACTGTTAGAATTGTGCCTTTTCCCAGTAAGATAACGAGGCGGGTTTTAGGTGGCGGTGTACCCCAGAGCGCAGTTCCGGTATTCCAGGGATTTTGGCAGTCCCGCGGGTGGCAGCGCCGTGCCCGCGCTCAGCCCCCGGCAGAGGGCGCCGCGGCACCGAGCACGGGCGGGCTCCCGTCAGCTCCCCGCAAACCCCAGCAGCGCATCGCTCTGCCTCCCTCTGGCCATTATCCGTCACGATTCTTGTGATTTAGGGTCACTCTCTCCCTTCGCAGTGTGCCCATGCTGTGCTCCCGGAGACACGGTTTCACACCTGAATTTCTGAAAACGCTGTATTTTTGTGTTTGCAGCCAGCTGCACTCACTGACTATCCCGTTCACGTATTCTCTTCACTCTTTAATAGCTGGTCAATCCTCGTGGCAAATCTAGATTATTTTTTATTGGTTATGATTTCCATTTCTTGGAAAGTCTTGATTAAAAATACTCAAAATAAAAGGATTGGGAGCTAAATGACATCGGGGGTCTGGATTCTTTATTTATAAACATTTGGGGATCAGCTTAATCTAAATAATGACTGCTGTGCAGATTCTACACTTTTGTCATATGGTACCAAGACAAATGTCTGTTCAGAAATCTAAATATATTAGGGGATATATCTGGGATTTATGAACCAGTTTTGCAATAGCACTGCAAGAAAATATCACGTTACTTTCAGGAGCCCTATTTTCATCCTCACTGCCATTTATTTGTTTTTTCATTCTTTATTTATTAAATGTGATGTTGGTGATAGCATTTCTTTGTCCAGGACTGATGTGAGACTTAAAGGCCTGACATTATGACCACACATGTTTTTTACTCTATAATTTACTCTATATTGACACATTTCTACCATTTTTGGAGGCTCCCAAGTGCTGTAAGATATAGTTAAAATGAACAGACAGTTCTGAGAAATTACAAAAAACCTTCTTAAGTATGATAGAGAAAATAGCCAAATTTAGGGTTGTATTTTGCCCAAGTTGCAAGTATTACTGGATCCTGATCATCTCCCTCTAACTTAGCTGACTTTGCCCCTAATGCCACGCATGAGAATGACCCAGTTACAGAAGTATTACCTCTCTGTTCACACTGGGTGAGGTAAGCTGGAATGTGGCAGAATCAGTTTTATTTTTAATATATTTGGATAACACACATATAAAGATTGAGTTTAAAGACCTTGTATTGAGAAATAACACTTGAATGATTTCTTGCAGGTAGTAAAATCTCTTTAGCTGCTGGACTCACCTTTGGCTCTGTGGCTGGTTATGGAGCTTACTGCGTAACATGTGATCCAAGAAATGTGAAGATATCATTGTGTAAGTGTTTCACTACAGTAAACAAACAAACAAGCAGCATCCTGAACTGCATGTAAAATTCTCTTTTTAGTAAATTTTGAGTATTGCTTTGGTTTAAGTGTTGAGTTTTAATAGAGTTCAACAGTTCAACTTAGCTTGCAAAATTCAGGAGCCATTTGCAGGGTAAGGCGGATCATTCACACAAAGCCAGCAGGTGTGTGTTACCACCTGGCAGCACCTCCTTTTATGAGATGGTTGCCTAACATTGCACAGATTGTGAAATCCAGCTGAGAAACAGGAGAAAGTACTGCAATAAAATCATTAGCACTACAGATTAGAATTTTGCAATTTAAGCAGTAAAGTAGGTGTAGAATCCAGTGTTGCATAATGTAACGTATCCTCAGCTCCCAGTGAATCAAATAGTCTGACTTAGTGTTTTTCCTTTGCTGCTAATAAAGGCAGGATACAAACTGTGCAGTAATTGTCACGGTAGCTAGTTTGCCATGAAACCCTCACGGAGGCAGAAAACTACAATCCCTAAGGGGGACATTAACCTCACACAAGTGATTTGCAATAAGAGCTGTTGGGAGCTTGTCTCACTCATGGTTTTAGCAAAGGTGGTTTAAGCTGTGGTTTCACATACAGAAATGCATTTAAAATACATTTAATCCAGATTGTGCAAGTACACAATTGTTTTTTCTCAACTTAGAATTTGTGGTATAAATTATTATTTCACGCATTTTCCTGCTTCACCTGAAACTAGCTCTGTGCTTCCTTGGATACTTCAATACATTTTTATGTGTTTGAAGTAAGTGTAGAAATTCAAATCTCAGTATGCAAGAGTTAGTAGCATTCACAATGTAAGTTGATTCTGATCTGAATGTGATTCACTGGATTGAATTTGTCTTGATTTATTGAATTTCTTTGACTTGGTTTAAGATGAAACAGTGAATGTATATCACTTTCTAAAATCAGGTCTAAAACTTGAATGTCTTAAAAAATCACTGGAACCTGTGAACAGCCACATACTAGCAAATGGGGAAAAAAAGAACATTACAGAGTGAACATGCTTTGTAGCTTGTCATCCAACTGTAAATATACTCTGGGCTCTGGCAAGACACATGCTGTGGAATAGTTTACTCTTGAGACATTCCTGAGAGGATCAGGGCTATGTGACTAGAAAATAAGAGCAATGGATAATGGAGCGTGATTTTTTTTTTTTTTGCAAGATATCTTTAATGAGTGCACATAGTTGGTAGAGTCTGTAAGATACTTGTATTTTTCAGGGCTTGTTTTATAATGCTGAAGTGAGTTTAGAACTAATTTTTGACACCTATGAACACAGGACCGGCCCCAGGACTAGACAGTGCAATTTGAAGAGAATTAGCCAGATGGTTTAACTCCATAAAAGGGAAGAGATCTGTGTAACTGCCATTACTTTGGCTGTGAGAGTGATAAAGCCCCACTGCTCATGAGAAGTTCTGCCTCTCCGCCCACTTCTAGGAAGCATTTCAAGTGACAGTTCTTTAATGAAGGTAGCTATTTTTGCAGTTTTATGTGTTCTCCTCAATCTTCTTACTTATGTAGCACTCTGCAGCCATAGTTCAGGATGAAATCCCCATGCCTGATGAGTTCATTGCTGCCTCCATTTTTAGATAAGACTACTCCAGGAAGAAGATGAAGTTTCCTTCATGATGCTCTCTGTTGCTTGTGCTGCATTTATTGCCCTGTTTGGCTGCCCACCTCTTGTCACAGGCAAGGATGGTTCCTTCATAGCAAAAGGCTACAAAGGAGCTTGTGGTCATGAAGAAGGAGATGTTGATAGCCATATTCTGTAGCAAAAACAAGTGGCAAACTTTCCAATATAGTTTTTAAGCTCAGCAAATAAAGAGCTAATATTCTAAAAACAAAACAGAAAAGAAATTGAATGCTCTAGCTCCTTGAATAGTAAGAAAACAGCTGCAGTGATCTAGGGTGGTGTGATTTATGAGACACTATTCCTGTAATTCAGTGTACATCTTACTGCTATGGCCAAGATTCTTTCTACTTTATTTGTATCCCCATGTGTAGGTATGGGTGAGTAGAATTGACTGACTGACAAACTTACTTCGTCTCCATGGAATAGGATTTAGCATTCTGCTGCACATGACTTATTTGTAGCTAAAAGAAATCATAATGGTGTATTTTGGAAAAGCAAGAATGATTTCATAGACTCTATCTCTGATCTAACGTTTTACTAAATTGCAGTTCATAGGAAAACAGCATTGACCTTTGATAACTCTGTGTGTTCCTGAGTGGTCCACTGCAAAAAGTGAGAACATAAATATATTGGATTGTCTTTTACAGTTTCATCTTTTCTTTTGACCATTATAATGGGAATGAGGTTCAAGAGGTCCAAGAAATTAATGCCAGCCGGACTAGTAGCATGCCTGAGGTAAATATATATTGAGGATCTTAATGTAAAGATTTCACAAGGATTTCACTGGCTTTCAAATAGTTGCCATTTCACACCTGATTCAAGGCAGTATTGGTGGAAGTCACTGTCATTCAGTAACTATACAGCTTAAGTGAAATTAGTTTGGAGGTCACAGTCCTGTTCCCAGTGAACATCTTTTTCATCTCACTAGGCAGATACAGCTGATAAGAAGTGACTTTCTCAGCACAGAAAGGAGAGGTCAGCAATTAAATATTAATGCATATTGATAAGGCTTTTGGAAGAACCTGGACAAGCCTTAGTGTTTTCCAACACCTACAAATAAAATCAGTCTAATTTCATACAACACAGTCATCTTTAAAAAAAAAAGGGCAACACTTTGGTTTAGAAGTGCTGCATTCAAAACTAATGGAAGTACAGTACTGTTGAAAACCAGGACATTTTTGACCTGACCTAAGAACTTTGGTCAGTATTAATGTAAATTATAACATTTCTAACTGTTCCAACTGCTTTATTGCTGCTATTTGGCATTCTGGAAAATAGAATTTTCTGAACTTATTATCTTGGAATTAAATTATGGAGTAAGTTCAAAACTTTTTTCCCAATCAGTCTGTAACTCAAAACATTTTTCAAGTGTAAATCAGAATCCCCATCTTCTGAAGGAATAGTAACTCTTGCTTCATTGTTATCTGATTTAATATAACACCATTCTGTTTTACTTCAGTTACATATAGGGAGGAAAAAATCAGAAGCAAATTGTCAAGATGCGAAATTTAAGAATCAGGACTTACACTGGGAAATGTTATTGTCCATTGTGGATTACTTTTCCAGCCTAGGTGGGCTTTGTTTTTCAGCAGACACTGAGACTGTAGATTTAGACACTTGAAAAGACGGCTTAATATAGTGTCAGTTATTTATGAATGCACTGTTATTTAATGATTACTTTCATTGGTTTTATTAATGACAACCATATTTATGTTTCCTTGTTTTTTTCAGCCTTTTGATGATTTTGAGGCTTGTTTTTATGCTGCTGTAGGAGTATTTAGACCTGAATATGACTGCCATGCCCATAAAAGAGATGTGCTCTCCATACTTGAACGACAAGTTTGAACACAAGTCTTATACTGCATTTATATTTTCTGTAAAAGATCTGTACCTGTTATTTGATTATTGACATGTGCTGATATTTTAAAAGCTTTTTTTAACAACTAAAGCAAGTGTTTTGTTGGTACATTTTGATCTACTTTCATTTAAGCAGTCTATTAACTCAAGGGACCTTTCTTTTTAAGTTTGATCTCTTTTAGAGGTGCAGAGCGCCTCAGGAAATAGAATTACTTTTGCACTGTATCTCTGAGAGAAGAATATATATAAATACATGTTTATGCTAAAAAGGTGTCTTGTATTGAAGTATAATTTTGTAGCTTCTGAGATTAAATTATCAGTTTTAAATCAAAAATGTCTTGGGCCTGTGCTGTGTTGCACTAGAAAACCAACTTCCTTTCCAACACACGTTCTTATTCCACCAATTCTAAATGTAAAAACTATTATCAGTGTTCAAATAAAATGTAAAAATGTTCTAAGCTTATCAATTTTTTAAGCAGACGAGTGAGCCATTTTGTCAGTGGAAGAGTCTGGTGCTCTGCTTTGTACTCAGTAGTGGTTTAAAACATGTAGTATGCTGTAAATTGCCACTGACATCAACCATGGCTGAGGTTCATCACTGCACAGAGAGGTTCCAAACTGTCAGCACTCTGGAACAGGTTTGCTGTTCTGCTCTTACTCAGTTTAAGTCCCCCCCATAAGCAGAAGAGACTGTTCAGTCCTGAACTGTTCAGGGATTGAAGTTGCTTGGATATGTGTACAAAATAAATATTCCCTGGGTCTCAAAGCTTGGCTAAGACTGCCTTCTGGTGTACAGGGAATGTAAACAAAATCATTAGGAAACAGTATGGGTGGGTGCACTCTTGAAGACAAAGAGGAATTTTGCTGCTTTTCATTTTCATACAAAGGTTGCTAATGAAGGTTATCACGTATCAGATCTCGGTGCTGCACAAATCCATGAGGAAAATACCAAGCTTATTATTCTTGTCAGGGGCTTAGGTGGTGACAAGGCCTTGTGAGCAGCTCGGATGTCTAAGGCGCAACTGACAATAAAAAACAAAGAGGCAGAGGGGCAGGACAACATGATACAAAAAAATTCTTACCAACCCCAAACCACAGCCTGCAGCTCTGGATTCTTTTGCTAATGAATGTTGGTATCAGTCACCTGCAGATGGTGCCAGGCTCACAGGTGATTAAGCTGGTACGTTACGGATTTCAGACTGGAATGGCAGCTGCACTCACAAAACGCAACAGCACTGTCCTGTGCCAGTCTTTGTGATGGTTCCTAAATCATAGCACGTGTTTGGAAGAGAGGAATAGCCCAGTGAAACGAGTACTGTGTTGGGCATGGCAAAGCACTGCTTCCAGCTACTGAGGTAGTTTTAATGTAAACCTGTTTGGAACTCAGCAGTGCCCAGGTGACTGCGGCGCCTGTGGTTTGTACCTCCGAGTTGCACGTGGCTCTTCTTAGGCACAAGTCAGGAAAGGAGTTAACTTTGCTGGGCAGCAACTTTATGTTCACTGGTTGACTGTTTGCCTAATCAGTTGGAGTCCTGCTGAGGAGAAACAACTAAGTGCAAAGGAGGATGGTTTATGGCAATGTTCATAAAGGGAACAGTGATGGTTGCCATGAAAATACGGTAAAGAATCTGACATAGTAGTGCATGCTTTGAGCACTCTTGAGGTAAAACTCACTCTTACTGCAAAGGTAAGCAGCCAGTGCACTTTGCTTTGTAACTGTGGGAAGTGACTGCAGCAGGTAAAACCTTACAAAAAAACCACTCAAGGGACATTTACCTCACTGACCAGCCAGCCAAGCAGCAAAAAAAAGAGCAAGGGAGCAAGGCGATAGGTGCTTTCAGTGGATGAAAATCACATCACGCCAATTAAACACAAGGACTTTGATCTTTCAGGGAAGAAATTGCTCCTAAGAGATTCATGTGGGGATTAGAAAAGTTTCTTCCTTCTGCCCCTAAACTTAAAAGGATCATGAGTTTTGATTTTATTTTTAAAAGTTTTATTTACCTAATTTTTAAATTGCAGCTCTGAAAGTACAGAGACAACAGTGAAATACAGCAGGGGGGACAGTGAACTTTCTAGGAGACCACCTAGAGAACCAACCCAAAAGATTCTAGGCCTGAATTTAAATGACTTCTCAATTTGTGCAGTGTGGCTCCTCTCTCCTGCAGTTTATGAAAGGGAGGTTGGGGATCATGTGGCTTTCTACAGTACTCCGGAAGCTACAGTTGAAACATTTTACCCTACCAGGTATGCACTGTAATCAAACACATACAAAGTGTCAGCATATTTTATTTCATGTAAGTGCTTCATGAAATACTGCTTTCTGGACTCAACAGGTCCAAATTAGCCTGCTACTCTAATTTAAAAGTGTATTCACAGTGTATTGTTTCAACACTGGCCTTATGATGAAAGTTACGCAGCACATCTATGCAGTTTACACTTACAAGGCAAGCCCTGGTAATATACTACAGTTGGGTTATCTTCATCAGATTAGATATTGAATATTTTCCTCACAACAGCAACAAACTTCTCATCTGTTGGTGGCTTCCTCTGGCTGCCAGGCTGCAAGAATTTTTTGATTGTTGGAATGTTGCTGATTCTTCCTTTAAAAGCCTGTAAGAAGCAACAGTAAAGCCAGTGAGAGTAAGGAAATTATAATTCCATCCTTTATAGCTTAAAGATCAGGTGACTTGGATTTTTACTTGTCAGACATACTTATTAAACAGAGGAAGGTAGTAGCTTTCTCTGATCTGTAATGCTGGTGGCAATAAAGTTTACCTTAGTTTCCCAGATGGGAATGGGAGAAATGAATATTAAAAAGTTAAGATTCATCTAGCAAGAAGTGGAAGAAAAAAAGAAAAAACAAAAAAACCACATCCTGAATCCAAATCCTGCAGATATATTTGAGAAACAAAAAAAAAAAAAAAGAGGCAAAGACAGGAATATTTCAGTGCAAAGCACTACAGAAGTCAAGACATGATCTCTTAAATATTTAATTTTGCTAGCAAAAAGAAAAGGGCAGGGACTGCAGACACACCAGGCCACAGACTTTCCTTCCTGATGCTTGTTGCTGTGTTTGAAGACATGGAAGCAGCAGTTAAAGGACCAAATTGGTAGCACTAGTGAGTGAATGCCTGCCAGCTGAGACCACGTGGAAAAAGTGCAGGAGGAAGGTGAGTTCCCAGCAGCTCTGGGGCAAGGCAGTGCACTAAGTGCAGGTTTTTGTAGTCAAACAGATCAGAGAAGGGTCAGTACAAAGGGTCAACAGATGCAAACATCAATTAACTTTTAACAACAGTCAGTGAAATTTGTTTGTTACCTTCCATATTGAGACCAGATGATTACTAACCTGTAGCAGAGGAAATGCAGACAGTACATCAGGCTTACATTCTTCTGCCATTAAAATGGCTTCCAGCAGATGGACATCTGCCCAGCTTAATTTGTTGCCAACAAGATAATCCTGTCCGTGATCTTTTAAGGCCTATAAAATATGAACAATTTTTTAAATACTCACATGGGATGTAACAATTTTATCTAGGTATTTCACAGCAGACTGATTTCTAAAAAAACACAGCAGGGCAAAGCCATGGAAGAACCTATGAAGTTATCAAGTGATAAATATTCTTTAAACAAAAAAAAAAAAAAAAGTCAGAATTCATGTTTGAGTGTGCATTATCCTATCTCTCACTCTAACCTACTGCACCAGGTAGCTATATACCAAGTCCAGTACCACCAGAAAGACTTACTCACACAAACAGGACTAAAGTAATTGGAAGAGATCGTCAGGCCAGTTTACATGTAAGCACACTTTGAATTTTTAAGAAAAAGGTTAAGTGAATTTCCAGATGTTTCAGCAAAATTTGAGACTGCTGATTACAGTTTGAAATAAGTCCAAAATGAAGGAATACAGCCTTCCTACCCTTTATCTTATAAGGAAGGATTCCTTTGTGGCAAACTGCTGATGCAAGAATCACAGCCTGCCAAAGCTACTAACAACTGTAGTAGACAAGTTGAGATGAACGTTTCAGCACAGCTTCAGAGCACTTACCAGCTCTCCAGCCTACCTCTGTGCTGAAGACTATCACCCTCCTATCAGGAGCAAGAGAAGGGCGTGTCTATGCCTAAGCCATAGTAAGGCTACTCTTAAACAAGTAACAAATGTCCAGTAAGACATTGGTCTGTGACTTTAGAAGCCAACTGCTTCTCCAGGCCCATCTGCCAATTTTACCATAGAGGCAGCAATCACGGGCAGAGTCACAGCTGATACCTTCACGTACTTATTTCCTACACTGCTCCAGCAAGGTCCACCACAGCTTGTTTATCCGAACTGTAAGAAAACTCCCAAACATAGCATCGGAATCTGACTGCCTGCAGGGCTTTATATTGCCTTTTGCTGCTCCATCTGGCTGCTGAGTGTTTAAAGTGAACACTCACAGCTAGGGATGTTTCCTGTCAGCTTGCTGAATGAATAACACATAGACTGCAAAGCCTGATAAGCTGAATCAATGGACACCTTAAACAGCTGGTACAGAAAGAAAATCATTAACCATTCTAACAAAATTAACTAGGCTAAAATCATGGAAAAGTTTAGCTGTGCCTTTACCACAAGCAAACAAGGATTTACAAGACTCTCCTACAGAGAGCATATACACTAAAACATATCACAACAGGAGTTTATGCCACCTAGACACAGGCTTAGAGAATTTTGGTGCATTATTTTCTATTGTTTAATAACTGAAAATAGTTACCAGACTTCTAGTCTTTGAAAGATTAATGTGTGTAATCAACATCTCTCAGCACAGCCCTCCATAGCTATGGCAGTGGATAGATGTGAACTCTTATTACAGAAGCGCTGGATTATGTCATTTACATCATTATTTTACAGGGCAGCCTCTGTGGGTTTTGTTTATGCAATTTAAGGCTCTAATAAAGTGGGAGGACATGAAATTGCATCAAGTCCTGTATTTTTTTGAATGGACTTCAGCTGCCTGGTAACCAAGGATTCAACCTGGAAACTCAGCTCAGCTCTGAAACAATACAGCTTTGTACCCTTGGCAGATTTCTGAGGAGACCACTATGGCCTGGAAAAGTGCTGTGAGAAAGTCTGTACCGCACAACCACATATGGCACAAAAGGAAAAGCTACAAACAGAAGCAAACTCATGAGGTGAGGATCACAGCTGGCTCAATTCAAAGCAGAAAATTTTAACACATTAAAAAATTAAGATATCCTTACAGGAAAAATAAAACAACAGAACAAACAGCAAGTTGGTAGGAAATGGCAGTTCAGTAACATCCAGGCAATGTTCCAGGGAGAAGAAAAGAAAAATCCATCCCCTCCTGATTTACTCTTCCCTAGCCAAGAAAGCCTCTTCATGTGCTCTAAGGGGATGGCAAGAAGGGATACCATACCAATGCCTTCCCTCACAGCTCAGGCTAACTCTTAAATAATTGCTTTATGCTTTCTAAGCTATATGTATCTTGTTTGCAGAGCCTCTCCGTGCACACCTAAGGATGCCCAAGTAGAAATTCAGAGAATGACAATCATAGTCTCTAAGTATAATACATTTAAGCAATGAATTTAAGGAAGATCATAGAATTGGATTCTTAGCTGTAAAGCACAAATATATGTAACTTTGAATAGCAAGAATAAAGGAGGCTGAATGGGAGACTTTATCGCTCTCTACAACACCCTGAAAGGAGGTTGTAGTGAGGCATGGGTCAGCCTCTTCTCCCGGGTAACCAGTGACAGGACAAGAGAATATGGACTCGAGTTGTACCAGGGGAAGTTTAGATTAGATCTTGGGAAATTTTTGCACATGTTGTAAAGCACTGGCACACATTGCCCAGGGAATTGGTGGACTCACCGTCCCTGAAAGTGTTCAAAAAGCATGTGGGTATGTCACAGGATGACACAGTTTAATGGTGAATATGGTGGTGGGGCTGGGTTGACAATTGGACTTGATCATCTTAGGAAGTCTTTTCCAACCTTAACAATTCTATGGTGACACATTACACTTCCAGGCAGTAAGTACTGAAGGCTGGCACAAGTATTGAAATGGTGCATTTATGCAAAACGCTGGGAGCCATCAGCCACTAAGAAAAGAAGGACAGCAAAGAGACCCAATACTGAAACCAGCTGAAAATTATTTTGTGGCCCTCTTTTCACTTTGCTGAATAGTGGCTCCATCATACATTTCTAAAGCTGTAATGTCACTTGCCTTCTGGAAAGTACATGTGTGGGGAGGACAGGGGAGTGGGGTAGGAGGGGGAGCCTGGGACTCACTCTCTTTGTGAACTACTGGTGATTTGCCACTTACCTTTTCATAAACAGGAAAGTACCTGGTTGTAGCTCGTTCAATGATTAAGGCAAGATTCTTTTCTTTTGTATCAGCTGGTTGAAAAGGGAGATACATGATCATTCCCATTAGGTCTGTAGTTCCCTCTACGTACATATCAATCCTGAAACAAATACTTTTGTTCAACATGTATCATTCAAACTTTCCATTTTGGTTATTTTCCTAAAATACAGCACTGAAGTGATCACTGAGTAAAATACTTATTAGTGAATGTAACATAACACTGTTTATTTTCTGGGTTCTTCCACTTTGAGAAAACTTCCAGTTTTTTTCAAAGCACAAATTGTAAAACAGGCTCACAGTATATGCAATAAGCAAGATAAAAGGCTGCCATTAATGTATTTAAAGTGGGATTCATGCTGTTTTCCATGGATAATCTCTTTGTTTATGTTGTGGGAGGAAAGACTGCATATGCAAACCACATTAGGAAAAAAAAATAATTGAGGTCTAATCATGAGAGGATGCTGGCTACCAATAGCCAGTCCATAATAATCTCTACAATCTCTGGAGCTGCCCTTCCATTCCCACAAAATAAACCCTCTAGAGTAAGTGAGAGTCTGTTAGGTATACTCACCTCTACATGCAGATACTTCACAGCAACATTCTTTCTGTAAATATTAAGAGTCATGGAGGAGTGTTAGTGAGGGGTACACTGTTACCTTACCAGGCTCTCTCCTTCAGGTCCTTCCCGTAGAGGTTGTACTTTGCTGCAATGTAGCTGAGGATGGCTCTGGTCTGCACCATCCTCATCCCATCGATCTCCACCATGGGCACCTGCTGAAACAGCAGGACTCCATCTAGGGAAGAAAAAGGAGCAAGCTACTCAGAGTGCTGAAATGCTACACTGAAAAAAAGGAAGAGAACTGGTAAGAGACCAAGACATTTCTAATTTTCTGGGATGAAAGCATCCACAAGGAAGCAGCTCTTCTTTACAGGTCACATCATATTGCAGGTCTTGAAAAAATACCACTGTTGTTCTTCTGTTATATTTGTGTGAATTTATGTTTAGGGTACAGTTTACAGACTTACCATTGCGCAATCTTTCTAAGTCTTCTTTCGTTTCTATGAATTCTTCCTCAAACTGAAAAGCAACAATAGAAAACAACAATGTGTCACTCCAAAGGCAGTGGAGAAGTGGAAGGAAGTCTGGCAGTTAGAGTCCACTTCTCCACACTATTCTCCATACTCTGCTCATTGTGTTGACCCTGCAGAGGAATCCATTCAGTGCCAGTAGCTGGGTGAGCAGCAGCAGTTCCATGTGCTCATGAGCTCTGGGAGCCCAAGGCAAGAGCCAGGAACTGCCTCCCTTTGCACAACAAAGGACCTGCAGCACTGGCCAGGGGAGACACAGCAGGAGCCGATGACCCCAAGCCTTCACTTAGACCATGAGGGTATAAAAGATCCGGGGTTTCCTTTGTTCCGGGTCCCTCCCTGGCAGCACCAGAGCTGTTAGACTGTTGTTGCACCACGATTTAAGGACTGATGGAGAGGCTCCTGGATGGTCAGACAGGAAAATTTCCTTAACAGAGCCCCTACTTCATCTCTGCTCCCTCAAATAGTCCAAGACTACGGTGTCCCCAACCCCACAGGACTGAACAATGCATTATACTCCAGAAAGAACTTCCTCATTATGAAGACCAGACTACTTGCCTGCATGAGCCATTAACAGATAACCAAATCATTCACTTAAAAAGCAGCTGATGCCACAGGAAATACTGAGAAACTTTTTGTAAATGATGCCTCTCTTACACAGCATTTCTCTCGCTCTTTAATCCACTGGATTTTTTTTTT
>VYXC01000969.1:6348-72093 GCA_013397175.1 Platysteira castanea
GCGGTGCGGCTCCGCCAGGCGTCCCCGCGGAAACGGCGGCCGCGCGCCGCGTTCCGGGGCGGGGCGGAGGGAGCAAGGGGGCGATTTAGGGGGATAAAGGGGGATAAAAGGGCTCTTTTGGGGCTGTGGGGATGGATCTTGAGCGTGTGATGTCCGTGGTCTCCGGGCTGGAGGTCTGTGGGGCGGAGAGGTGTCTGAAGCACTAATGGGAGGTGTATGGAGGTATATGGGGTGCCAAGAGAGGGGGATGTGGGGCGTCTTGGGGGCACATGGAGCTTGTGGGGCAGAGCAGGGGGATGAGGGAGGTCAGGGGTGGTTATGGTGTGTGTGCACCCCAGACCTTCGTGGTGGCCAGTGCTGAAAATGAAAATACATCCAGCCTTTTTAATATATTGTTTAGTTTTTCCACCTGGGGTGCTTCAGTTTTCACATTTATATCTTCTCTAGAGCACTAAAGAGTTACATACAAACACACACACATATATATACACAATTATTTCTTTGAATGCTGATATAGCAGCACAAGATGCTGAGGTGGGATGCAGGAGAGTGAGGCAGTTGTGGAAATCCTTCAGCTTTTACTCCTGTTGGAGCTGTCAGGCTGGCTTGACAAGCAGGGTGTGCGTTCCAGAGGGGCAGGAATTGCTATTCCTGGCAGCAGGAAAATGCACAGGCAGGGATGGGCTGTCATTTGCTCTGGTGTTTTGACAGGAGCTGACAATCTCTTGTTTAAAACTGTAGATGAAGCCAAAATGGGTGTTCAGAAGCTGATACAGAGACTGTGTGACTGAGGATCTGAGCTGAGTCCCACCCAGATAATCCACTTAAAGTCAGGGAACTCAGTCCTTGGGAGGGAGCAAGTCCTGAACATGGATGGTTCTCTGCCCTGGCTGCAGCTGAGCAGCTCAGGGCCACAGAGGGCTCCTCACTTTATTTTGATCGAACTTCTGAGTCCTGGGGTTCTGCTCCACCGCCCTTGTCCAAACTCAGCTGAAAACAAAATGCTCTAAGGAAAAAACACAGACCTTTCAGAGGCAAACCGTGCCATCTGGTGACCTTAATTTCTAACACATAACAGGTAAATGTTTGTGATTTGTAGCCAGAGGGATGGGTAAAATACTCAAAGCAGCATGACTCATTTACCAGCTGTTGTCAAACGTGTCTGGCGGTTGTTGTGCAGGATCACCCTCCAAGGACAGTGCCACAGAGGGGCTAGGAAAGGAGCTGGAAGGACACACAGGCGAAGCCAGACCAGTCTAAAAGGACATTTGTCTGGTTTTGCTTCATTCCCACCCTGTGTTGGTCCACAGAGCCTCGGTAAAAAGCTGGGTGATCTCTGCTTGGATGGCTGGAAACTGCTCTCCCTGTCAGGTAGGGCTTGGGGTGGCAAGGTCTGACTTTGGTGTGAGCCAAGGAAAACCAAACCTTTGGCATTCCAGCTGGAGAAATGAACTACTTTGTCACTGGTCCTGGCTGAGGAAGCCACCTCAGCCCGTTTGGTGGTCACTGGTGAGCAAGAGCTGTCAAGAGCCATCCCAGAAACCCGAGGGAAAGGCTGAGGTGTCCAAGGATCCAGTCACTCCTTGTGTGAGTAAGGGCACAGGCTGTTAATGTAGGAGCAAACAGGGCTTTGAGGGACCTTCCAGAAGGTCTCAGCTGCTGTAAGAGAGGGAAGATGCTGAATCCTTCCTGTGGGAGCTCAAGCTCTGTAAATCCCTTGAATTTGTGGTTCAAGTGGCCCCTCCCTGTTTATAACAACAGGTGCCCTTCTGAAGGGTTATTCCAGCTGGTGGTACAGTGAGAAGCCAGACCAGATCTGATGGGACTGCACATGTCTAAATGCCAGCTTTCAAATTCGGCATGAAACCAGATTGTTGACAAGCTGTGCCCTTGTTGATCTGAATGCTGTGAGCTGAATAGGGTCACTGATTTTGCCAAATTCTGAAATTAAGTATTATTTCCTGTGACATCATACTTTCCCTCATCCATTTTAATTGCATGCAGCAATTTTCCTTTTTGTCCTGAACCATGAGGGTGTGCTGTTACGTAGCTGCTGCTCTCTGTTACACCAGTTTCTCTGGCAGAGTGGTTGCTCAGCACTATCTCGTTCCCTCTTAGTGGTGTTGTGTAGCTTTCCTTGGTGTTCCAAAAGCAATGGGAAAAGTTTTGATCAAAGGTGGCACAAAAGGCCAGAAGATGCTTATCTTCTCCTCCTTTGATCACTGAAAGCCTCACTTAAGGCAGGAATCAAGTGACTCTGACTCACACAGTCAATCAGGACGTGTATATATGGCCACTAATATTTTTGGATGCAGAAAAAGAATTGCCCTCAGCACTTTGCTAAACATTCTGCTGATACACGGCAGCTGTGCCTTTGTCAAGGCAAGTACTAATATCATGTTACTTACATCAGTCATTTTTGGATTTGTGGTTTGCAAAAAAGGCCAAAAGAAAAATAGGATTTGAATTGGGAGCTTAGAAATTGTGTGGTTTTACAGAGACTTCCGAGCTGACAAAAGAGGAGTTTTATCGCGTGGCAGTGTTGGCAGTCCAAGTGCACAAAAATGTGTGTTATATAAATAATGCAGCAGAATAGTTCAGCATATTCTCTTTCCTTTCTGCAAGGGTGCCTGAAGCACTTTCTTGACCCAAATTGTACATGAAAATCAAAGAATTAACTCTTGTGCTGTTCTTAAAAGTATAAAGAGCTGGGAGAAAATTGGTGTTTCTTTGTATTCGAGAGGAGAACAGAGCATTTAAAAAGATATTTAATGTGTTGTGCACTTAACTGTGATGCTGATCCACATGGGATTGTTTAAAACAGAAAGTGAGGGTGATTCCCTTCCCACACCTTTGCAGCGTCAGCTGACTGCAGGGCAAACACTGCCTGGCTTAAACCAACACTGCTGCAAGTGCCAAGTTAACGGGTGGTGAACACTCCCAGGAAATCAACAACGCTTCTCTTGCTGTTGTTGTTCATTTTTATTTATTTTATTTTATTAGACAACTGCTTTCCATTATAAATAAATAAGGCATGAAGGTTCTCCATACTGTTACAGAGCTGGTAGCCACAGCCGTGCGTGCAGCTCCTGATGTGTCTGGGGCCGTGGGGCACCTGGGAATGCAGAGCATGGAAGAGCGGAGCAGTCGGTTTTGAGGAGGAGACCTCTGGAGCAGGGGTGGTTTGCACATCACACTCCTGCCAACTTACCTCTGTGGTACTCAGCTTAACACAACAGGGTGGTTTTGGGGGGTTTTCTGCATAAATTCCATGGGGAGTCAGAGAAAGGTCGCTCCTTGTAGCATCAAAGCCTTGGGGGATAATTCCATTTGAACAGTCTTCCCCTTCCAAAGCCACATTCTCATTTATTTATCTCAATGTTGCAAAAGTCCCAGCCGTTGACCCAAGATTTTGGGATGTAAGCTGGTGAAAAGAGAATCCAGATGTAGCTGATGGTTGCTCCAGGCGGATACAGAGTAGGTTGCTTACACTGAACTGCTGGGTTTTGCGGCTCAATGCTCAGGGTGTTGCCTAAGCTGTAATGAGATGCTGCTTCTCTGCCTAAAACATGTCTGACCGTGCAAGGTCATCATCTAGTTCACGGAAACTGGAAACTGGTGATTCCTGAGACTGCACTGGCCTTTTGGCTGCATTTTCATGTCTGTGGAAGCAAAAGTGAGGAGATTTCAGTGCTGGAAAAGGAACTGGAGTATGAGAGGTGACAGTGTCTCAGCCAAGAAAGATTATTTTCAGCAGGAAGCTGAAATCTGTCCTTGTGGCTGGGGAGATGTTTGGAGCAGGAGTGAGGGGTGATGTGTGATCCGTGCTACTGCCAGGGCCAGACTCCTGACGTGGGAGATGCTGCATCCCCTGGCTTGTGTGCGAGTCCCTGGGAGTCAGTTTTGTAAGCCCATGCAAGCTGTTTTTAAGGAATTTGCTATGATGGGACAATGACAACCTCTTGAAGAGTACAGCACAGAGAGCTGGTACCCAGACCGTGAGATGGAAGTGTGTCTCTGATATTGTAATAGCACTTCTTGTCTCGCTCTGGGAGAGCCCTGGGCACCAAGTTCCTACCAGGCACGGTGCTTCACTTGAGTTGAAATACCAGGGCAGACTTAAAGCGAGTAAATCCCATGTGCCTGCAAGGTCTGGAGAGTGTGGACTGAAACACTGAGCGATGCTGATGGAGATGGAACAATCAGTTTTATGTTTCTCTTCAAGTTTTTCCAGTTGCAATGAGCTTGCATTGTAAAGAGCTGAAAAACCTGACTGATTAGAGAATGGCTTAAATAGCAAGACCATACTGCCCTTTGGAGAAGGCAGAGATAGAAGTCTCTTGGGTTCAAGCGTAGGTTCTTAGCCATAAAACCAAACTGGAGGACTGGGCTGCTGTGCTGGGGCAGCCCCTAAAGTTCTGATGGCTTTTTGTTTTACTTTGAGACTCTGTATTCCAGCTGTGGCGGGACACTGGAGGACATCCAGGCTTTTGCTTGCAGATAACTGGGCTGTAGGACAAGCTGAAAAAGGGTGGAGGGGGAGATTGGTTTCTTTTTTATCATAGTGGGGTTGACATTGCTGTTGTGATGTCTGGCAGCGGCAGTAACTCATGCAGAGATCCGTCATGTGGTTTCTGAAATCCTCTAACTACAATGTACAATTGTCCAAACAGGCTGTCCAGAGCCCAAGCTTAAAAAAGTGAGTTGGGTCCCTGTGACATTCTCTTGCTTGCAGACCTCTCGAACCTTCAAAGCAGAGGGGCCACGTGGCGTTTCCCGGGGCTCAAGAGAAGACGTGGCCATTGCAATTGCACGTGGGAGCTGCGGAGAGCCAGGGCTCATTTGCTGCTCTTGTTTTTCACCTTTGTGGCGTTGATGTCCGCTTTTGTTTTCTGGATTCGGGAGAAGATCTCCTTAAAAAGAGCCTTGTACTCGGGCTGGCTCTGCTCCAGCCGCTTGTCCACGGCGTCCACGTGTTTGCTGATGGTCTTCTCCATGGTTTTCCGCTCTTCCAGCTCGTGCCCCTCTCCTCGGAAGTCCCTGAAGGAGCTGTCGCGGGAGATGGGCCGGGAGGTCTGGACCCCCGTGTGGCGCACGCTGTCCTTGTGCTGCCGGCACTTGCTGAGGAGCTCCTCGTACTTCTCCAGCAGGGCGTGGTACTGCTCGTCCACCTCGCGCAGGATGGACATGCCCCGCTTGCGCACGTTGTTGGCGTGCAGGGTGTAGTTGCCCTCGTGCCGGCTCACGGCGTCCTTGGTCACGATGGCGTTCAGGGCCGTGTCGCTGCAGCTTTTCCGCACGGGGTGGTTTGGGGAAGGGGTCATGGATGTCCCGTGGCTTTTCCCTCCCTCCTCCTCGGACAAGTCGATGTAATCTGCTTCTGGGGCGTTGTTCAGCGGCTCGAGGAGGGCTTCGGACAGGTTGTCCTCTCTGCTGAGCAGGTACTTCTTGACTTGTTTCATCTGCTGCAGCTCCAGGAGCTCTGCCTCCAGCTCCTTGATGCGCAGTTTGCAGTTCTCCATCTCGCACACCCGCTGCTCCAGGTCCGAGTACTCCTGGATAACCGAGGTGTACTCACGCTCCACCCTCTCCTTCCGCTGCTTCTCCTGATTCACCTGGGATCTCAGCGAGTTCACCATGGCTTGGAGACGCTCGTTCTCCCGCTCCAGCGGCTTCTGGTTGAATTCTGTGGAAGAGCTGTGGACCTGGAACGCATCCTCATACCTGAAAGAGGATAAGGATGCTTGAGCGAGTCTGACCAAGCGATACTCCCATGAGGGATTTGTCTTTTATTGTTATGTAAGTGACTCCACTGATGTCCAAAAAGGACATGAGCTCATGGAGTGAGGTGTGCCTTCTCCATGTGTGTGGCTGGGGGTCTTCTGGACACAGAGACAAATGCCTGTCCCACAGAATTTGCAGTTTTATTGGACAGCAGTAATAAAAGACAGGAGGGAAATGAGACCTTAAAAGGTAAAAGACACATCTGATTAACAGACAAGCCACCAGCACTGCAGTGAAGCAAGAATGAGTGTTCGAGTGCTACCAGTCCAAGCTGAAAGTAGGTGGCTTTGGGTTTTTCCTGGTGGAGTCCATCAGCTGCTCTCTGTACCACAGAGTTCACCAACTACCCATCGCATATGGCAACAACCCCAGACCCACCCAGCCAAAAGCCTGAAGCTGGTGTGCTGCTGCCTGTGCAGCCTGTGTCTGGGAGGTGCTCTGGAGGGAGTGAGGGAAGATTTACACAGCAAGGCAGACAGAGATTTTTGATAGAGGTGCCCCTTCTTCCTTGCCTGGGAAGTGATAACAAGCACTTCCCCCTTCCCTTCGGGAATTTGGGTTTTCCTCCTCAGTGAAGCACCCATGGCATTCTGTTCGTTTAGAACAGATTGGAAAAGTGCAAGCTCCATGGCTTCCCCTGGGAGGCACAGCTGTGGTAGGGGGTATTGAACAGATTGCAAGGCACTGAAGGGCAGCCTGACCTTCAGAGCCAACTGTGGATCTGCAAGGGGACCCAAGGTCCTGTGGTATGGGGGGAGAGTGGGATTGGGGGACTGGGGGGAAAAGAACCACAGAGACATTAAGTGGATTTTGCTGGGGGTCAGGTTTTGGCCTGATTAACATCCCCACTGCTGCTGCAGTGAAAAAGTCTTTGGTTCATATCCTCTGGCAGAGGATGCTTTCAGTGACAAAGTTTATTGATTGCTTATCTATTTAAAGAACTCTCTTTTGTGAACAAAGCTGAGCAAGAAATGCCCTCATGAGGTCAGTGAATTAACACAGTGGCCGGGTTTTGAAGAGGATTAAGGCTGCAGTAGTGCTGGAGGTGTTTGTACAGCACTTGGCAGCATGTGGTGTATCCAGCTGTGCGACTGGTGTTCCTGGGGAGTTCTAGAGTCACACAGCACAAAATGCACCATCTCAACTGGTTTTGGTGAGCCAGAGGTGCTGGTGCTATGCTGGAAGGCATCTGGAAAGGGAAAATGGGCTGTGCAGGTTTGGGAAGGGAAGTATCACTGTACTGGGATCATGAAGGCTCTGCTTTGCCAGCACCACCTTAGGCAGGTGGGTTGGTGAGAGGAATGTCCCCCCTTCAGCTCCAGCCATGAGTTTCAGGCTCTGATGCCCAACCTTGATGTCTGAGGGGTTTCTGTGCACCCCCAGAGGAGCTCACCCACCGCCTCCCCTGTTTGTGGGGATCAGTTTGGAGGGGTGGCCGAAGCCAAGGCTCCGTACCTGGGGCTGGAGCACAGCTCCTTGAGGCAGGGAAAGGTGTGGATGGTTCGGCGCCGCTCCCTTTTCTCGCGCCGGATGCGGAGCTGCTCCAAGCTCCGCATTTCCTCCACCTGCTTCTGCAGCTCCTCCACCTGGTTCTGCAGCCCCTCGATTGTTTCTGTCAAGCTGCAGAGAGAGGAGGGAGCACAGGTGAGGAATCAGATGCTACAGGTTCCTAAAAGATGGTTTTTTCCTGTAGAGAAAGCCAGTCTAGGGAAAGTGTTTCCAGTTTCTAGTGTGTGCCCTGGGATCATGACAGCACTTGGTTTTTTTGGTCTTTCTCTATGTAGTCACTCTTGAATGGGGTTGGTTATAAAAAAGGGACAGGGGGATTGATTTGAGTCCTTCTGTACTCAAATCAGTTGGCTGAAAGAGTCACCTCTGAGACATAAGCACTATCCTGGAATATCTCTGCACTTAAAACAAGCATCTATTCCTTTTGTTTATCTTGTAGAGAAATACAGAGACTGGGCAGAGATTTAGTTTTGTTCTGTTGCAGATAGTTTGTAAAACACTCTACTCAGAAACTCCTTCTCCACACAGCTGTTTGTAAACGACGATGCATTGCAAGGACATGGCTTAGGCTCTTGTTTCTAGGGATGACCTTGATCATGGACTTGTTTTAGGAAAGAAATATTACTGATAAACTGGTGTTTCAGCAGGGACTAGCCAGGGTTTCATGAACTGCTGGATCTGTGCCTGTTTCTGCTGGGCTGTGTGCTAGGGATCTCCCTGATAGGTTTATGTGCCTCTTCTTCAAGGAAACTCAACTGAGGAGAGGCTGCTGTGCTTCTCTCTGGGCAGTTTCAGACACTCCTTTATCCAGCCCTCATCCCAGGGATGTCTGTGCTGTGGCTGACCCCTGCTAACCAGCATTACAGCAACACGCTTGTGTTCTAAACAGCCGCAAAACTGAGCTGATACAACAAGAGAATGGCTTAAATAGCAAGGACAGGCTGCACCTTGGGGCAGGGGAAAAGTGAGCTGAAGGCTCTTGGATCTTGAGGACCCAGGGGAGGCCATACCAGTGGATCTTCTGTTGGGAAGTCTTGCTTTCCAGCACGAGCTTCTGGTTAGCCAGCTCCAGGTCCCGTGCTGTCAGGTCCAGCTGCTCGTAGACTTTCGCATGCTGTTCGTTCATCTGCCGCAGCATCTCCAGTTGCTTGGTCAGGTACTGCAAGGAAAAGTGAAGCATGAGCACTCCACGTCCAAAACCCAGCTTGTTGCACAGGCAGAAATTCCTACGGCCTTTGCTCCCTCTGACAATGTGTTCTGTGGCTCTGCCTGGTGTAAGCCTCTTCCACAGATGAAATATTCATCCCCCTGCCCACTGTAAATAGTTTTGTGTCTAAAATACGATTGAACTTCCCCTGCCCTCTGTGAAGGGCACTAACCTCAATCTCTCTACTCAGCTTCTTTTTTATTCCCAGTACCAAAGAAAGTTGATATCCCTGGGACTGAAAGTTGCCTGAAATTGGCCAGTTGGTTACTGGATCATCTGACAGATCGATTGCAGAATGTGTGTTTCCTTGGGAATTCAGGCTAAAACTCTGAGTCTGTGAAATATGAGGAGACCTGCAGTTTCTGTGGATTTGCACACCCTTTTCTGTAAGTCTGCCATTGCAAAATCTTAACCTGGGAAGACTGGGAGAAGAGCATCTACTCAGGTGCTCACTCTCAGCTGGCGCCAGATTCCAAATCCTATGGTGGACATGGTTCTGACAGACTGCTGGAGGGGGGATGGCTAACTCCATCCACTCGTTCCCTCAAACATCAGCTGTCTGATCCCTGCAGCATCATGTGCTGCTCTTGTGAACTTGCAGCCCTCCTCTGCTCTGTGTCCTTTTAAATCAGGGGGTGTCCAATCTTTTTTAATTCACAGATCCCTAGAAGGTTTCCAGTGGATGAAAACCCTCCCGGGCACAGCAGGTTTAAGCCTCTAAGATCAGTTCCATGAGCTCTTAGAAATACTGCCCTGACCCCACAGGATGCTTGAAATGGGGGTTTAGATTGCAGCTCTTGGAGAAAGAGCTATTTTATACCTCTAACAAAGGGGGCTGTGTTATGGGGGTGCTGAGAGGCCAGCTGGGAACAAACGCGATTCTGAATCTCTGGGATCAAGGGAAAGCTGCAGCAGAGCAGAGAGAAATGAGTGTGAAGGCTGGCGGATGTGCAGGAGAAGGCCAAACATGACCCAGATGCAGCCTGGTGCCAAAATCTGGTGCCAAAATCTGGCGTGCACATCTGGGCAGGGAGTGAGGATGTGAGACAAGGGAAAATGCCAGTTAGTGTGGGAAAGAGACCCGCCCCTGGCCTGGGATGAGCTTGAACAGACTTTAATCCATCCTGCTTCAGGCACTTACAGAAGATACTCCATGCCCCACGGCACATCCCTGCCTTTCTGCTGGCATCTGAGCTGCTGGCACAGGTGGAAGTGCCCCTTTCCCACCTTCACCCATAGTGACAGCGGTGGCCAAGCAGCCTCTGTCCCCACCCCTGCCCCGACTGTGTCCCTACCTCGATCTCCTGCACTTGCTCCTCGTTGGTGGCATACATCTGCTGCAGGGAGTCCTCCAGCTCTTTGTTTCGCTCCAGCAGTGTCTTCCCCAGCTCTGCAGCCAAGTGCAAGTCTGAAAAGCAGAGGGACAAAGCTGCTGCAGTTCCTACAGCTCCATGGCTGGGTGTGGTGGGATCTCCCCCCTCCCCAGAAATGACCCCACACCAAGCACAGCAGCACATTTTTCATGGAACTGGTTTTACTGGCATGTTTTGACCTGGATGCATGCTCTCAGAACATACAGGATCTGGCCTCTTGTCTTGCTGGGCTGCAGGAGCAAGGGGAGGCTGAGATCAAGACTCTGCAGCTCCTCCATGCAACGGGGATTTGGTGCTTTGCTGGCTGCAAAACCCTCCTGCACTCCCTGCACACTGTAACCAGGATCAGCCCAGGATCTGGGCTGTGGCAGGTGCTCAGCACCTCCGTCCCCTATTGCTGAGAAGGGCTCAGCACCTGTCAGAATAGAGCAAAGGGTTGGTAGAGACCTGCAGAGCCTTGGGGATGCTCTGTAAATTATATTATTATCTCTAACGAAGGGAGTGCCTTGCCTTCCCTGTCAGCCTCCATCCATCACCTGCTAATAGACTGACAGGAGTAATAAAACCCCGTGTGGCCCGAGGGGGCTGGAGGCACCTCCCAGATGTGCTGCCCTGGCAGCACTGCAGTGGCTGAATCCAAGGCTCTTTCCTTGGGGCAGCTCCAGGGAAAGGACAAACTGCTTTGCATTCACTCTCTGCCACCTCTAAATGCCCTTAGGAAGCTACTGAAATAGTTGGACTTCAGGAGAAGTGCAGGGAAAAGTAGATGTTGACGGTGTGGTCAGTTTTAAATGCTGGTTTTGCTGCTGGGAAAAGAAAAAGCCTCCAGGCCCTGTGAATCCTGTGTTGGCCATAGCTTGAGCACACAAGTGATGCTGTTTGTGGGGCTGGGACAGCATAGCTGGCTCTGAGAACAGCCCTTTGCTTTCACAGGAGTTGGTTGTCTTCTTAAAGCCTGACTATGAGCACGGGGGTTTCATTTTTCCTGGTGCTTCTAGAGGTAACGGCTCTTAGGATGGCAGAGTGAAAATCTGACCTTAAACCTTCCACAAGGTAAGGAAACAAGTCCTGGTGTGTGTTATTGCTCTTTCTCGCTCTGGTGTGGTTATCATGCAGCTGTAGGTAATTAAGGAGTGACAATCCTGCAGTGTGTGAGGGAACCTGGATCTCCTGCCCTGGCATTTTCTTAGCCTGTGTAATGATCCTCACCAGTCTGCATCTAATGATGTCTTTTGCAAAGGCTCTGCCAGGGCTGAGAGCAACTATAATTTTCTCCAGTGGTTCATTTGGCCATGCAGTTGATTGGGAAAGAGGGATACTTGGCCACTAGGACAAGAAGAAGGGGAGCCAGGGCTCCTGGGATGTATTCTGAGCCTGGGAAAGCCCTGACCTCTCACATGTGACAAAATGAGGCTCACGCTGACCTTGGACATGAGTGCTTGCCCGTGGGTGAGCTACAGTGCTGTCAGTGCCTGGGATGGGGCTTTTCTGATGGATAATGCTGTGCTGTGGGATGTGCTGATATGCTGTTTGTTTGTGTGTTGCTTGTGTTTCTTTCTGCTGGCTCCCCACATGTGGTGCTGCCAACAGCTGCTCAGTGTGTCCTCGAATCTCCCCTTTCCATGGGAATGTGCTCTCCAGCTGTGCCCTGCATTGCAGGGTGTTATTATTAAAAGGGCTCTGACCTTTTAAATTATAATCCTCATCTCATTGCACAGTGACCCAGTCTGAGAGCTGCAGTCGCAGCTCTGCCTGCAATCAAGTTATTGGCACGTTTCCCCATGGACAGACCTCCTCCACCTATTTGGTTTTTTCCAAGCACCAAATTTCCCTAGTTTATAAAGTGCCCTTGGGAGACCCAAGTGTTTGCTACACCAGCTGGGGCTGGGGGAACAGCCAGATGCCAGCAGAGATGAAGGATAATTTGTGCCTTTAAGCTGCTTGGGGCTGTGTTTAATGTCAGTACCACCTTGCCAGAGCCAGTGTTGTTGCTGGAGAGTGGCACCTTGGAAATCACATCCCTGGCAGCAAGCAGGGCCCCAGTGTGGAGGTGTGTAGTGAGAGGGCTCCGTACTGTGCTCCAGGTAATGAGTCAAGTGTGTCCCCGTCCCTGCGGATTACACCCGTGCTCTCCCACCATATGGCATCCAATTTAATCAGCTGGGGTTGAGTTAAGTGGATTAGGCACTGCAAGATCCTGCATTGTAATTTAAAGGGCTCTGTCAGCAATAATTTAATGGGGGAAATGGGCAGCGTTTGGGGATGAGTGGAAAAGAGGAAAGAATGGGGCTTGGCTCTGAGGAGGAAATTGAGTCTTCGTTTCCATTTTGAGCATAAGGGCCTGGGAGACTCCAGGCTTGAAGGACATGGGGGAATTGATTCTTTTAGTGTCTTTTAACTGCCTCAGCCGTTGTCACACACACTCCCTCACTCTCTGCCCGCTAGCCAAAGCATCCTTGGTAATCCTGTCTCATCCACCCCCTTGTGCCTGAGTCCTCTTCCCCACCTGTTGGTCCCCCCAGCCTGTGGGGAGGGAGGGGATGCTGTGTGGAAGTGCTTTAATGTCATCTTTAGACCAGATCCCTCTTGATCTTTGTACTAATTGTGGCTCTGCTTGGGCTGAGGGAGCACACAGCTCCTCTCCTCAGAGACTTTGGAAACCTGAGGCTGAATGTGAAATTTCACCAAGTTGTTTGGGGGAGAAAAAGAACTGTTTAGGAATTCAGGAATCCTTTCTATATAGTACTATGGTTTTCCCGCATTTTTTGTATTCCTCTTTGCTTCTCCACTGTCAGATCAGCCAGCCAGTGCTGAAAGACTTGCCCTAATTTAGCAGATATGCTGATGCCTCCCTTCCCCCTCCCCTCTGGATGCAGAAGGAGAAAAAAAATGCTGTGTGTCCGCTCGATGTGCCCCATCCCTCCACATCCTGCCTGTGCTGAAGGCACCACTGTGAAATGGCCAATGTTCATCTTCAAAAATGGGGTCTTGATGCTGCCAAATCCTATCAGGAGAGAAGTGTGGATGCAAACTGTCCCGGGCAGCACCAGCCTGGCGCCCTCTGGCTCCCTGTACTGCAAGCACTGACGTGACCTTTCTAATTAACACCAGGCAAGGAGACACGCTGTGTCCCCAAACAAAGGGCTGTGCCTATGGGGCAGTGGAGGGGGAGGGAGGCTGCATTTCCCTGAAAGCTTCCATGGGAAAGGCCTCTGAGCAAGGAGGGTGGGGAGGAGAAGAGAGGCCATATGGTGGGAAGGGAGCGGGAGCTGAATCCAAGCAGTGCTTGGTACAGGGAGCAGGGCTGGGAGGAACATCGAGGAGGCACCGTCCTGGAGCTGCAGAGATCAGCAGCAGCAGCCCAACTAGAATTCTGCTACCTCTGTGCCACTGAGGAAACTTGAAAAAACCCCGTCCTGGTCCAAAAGCTGTAGCAGGTTGCCTTTGATGGAAAGAAGCGGAGGGACAAACTGCAGGGTATTCCCTCACGGCAGCATCCTATGGCAGTGCTGGCACAGGCGGATGTTCCCTGCATGGGGCTGCGGCAGAGCTGGGCGCTTCCCCAGCCTTGCAAAGAGGCTCAAAGAGGATTCGGCGCTGTTTCTGCCTTCCCAGTGCTGGCCTGCATCTGTTTGGGCACAGAATTCTGCCACAGCTCGCCCTCTGGAGGGATTTCTTCCCTCCAGCATCTCCTGGCTGTAACTTTGGGAGAGCATAAGCCTCATGCCGGGCAGGTTTCGGCTCTTGGCACGATGATGATCCGGTAGCTGTTCAGATGCTCTTCGTAAATGCGGCTTTCTGGAGGAAGCCACCATCTGGTGCAGCTGCTTTGGACTTTCCCCTGTCATGTCTCTTGCAGCGAGGGATTCTCATGTTTAGGCTGTGAGAGAACACACTGGGGATGCTGCACTTGGCTCCTCACCTTTAATAAACCAGCCCTGTCCCCGTCCTGCAAAGCCAGCAGCTTGCAGGTGGCACACAAGTCCTTTGCAATGTCGTGCAGATGAGCAGGGGTTTATGGATTTGCAGGTCTCTTTCAGCTGAGCATCTATAAAGGAATTACTTGTGGCCCCTTCCTAACTGGGGGGCTGTGGAAAGGGCTGCTCCTGCCCCATGCCCGTGTGCACATGGTGAATGCATCTGCTGAAGCGCAGGGAGGAGGGTGTGGAGGTCTCTGGAGGAAGCTCAGGGTGCTTGTGAGCTGATGGATGGGGTACATTGAGAGTTAAGAACTGATGTTTAATGCTGTTGACGTTTAATTTAATGGCATTTGCTGTCTGCTCCATTACACATGGGTACTTAAAGTCAAGGGTGGGTGCAATTATTCCTTTCAAAGTCTAAATGAATGATGCTATGCTGGTTTACCCCGGGGTAGGGTATACTTGCTACTCATTTATTTTCCTTCTTAGTTGCAAGGGATTGTGCTGTCTGGGTATATTACAATGAAGATCAGCTTTTGTATATCACTTACTGCTGCTCCATGGCAGGTGATGGAAGCAATCTCTGTACTTGGCTTGTATAAGGCATTCAGTGGAACTTTCTGGGGTGCAGGGAAGCAAATGCCATCTGGCAACGTCTTAAAAACAACCTGAAAAAGCCTTTTCAACATGCCCATTGCACAGAAGATAGTGTTTCCCAAGGCTGGGCAGAGCTTCCACAGTAACCAGTGTTACTGCTGGGACGTGGATTCCCCATCCCTTTTACACGGGCGTAATTCAGACATTGCTGCTCAGTTCAGCTTTGTACTTGGTGTTCTGTGTGTTTTTTTGGGAGGATCTGCTATTTTGCTGTAATGGGGTGCTCAGCAAAGGAGGGCTTGCTTTGTAACACAGCCCCAGTGAAGCAGGTGGGGAAAAGCCTCTGTTGGGGCTGGGTGAGAGCAAATGGGGTGCATAAGCCCCTGGCAGCACAGCTGCCTCCTCCTCTTCCTTCTCCCCCTTTCAAACTGTGGCTCTTGCTGGGCTGAGCTGATGTTCGTCACACTGGCATTTTTGTTACCCTAATGAGATTTTCTGGATTTCCTGTTTGGTTTTTTTCTTCCTTTTCTTTCTCTTGTGTAATCTGTTACGTGCTCCTGTGCTGCCTTTGGCTTTGCAAGTGTCCCTGGTAGGGGGGGCTCAGGTGGTGGCAGAGGAATTTTTGGCAGGGGGGTCAAGGCAAGCCCAGTGCACTACGAACACCTTCTTCCATGCTATCTGGAGCCCCCTGAGCAAAAGTGGCACCACCAAGGAGTGGAAATCCCTGACAAGGGGCTCAGGGATGCACTGTCTGTGCTGTGCTGCAGAAAAGCCCTCCAGCTCTTTCAGCCCCTGCTGCTCCCTTCCTTGCCCTCTGTATTTTTCAATTCTATTTGGTATTTCCTTTATCTGCTCTCCTTTATTCTTCTCAGATGCTCACCACACTTTTTAGATTTAATTTATACCTTTTCTTTCTTCCCTCTTATCATCCTGCACCCCCAATTCTCCCTTGTATATCAATGCTTGAGACCCTGGATGGTCACCTCTGCTTATGAGCTGTGTCTCTACAAACACACACAGGGCAGTCCCATCGCTGTGCCTTTTGCCAAGTTGTTACAGCATGAGAACACAGAGGATGTTATTAGACCATGGCTGAGGCCCCATCTGCATCTTTTCCTGCTATTCTCTTATCTAAACAGCCTCAGTGCCTGTGTTTGCCTTATAGGCTAAAATGGTTTGAAAGAGCTTGGTGACTGGTGGCTCTGAGGCTCTGATAGTGCACCTGGATCAGAATGTCCTAAATAAATACATACAAGTGGGGCTATTGAAGAGAAAGAGTTAAGAAAGAGGAGGGAGAAAGGCAGCCAGAGCTTTCCTGTGTGCGTTCCTCCCCCGGGCAGCAAATCTCCAACTAATTAATTATATCGGGTTGCAGAAAGCCGTGAATAAAGGCTTCTACTCTTTTAAAGCTAAAGAGACAGGCATGTGGATGGCTGCCATGTGGCAGAACTCCTCTCCCCTGTGTGTTTTGGGGGCAGGAGGTTGTAAGTGACCCAGGGTGGACAAGGAAGGTGAGCACCAGGGTGATCAGCACAGTGCTGTGCACGTGCAGAGCCCCGAGCAAAGGCGCCCTGCGAAGGACAGGTCACTGTGCTCACGTGGCAGGGGATGGTGCCCACAGCACTGGGCTGCCACAACCATGTCAGTTCTCCTGCCCTGCTCCTGCTCACGCAACATATTCCCCTACTCTGAGCCATTCACAGCCAACTTGGATGCCCTTGCTCCCCTCTTGCTGGGGGGAGGCAGGGGGAACTACTGATCCTGAGTGATTTGGACACTTGGGGAGCAAACATTCCAGCACAACTGTCACTTTGCAGCTCTAGCAGTCCCCAAGACCCCTGCCAACACTGCCACTGCTGCTTACTTCTGTCTGCTACCTCTCATATCCAGAGGCACTGTAGATACCTTTCTTCCACAGCCACGTGTTACAGCTAAATGCAGAAACAGCCTGGCCCTCTGCAGCAATACCAAAAACCTGCCCACCTCTTATCTAGCAGCCCTTTTTCTTGACTTTGAAGAACAGTGTATCATCTTGCAGGGTGCTGCCCCGCTACTGCTCCCTTCCCATCTGCTGCTGGGGAGGTTAGGAAGCCCTGTTCCTCCAGGTGCTCAGCTCACAGCCCAGCTGCCTTGCACAGGCCAATAGCCTGTGATGCTGCCCATGTGGGAAGAAATCCTGACCTCAGGTGAGTGATCAGTGCTGTTTGTGCAGCTGCACAGGAAGAGCACAGGGCTGTAACCTTCCAGTCTGAGTTTCCAGGGAAAGGGAGTGATGAAATACTCGATGTACTCTCAAAACAGTGTTATGTCCATCACTAGTCCTGAGCAGGATGCAGAGCAATCTTTCGGGGGCCCAACACCAAAACCAGCATCCCCGACACAGTTCTCCTGCAAAGACGGATGCTTGTGGGATGTGCTGTGCTGCTCCTTGCTCTGCCTCCTCCTGCAGGCACCAGTGCTTGGTCACCACCTCCCAGTTCAGGTGCCTTCCAAGGACTCAACACTGCTTGTGGACCAAGAAAACTTGGAGGATGGCATGATCATGTCCTTGCTCCAAATGCTGTTGCTGCAGCTGCACACTGGAAGAGGCCAGCATGGACCTGGATATGACACACTTGAAGGTCTGAATTCTTCAGGGAGGAGGCAAATTAACTGAGCAGGGCCAGGACAACTGCACAACACGTAGGGTAGACTACAGTGACTTCCCAAAAAGCTGCAGAGGAACAGGCTGTTCAAACCATTAGAACTGTTGCTTGGAGAGATGGCTTATAACTGTTTGTTAAATACACATGGAAAAAACCAAAAAATAAACTGTAACAAAATCCCTTTGAAATTCTCAGCTGTGCAAAAAGCAGCAGTTGTGTAACATCTGGTCTCCTTCCTTTGGGGTATTTTGTACTGTCAATATTTTCCTAAATTCTTGGCTCATATACCTCTTTTTGGGCAGATTAAGTAAAAGCTTTGGAAGTCCTGAAGATGTGTTTGGTGTGAGTGCACAGATCTGTTGGAGTGAGATGAGGTGGGAATTTAGCACTCTGCTGCTCTGGGAAAGCCTTTTGGGAGAGGAGGTGGAGTGTGTGAATGCGGGAGTGAGCGAGCCGTGCGTTATCCTGAGTGCTGGCACTGCTTTTAGCAGGAGCAGGATGGGACCCTGGTGCTGTCACTGCTCTAAGTGGTTCCTGCCTGTCACACTGAGTCAGTGCATCGGCCCTGTCACCAGCCAGCACTGGCTGGTACAGGAGCAAAGAAAGAGGATTGGAAAATGCTGCGGTGGGGGGACAGGCTCCACATGCAGGGTGTTAGTGGCCAAGTGCCTTGGCTCCCAGTCCCTCGGCTCCCAGTCCCTCAGGCTCAGAGCTGCTGGAGGAAAATGTCCTTTAGGATTCAGTCCATAAATCCTTCATACATGGCCTTGCCAAGGAGAATTGCCACTGTTAGCTGATTGTTTCAGGATGGGAAATATGGAAAACTCTGATTTATTTTCTTTCCTCTTCTTCTTTTTTTTTTTTTTTTTTGGTTTGTTGTTTTGTTTTTTTTTTTTTTTTTTTTTTTTGGTTGGTTGGTTGGTTATTTGTTTCCCTTTCCCCTCTAATTTTGCTCCCTCCCACAGCTGGAAGTATGTGCCTGGGCTCAGCAGATGTGGAGAGGAGCTTCTGGTCTCTCACTGAAAATTGCTGTGCGGGGCCTTCTTGTGCCCCTTTTTCTTGCTGCCTTCATGTAACAGGGGAATTTTCACTCTAGGAAAATATACCTATATATATTCTCCCCCCTCCCCATATTTGGAGCCTCTCATCCCTTCCTTAGACTAACCTGTCATCTTATTTCCCTGTCTCCTGTGACTTTTCTAGTCCCTCTTGTCATTCCTAAGCAGCTCAGCAATTAGTCACTGAAAACTTTCCACTTCCATAAGCTACCTGCTGTACTGTACTGCTAAATAAATAAGTGGCTCAGCTACTGCAGGCAAAGCTCTGTCCTTCTGGCTTGCCTCTGGGGAGGGAGGGAGGGGAGTTAACTGCTGTGCTCCTGGAGGACAGGCAAGGTGTGTGCCTTGTCCCTGCACTGCTGGGATAACTGCATCATGAGGGGCAGAATATGGAGTTTCATCAGCTTCCCTGTGCAGTGAACCCTTTAGGGAAGCTGATAATGGATTGCAGTGCTCTGGACCACCTGGGTGATGCAGGTATGGGTGCTAGTGGGTGCCAGCACAGATCCCCTGGGCTCACCCCAGTGCCTGGATCTGGTCACTGGAGCACTGGTGACCCTGTGTCTTTACATGGATGAGTTGGGAGTGGTGCTAGCTCAGCACCTTGTGTCGTTTTCCTTCTTAGCACGCAAGCAATCAGATGCTTGGCAAGAGGAGGAGGACTTAAAGAGATCCTTAAATCTGGAGACTTTTAGAGGTTACAGCCGTAACATCCTAAGCCTGCATTGCAGATGGTTTGGCCCAAAAGTTTCTGTGGCTGCCCAGGAGGACAACTGGTCTCGCAGTGGCAATGAGGTTATGTGCTGGTTCTTGCACTTCCTCTGGTCCTACTGCCTATCTCAGAGCAGTGAGAGGCTGTTTATTGACATGGGAGGAATCACCCCACACTTACAGAATCCTAGAATATGCTGAGTTGGAAAGGACCCATTGGGATCATCAGGTCCAATTCCTGGCCCCATGCAGGACACCCCAAGAATCCCTCCATGTGCCTTAGGCTATGGTTAGGTCCAGAGATCCTAAGGGTGGCTTTGACAGGCCTCCTCTTGGGCTGCACTCTGCTCTGAGAATGCTGGCAGGAGGATAGGGAGGCTGGGAAGGTCAGGGAATGCAGTGGGATGACTGCAAGGAGGACTCATCTTGGGAGATTGCTGCGGGGGAGATGATGGCTGGAAGTGGCTGGCAGAGCTGCTGGGTCTGTTTGGATCCAGATGCAATTGAGTTGGCACACAGCCCTCCCAAACACAAACGCTCCTGATGAACAGGAAAGGTGCCCCCACTTATCCGCAGCTCAGACTCTCTAATTTTAGCTCATTCATTCTCTTGGGGTCTGGCTGCACGTAGGTCCTGTGCGCAGAGTGTGATGCAACTGTAGCCACATCATCAGTTCTCAACTGGAACTGGCTGGAAAAAGGTTCACTAGAATTTTATCCTGGTTTTAACACTAAGAGGCACAGACTCCCCAGCCCATGGAAGCTGGCTGGACCAAAGCAGCACTGATATCTGTCCATGCTTACAAAGCAATCAGCTAAGTCATGGTACCAGGGAATTGCAGCTCCATTTTTACCACTTTCCTCAATCAGAAAGCCTTCCCAGAGGGAATACAATTACAAAGGAAACCTCACAGGACACCACTGCTATTACCATGTCATTGCTGAGGGTCCTGGCTGGGATTTGAGTCTCTACTTGTATGTGATAAGGCATCTTGGTACAATGCCTCGAGCCACAGAGTGTTACAGTTTGCAGGAAACAGGTAAAGGAATCTGAAAGGCACTGGCTTAATCTGAACGAAGCTGGAAGGGCCTTGATGCTGGGGACGAGATCTTGCTGCTTCCAAAGCATGTGGTGGATGCAGCCAATTGCTCTGGACACTTTAGGGGAAAGAAAGAGTGATAGGGATTTATTCTTTTGAAAAAATTAGTTACTTTGGCAAGGTGAAGCTCATGGAGGATGAGGAGGAAAGTAACAGGTGCTTGGTGTGGAGCTGGAGGCATGATTTCCACTCTGGTGCTAAAATGGTTAATTAACATAATCATCACAGAGCTCCCAGTTAAGCCATCTGTTGCTTAGCAAACAGTTTTGGATGTAAATGTAATAAATATTTGATGATGCTGTGAAATGACGATAAAGGCCCAGCAACCAACTGGTTCACAGAAGAACCTTCTCCGCTCTCCTAGCTTGGATTGTTTCTTGTTTCTCGTTTCTCCCACCCCTCGCTCCTAAGGAATGGTCTTTAAACCTCTGCTTTTGTCCTCCGTCCTCCTGGCGCTGCTGCCAGGCGTGGGTTTCTGTGCGACCCTGGGCTCTTGGCATGCCAATCCTCTTAGTAACGCCTCTAATCGTGCCACGCTGGATGTCTTGTGCTGCGCTTCCACCCCCCATTCCCCAACCAACAGCTCCACGGCTGTGCCGCCACCAAAAACCTCTGGGTGTCATGCAAAGGCACAGCGTATGTGGATGAAGTCTAGCACTGTCCTTCGTGATGCTTTGTGCATCATGCAAATTAATTACGGCTGTAATTACCCCGTAGGACCTTTCCACTTGGCTGATTCCAGTTAAAGCCTTCCCGCATCTCTCCTTCTGAATTTGTGCAAGCCTGTGCAGCCCCTATTCATATACAAGAGGCCGCAAACCCACAGCTGGGCTTTGTTTTGGGTTTGTGTTTTCCTCCAGTTCTGCATGTGCTCAAAAGTGGGGCTCGTCCCCAGCATTAATCCATCATCTGGAGACAGTCATTCTGTATTTAGGCTGCTGGGACAGAACCAGGAACCTAGCCTGCTGTGGAAAGGTGCTTTTATTGTTGTGAGCCAGTTGTATAGTGCCAGTGCTGACTCATGAACCTGACACCAGGGACAGCGTTAGGCTAAAAATCAATTGGTCCCACGTTGTTCAACACTCCCTATATTCATCTCTAGTTCTGCTGTTCCTCAGCCTGCATCCCGCCCCTGGACCCGTGCCCAGGCCCCTTGTGAGCCATGGGAAGACGTCACCCAGAAATGTGAATTTCTGAGCATTCAAAGGCTGCACTGTTTATCCAGCTGATAGTTCCATCTCCATGCTCTTGGCTTCGTTTGAGTGTTGTGTTTCAAAGAACAGGGCCCAGTATCCCACTACTTCCTGCTAATTGAGAGACTGGGGTTAAAGCCCAGCTGTGACAACTCCTGGCAGGCTGGTTATCATTCCTTGCTGGGCCCCTGTCCTGCAGCTGAAGTTGTATAAACTTCAAATCATGACATAATGTACTGGAGCGATGGTGGGCTGAGGCACTGCAGCTGGACTGCACATCCCTGCTGACAGTCAGCTGGGAAAAGCAAATATAAAACTGTACCTATAGTGCAACGTGCCAGAGGGGAACTGTATTTAGGTAGGAGTGATTTTTTCGTATGCATTGGCAAATCAGTTCAGTTCATTCCTGGGCCACTGGCCTGAAATGGAACTTCTTCCAGTTATTTACTTACTGCGTGTTGACTCAAAATATTAAGATAAGAAAAATAAAATTTAAAAAAGCCTCAAATACTCACAGGCACCAACTGTCCAGCCTTAGGATAAACATTCCATTGAACTAGGTACAGTTACTTCAAAGCAAACTACACAAGTGAACATTTATCTTCTAACAAGGCTATTTTTGCTATTTGAAACTTGGCCTTGATTTTTTTTTTTCTTCTCTTCCCCTATTTTTCCTAGTTTTATGGCTGATTGGAAAAATCTCCAGAAGTAATTAGGTGACTAAGAAGCTGAAGATCCCTTTGGATTTGGGCTTGGATAGCAAAAGCTTTTGAGAGAGACTTTCAGCATCCTCAGCAATACATTATTTCCCATGTATTAATTTCTAATTAATGTGCTCTACCTTGGACTGCTCTGAAATGAAAGCAGTGTCATAACTAACCCTGGTTCTGCTCGCAGCAAGTTTTTTTGGGAAACCAGCTTTCTTTGAGACGTAACATAACTAATTATTTACTGCCCTGGTACTCAGGACAGCTCTGGGCTCCCTGCCTCTATCCATCGGCTTTAAAGTTTCCTTGGCCAGGACAGTGGTTTGGAGCAGTGGAGCCGAGGTTTGCCGCTGCAGGATGAGGCGCTGGCTTTGCCAACCAAATAGCAGTCCAGAGAGAAGGTATCCCACCCTCCTGTCCCCGGGGTTTGCCCGTTTTCTTGCCTGCGCATCCCCTGGCCCACCATCCCTGGCAGCTTGCCGCGTGCTCCCATCCTTACCCTGCTCCAGGTCCTGCTGGTCGTACCAGGGCTCCTCTTCCTCGCTCTGAAACTCCTCCATCCTGTCGGCGCTCAGCATTTAGCACCAGCGGCCCGGGGAGACGCGCAGCATCCGCCGAAGGAGGCCCCGCCGCCTCCGAACCGCGGAGCGGGATGGATGCGGGGATACGGGCAGGGATGCGGGCGGGGATGCGGCCTCGGTGCCCCGGCCGGGCCGGGAAGGAGGAGGTGTCACGACGTGGCACCCGGTGCCCGGCCGCTGCCCCGGCTCTGCGTGCCCGGGGGGACGGCTTCCTCCTGCCTCCAGGGCCGGGGGGGCTCCGGAGGGGGGGATGCAGCGGGGACGTGGCGGCCGGGGCGGAGGGGCACGGCTTGCACAGGGCTGGGGGATGCACAAAGGAAGGGAGAGGGCCCGGCGCAGCCAGGCAGATCCTCGCTCCGCAGCTCGGTGGGGACCTCTAGCATGGAAATGCTGCAAAGAAAACCGGCGAGAGGGAAGGGGGAGGCGAGGCGAGACCGGCCTCCTTCGCCTCCTTCTTCTCCGCCTCCTCCTCTCCGCCCAGCCCTGCGCGGACAGCGGGGCGGGCGCGGGGCTGCGGGGAGCGGAGCGTGGGGTGCCAAGGTGGGGCTCACTCGGGCTGCGAGGAAGGGGAGCTGTCCCGCAGTCCCCCTGCTCTGTCCCTCCCGGCTGGGAGGTCTGCCAGGAGCAGGGCTTGCGGTTGGGAATGCCGTGTCCTGGCCTTGCCATGGGCTTCACGGTGACTTGGGGCAATTATCGGGACCTCTCAGTGGGGGTGTCAGTGCCTTCTCTGCCTTGCTGGATTTGTGTGGGTTGTTCTTCAATAAGATTACCATCCCCCCCTTAACTGGGGCTGCAAGAGGGGACACCCCAGACAAACAGCCCCACAGCATCACCTCAGTGTGTTGTCTTCTTCTGACCCTATGTTGTTTTGCCATCTGATGGGAAATCTGAACCTGCCTCTGATGCAGGTTCCTCTTTAATTTTTGTTATCTTTCTGAAGGATGGAATGAGCTTAAAATTCAGGGAAATGAGGATTTACAGAGTTCTGAGGAGGAAGTGTGTCTGTTACATGTAAGTAAATTCAGAAAAAATCTTGGGATTTTGGTACTTGCTTTTCACCTTAATAGAATAAGGGTTGGAGATGGTGGTCTTTCTCCTAGCTGGAGTTTGGTCCAAGGGAATTTATTTGTGCTTGTCAGCCCTGGAATCTATCAGAGATTCAGAGATTCTAAGGTTTTTTTCAACTCCTGTGATAGTAACAGTGGGTTTAGATGATGATTTTTTTTTTTTTTTCTTTTGCCTTCTGTGTGATGGAACTCCATGGATATATATTTGATTGCATTACCTTGCAGTGATGCCTACAGAAAAGGCAATATAAAGTGTCTATGCAAGAGCAGCAGACTGTGCACCCAGAAAAGATGGGATTTGTGTCAGAAAACTCTATCCAATCCAGCAGTGACAGGCAGCTGGGAGCCCCTGGGTGATTAAAGCGAGGACTAGTACTCAGCTCTTGTGTACAGCAGCAGAGGAGGGGGATAAAGCTGAGAATAAGAGAGGAATTATAGACTATTCCTCTCCCCTTTTCCCCTCTTAGACCTCTCCATCACATATACACATTCTGAAAATTCAGTGGCTGCCTGGAAAGTCATCTGCCTTACTACAGACACAGACCAGAATCAAGGATTCTCTTTAACTTGGCATTTATAACTCAGCAAACATAATCAAGCACTTCTGGTGCATCAGGGAGATCTTTAGGTTTTAGATCTTTTTCTAAGCAATGTTAATACAGAAATGGGTAAAACTTAACTTTATCACACCTATTGAAGAGTCATGTGGACAATGCCCTTAATGACATGCTTCAACTTTTGGTCAGCCCTGGCATGGTCAGGCAGTTGAACTAGAGTTCTTCTATTATTTGTGAGAAATAATTGCATTTGAAAAGTATTCTGTTCCTAACAATAGATTCTTATAATTTATCTGTGTATTGTAGCCATATTGAGTGCTTGGATGCAAAGTCCCAGGCTGTTGGGCAGCAAAAGCCAGATTACATGATTTTGTGAAAGTATTTTTTCCTGTAGGTTTTACCAGAATGTCTCAGACCTGATATGTCACTCAATCGAATCAAACACCACTCCTGTTCAGGTTATATGCCAACAAATGATAATTCCCACAGTCTGCCCCAGCTGGAGAGTCAGCAAATTGCTTTCTTTTGCAGAACGATTGGAATTACCTCATTTCCTCTGAAGAAAGGCGGTTTGCAGAGCTGAGCATGTGAAATGTAACTCAGGGCAGGGACACCAAAAAGATCTGCTTGCAGTTCACAGAGCTGCTCAGAGCAGAAAACCACGGCAATGGCTTCAAAGGCAACACTGAATGCCCTCAAACAGCTGCTTTGAGGTGTTTGAGTGCCAAATCCTGAATTCCCAGCACCCAGGGTTATAAAACATCCTCTCCTCCTGCGTGGGTGGAATTTCATTAGGGTTAATGGGCCACCACATGCAATGAGCTCCTCATAAGATGCTCGAACAGGGTCTGTGTTACAAGCCTGCTTGTTCCTGTCTCCTTTCAACCCACGACTAGGGACAGGCTGGAGTTGGCTGTTGTCCTGGCATCCTGCTTGCACCTCTGGACCATCTGGCCTTGGGAGCAGGCTCTGAGAGTGGCCGGTAGTGGCTTGACAGAGCTGTCACTGGGCTTGGGCCTGAGAGCAGCCTAGCACGGGAGCTTCAGGGGACAAAGGCTGCAGGCAGAGGAGTGGGAAAAGGGGCAAGAAAAGGGGAGAAGGGGTGACATGAGGGCAAAGGAACTTGATGCATGATAAGGCAAAGGATGGAGCAGACGAGAAGGGCTTTAAAGAAAAGCAAAGGGCAGAGAAGGTGGGGGGAGCGTAGGCAGGAGGGGATAGCGAGGAAGAAGAAATGAGAAAAGCCTTGCTCTGCCGTGAGCGGAGATGAGGGAAGGTCTGTGGGGACCACGGCCGTGGGGAGCAAAGTGTGGAAGGGAAGGGAGTGGAGGGAAAGAGCTGCGAGGAGGAGGGCGAGAAGGAAAGAGTGAAGCGACTGACGGATGGCAGGCGGAGTGGGAAAGAGGGGAGGCGGCGGGGCGGGATGTAGGGATGGAGAGCTGGCGGAGGAGGAGCCGCGGGCGGAGGGGNGGGGCGGGGACGGGCGAGCCCCGGTTTGACAGGAGGAGGAAGGCAGGCAGCGGGAGCCGCCGGCGCGGGGACGGGGATGGCGTTAGCGGCGGCTCCAGGAGCGGCGGCGTGAGGGGACAGCCCTGCCCGGCCCTGCCCGCAGCCGGGCCGCACCATGGGCAGCGCCGACTCCAAGCTCAACTTCAGGAAGGCGGTGATCCAGCTCACCACCAAGACCCAGGTGAGGGCCGCCATCTCGGGCGGGGGGCGAGGGGGCCGCGCCATCTCGGGAGCCGCCGCCCTGAGGGGCCCCTCACACCCGGCCCTACCTGAGACGCTCCTGTGCGCGGTCCCTGAGCGAGTCCCTGCGTGTGGCGCCGGGCCTGCTGGGGACCTGCGGGGCCGGGGCTGCGGTCACGGCCGGCGCTGGTCAGGCTCTCCCAGCGAGGCCGTGCCCGAAGGCCGGGGGCCGGTGTGGCTCAGGCTGGGCTGCGCCCATCACCGGTCTGTGGAGGGGCACAGACCGGGCCCTAGGGCAGCCACCAGACCTGGCCGGGCCCTGTCACCGCCTCTGGTGACATTGTGCCTTGCTGAGCAGCGTCTTGTGCTAACTGAGCAGACGCTGCTGTCATAAGGGATGTCCATAGCTCCTAATGTATTCAGCTTGCGGGTTTACATCACACGGTCTGCCACTGCTCCCTTTTCTGTATCCTTTCCCCACACCCCCGCGCATAATGGGTGGAGAACCTTGCCCTGTTTTTAGGTAATAGCTGATGCAAAGGGCTGTTGGGCAGGTGTGCTGTTTGCAGCAGGTTTCCATCTGTGACCTGTGAAATAATGCTTTATTTCTGCAGGCTGAGGAGGAGAAGGGGTTAAGTGAAAGTCAGGGCTGTGTGAAGGGAGGGTGGCTGCCTAGAGGTCTAACATATGTTGTGCCTGTCCCGGGAGCTTGCTTAATTTTTTGTTTTAAGTGGACTGCCCAGTAGCAGCAGCACACTGGCAGAAAATTAGTAGCCTGTTCTTCTGTTTTAGGAGCAGAGGGATTTTGCTCTATTGAGAAGTCACATCCTAGGTTCTTCTGAGCTGCAATGGAGAACAGCTGTTATGATCCACCTTTAGTAGTGAGGCAATAACAGCTGCTAAGAAAACATGGGGATGATGGCAGAAAGATAGTTAATGATGGGGAATGAAGTCACAAGAAAAGGGTATGGATGCAAAGGGGTAAATGGTGATAGGACAAAATCTGTGAAAACTCAAGAGACAGAGACTACTACTGGGAATTGAATTATAGAGGGGTAAAGCTGTGGAAGAGCCTGGAAAAAACATGTTTATACTTTCTAAAGCACTATCATGTTTATATGCATTGTTAAAGAATGGCTTTTGTGAATATATTCTTAAAACCCACTAGTTGTGGATGTAGGTAAAGAGAGAAGTGGGTGAATTAATGTTTTAAGGGATTCTTCTAAAGTCTCTTCTGCATGCCAAATAGTTCAGAGTGCCTTTAGCTTTCAGCTGTCCTTCCTTCATGGGGAAATGTGCTTGTAAAGTGAGACTGGGGGGTAAATCAAGCCTCTAGGGCTCTGCCTGGTCTGCTGTTCACAAAGAAAATCCTGTATGAGGCAATCCCTTGGATCAGCAGCCCAGGCGAGAGCACTCCCCTCCCCTGCTTTATTCACCTGTGTAAGGGAAGAAGGTTCACTGGGGCCCGGAATAAAAAGCAAAGAGCAAAAACTTCATTCTTGGCTGGATTCATTTCACGTCTCTGTGGTCTAGGTGAGACTGACTGCATGTGGAAAAGGGTGGGGTGTTGGCGCTCCCATATTTACATTCTGTAGAAGGGCACCGGTGTTTGCTTGTGCAGAACGCGTGACTGGGCTCTCCTGGAGCCTTCTGATCTCTGACCAGCAGCAAAACCTCTGGGTCCGTGAAATCCTGGATCCAAAACTAGGCTGCAGTAATGGACAGAGCCAAATCCTTCCGAGCTATTGGCTCACAACACGCTTTGCTTCCTCAGCAGCCTATCTCCTGTTTTGCAGCCTTCTCCTCTGACATTAGGGAGCTGGACAAAGAGATTTTCGTCAAAACATCAGTTACATGAAACTGAGCTCAGAATGCACTATGACGTGTTCTAAGGCTCTGGTGGGAAGAAGTGGTTGAGCAGAAGTCACTGTTCACTCATTGGTGAAGGTTTAGAGTTGGCTCAGAAGTTAATTTTTTCTTAAAAACAAGGTTTTATAATCCCCAGACTTTTCTTAATTAAAAAATGAGTGTTCCCATGTGAGCATGTAAGAAAAATTAAATAAATCTGTAAGGAACATAATACTTGAATACTTACAGCACACATGGAGCCCAGAACTTGAAAGTGGAACCAAGTCTGGACGCAAATGGAATTGACTTAATTGACTTTTTTAACTGCCAAAGAGAAACGCTGAAGGTGTAAGGGTATTAAAAAAGACAAATCACTTCGGGATTATTTCAGTGATTAAAAAGGGCAGTAATACCAGAAGGAAGAAATTAACTTATGCTACAGATGTATATTTATAATCACACATGGTGAAATGGTCTTTAGGATTTTTATATTATATGTATATATTACATTACATTGCACACATTTATACTGGTAGGGCCCATCCCTTCGATAATAAAACAGATGTGCTTCATAATAGAGAATGTGTGAGCCCTCCCAAACTGCCCATAAAAGTGCTGCCTATTTAACAGATGAAGGGAAACATGGATTGTGAATATGATAGCTCGTCAGGGCTGGTCAACTGCAGGGAACTGGTCTGGGAGCTTTAACTGTTGGGGAATCACCTTTTCTTTTCCCAGTCAGTTGGGGTTCCTGCCAGCAACCAGCCGGAAGATAAGAAATTTTGATCTTGTGTACCAGCTTGTTAGATTTTAGTGGGAGCTCTGCCTCTGCTTTTAAAGAGACAGGAAGAATCAAACATGAGGGGCAAGCCCCAGTCCTTTCCTTTTCCCTGGTGTGGAAATCCAGGAGTTCAATGGGCTGTTAGCTTGAGTCTGATAAATGCACATCTTGTGCTTGGAGAAAGGTTGGTGTCTGGCAGCCCATTTCTTACAGTTTTCAAGCTTGACTCAGCTGTCCAAGAGTCTCAGGTTGATCAAAAGCAAAGTTGTCTTAAAAGCAAAGCTGTAACTAACACTTCACACAGCTGACTTTTGTCCTGGGCTTTCCCTGCCAGACTTCTACAAATCCCATTTTCCAGTTTGCTTTGCAACACTGTCTCTGCTGTGAGAGCAGAGAACTGGTGGCAGACTTGAAGTCTCTCATTGATTCTGCACTGCTGACTGCAAAGATCCTATAGAAAAAATTATTATTGCTCTGAAGCCTGTGTGGAGGTGCTGTCCTTGGCAGCAGGGATGAAATCTTGCTAGTTGTTTATATTTTGAATAAGTCTGTCCTCAGGCTTTCCTTTTGCACAGTGGCTCACAAACAGGCAGTACAAAGATGTGTGAATTGCCTCAAACTAATCCCTGGCCCTTCAGGGTTACCTGATCTAAAATTCAATCAGGTGCTGCATGAATGGTCATTACACACCACAGTTCTGCCACATTTGGGGTGGAAAGGAGCAACTGCTGTAACATACCACCTGAGCTTGTGCAGTACTGGCTGGAAACCCTGGGCAGGGATGAGGGAGTTGCTCTGCTCTTGAGCCCCAGAAAAAGGAGAGCCCTTGCTCCAAAGGATTGCAGCCTTGGCTATTAGGATGCTCAGTTGGCGTGTTGGCAAGACGCAAAAAGACAACACACTGAGCAAGGCTAGTGGCTGCTTGTCTCTTTGTTCTCTGCTGATGGTTTGCGGCAACCTTAGAATTAATTTTAGGACAGTCCTCCGGAGTGGGCCTGTTGGAGGAATTGTTAGGAATAGACATTTGATTTACGTTACGAGTGCGGAGAGCTCTTTGTTGGGAGGAGGTACAAACACACAACACACACTGCTGGAGTTTGTGAGGAACTGTGTCTGAAAGAGAAAGTGAAGGTGGTGCTGGTGTCAGGCTGAGGACAGTAACGAATAGGGGAGACTGTGCCTTGGGAGCTTTTCCTGTTTTTAGGACACGGTCAGCCCCTCTCTGTTTTCCTGTTTCCTGTGAGGTATCCTGTTTGCCTGGGGATTGCCTGCTCAGGCTGTGATTCTCTGCTCAGTAAGTGGCACGAGGCTTGCAAATGGAGTGTCTTCCTTTTCTAACTCCTGCAGTGTGTGTGTGGTGGGCTTCAATGAACCTGAAACACAACATTTACAACTAGTAGAAAACAAAGAATGGAGGTGTCTAGAAGGACTGGTTTTACCTTTGTTTGGCCAGCGTGCAGGTGGGAGGTCTTTACTGAAGGCAAAAGTCTCCCTCCTTGCCCACTCTGAGATGTCACATCATCTTGGATCTGCCAATGTGTCCACAGCAACACTACACTACAGTTGCCTCACTCCTTTGGTGTGGAGCTTGGTTTGGGCATCAGAGTCTCTGTCTGCCAGTCAGCTCTGCCATGAGATGTGTATGGGTCAGGAACTTCCTTTGCTCTCCAGATGTGCTAGTTGCGTTTCCAGAGTAGAGTCAAGCTACTGATCCCTCAGTTCTTATTCTCATTGCTCTGCTGGTGCAGAGCTGGTTGTCTGCACTGTGCTGGAGGAGCATTAGGCTCTTTCTTACCTGTGATGTGGATTCAGCTCCTCATGAGCTCTCTGGCTAAAGCACTGTCAAGGCTAGGGGTACTCTGGGATTTATGATTGCAGCGTGTGCTGTACCAACACTTGTATCTAAATCTTGACATTTCCAAATGAAGATATTCTTGGCTGGTGAACAAGGCTCTTCTAGGTCTCTGATTTTTCTCCTCTCTGAGGCTGGATACAGTCTGCTGGGTGAGCTCAGCATGAGGAAATGGGTATTTAGATCCCCAGAGATGCTGCGTGCAGAATACAATCAGCTTAAAAACAGCCAGTAATGTTCTATCAGGGAGATGAATATTATGTGGATCGAGTAGCTTCATGATGCCAGGCTGGTAATTAAAACAGGGGGGCAGTGGGGATGTGAGTGACTGAGTAGTGAATCCATGTCCCAGGATTGTACATGGGATACCATCTGTTGATGAGGAGCTGACTTGCTGCAGCTATTAAAAACACAAGGTACCGGTGTTTTAGCGTAATCTGGTTGCCAAGATGGCAGCCGAGACATGAACGCTGCTGCACATCCAATGTTGCAGCTCAAGGAATCACCCCTGTACTTCCCTACTCCAAAGGACTGCAGTCAGAGGCCGTGTTCCTCAATCCATGTTGTGCTGCCATCTGTAAAACAGTGGCTGTGTTCAACCCCTGAGGAGGCCTCAGGCTAGTGGGAGGTAAAGGGATCGGTGTCTGCTGGAGGGAAATGGTTTTCTGCTTCCCCTCTGTATAAGAGTGAAGGCATTATTTATGCATGATGCCCAATTAGCGGCAATTGCTGCTTGCTGTTGTCAATGGGAGTGGCTGTGGCAGGCGGCCAGGATGTACATGTGGCAGTTCTACATGAGACTGTGGTGTGTGGCTTGAAATGGGGTATAGGAATTGTAGGGTATTTCATGCAGTAGATCAGATTTCCAAATACTTGGCTTTTTTAAAGGAGTACAATTAGAAATAAGACGTGCAGAATAGCTTTCCTTCCATTTAAGCGTTTCATGTCCAGGTTACAAGGAGCACAGCTCCTTCACATGCTCAGCTGAAAGTCAGGCTGTGAATATTGAATTGGATTGTTCCTACAGATCCCCTCTGAGGAACTGTGATCTTGAAACATTTGAGAAAAGTTGCTCTTCCCGTGGGAAGAGGTTTGGTGGGATCTTGCGTTACTGTCCAGGTGATAAAATTAGGGTTTCAACACCAGGGCTGAGTTTAATAAGATGTCTGAACTCACATGGGGTTTTTTCTGATTTTGTTTTTAAAAACTGGAGAGTCGCTTTGGGCTGGTTCATTGCATGACTGGAAGGACCAGGACCAGCAGCACTGAAGCATTAAGGCAAAGAGCTGCAAGGCAATAACCTGCTGTACCAGTTATTGGGGTCTGGGGTAGCCGGCCCCTCTCACTTTTTGGCCTTTTTGTAGTGATGGTGACACATCACATGCCCATGGGCTGGGCTGTTTGTTCAGGAGGTGACAGCAAAGGGGGCAATGCAGCACTTCTCTGTGTCTGAGGTCTCAATGACCTGTTCCCTCACAAGTGTCATCTGAGCTGCATTTAGACACAGCAGAGAGCTGGGCAAGTTTTCTGCCTTCTACAGCAGATCTGGGAGTGGGCAGGAGTTGTTTAAATTAAACATGCAGCCATATTTTTGCCCCTTTCCTATCTGACATGGAAGACCCACCCACGGTGCTGATTATTGCACTTAGCGAGTGCTGCTGTTTGCTTTGGAGCCGGTGCTAGTTGCAGGCAGCAGGCTCCTCCTCGCCCCATGCTAAGGGCTGGGGGTGCTCAGGTGAGCAGCTCTTCTAATCTGCCAAGCATGTCCACACCACAGCTGGTGAAACTCCTGGGAAAGCTCACATTTTCTTCTTCTGACTGAAATAGTCTATCCATCTCTTTCACACTGCTTGTTATAAACAGGCACATATTTATCCCACCTCTGTAGCTGGACCATTGGGCAGGATGAGCACTCCCAGCCGTGTTTGGGCAGCACCTATCTCTTGGCAAGTATTAGCAGAAAATGTAATGGAAAGAGGTGTGTTCCCAGGGCTGGCATGGGGGCTGGGCTTCTGAGACCACAGGTTTGAAATGGATTGTTTTCTTTGGTCTCTTTCTTCCATCTCCTCTTTGAATGGCACACTTAGTGCTTTTTAAGAACAAAGCCTTGGCAGCCACCAGCTGCACCAAGTCCGGTTCTCTATAAATATTTGATTCAGAAAGATCAATTGCATTTTATCTGTAAGTGCTTTGAGGTGGGTCTGTCAGTTCCGTGGGACTGTTTGTGCCCTAATGTGAGATGTCCCTGATTGCTTCCTTGAGATTTTGGTTACAACAGAAGTAATTCCAGTGCACACTCAGTGCTTCCTTGGCTTGCTCTGAAGGTAGCAGAGTGCACAAGGACAGCCTAGCCCACATGCAGTCATGAAGATCTTGGATTACTTGCAGTAGTTGCAGACAAACACAAAGCCTCCTGTATGTCTGAGGAAATATTCAGTTTGGGAGATAAATCATCCAAAGCCCTGGAAACAGAGGCTGAGGTATAAAACCAGTGCTAGTATGTTTTACTGAACCTCTTCTTGCCTCATCCCATCCCCAAGCCAGGCATAATTGCTGATGATTGGATCTTATGGAATGATAGTTCTGCATCTGTAACCACATTTGTCTCTCCACAGCCTGTGGAGGCCACAGATGATGCCTTTTGGGACCAGTTCTGGGCAGACACAGCCACTTCAGTGCAGGATGTCTTTGCCCTTGTACCAGCTGCAGAGATCCGAGCAGTGAGAGAAGAATCGCCTTCAAATTTGGCAACTTTGTGTTACAAGGTAAGTTTGGTGCTGTTTTATTCCTTGGAGCTGTGCTAACAGGAGTGTCCCTAGATCAATAGCACTGTGGTTTCCACGGAATAACAGATGCCTTGTACCACACGATGTTCTTGCTTGTCCCTGTCTCCTCCTGAGGGTAATTCTCAACCCTTCCTCTCATGGGTTAGCGCAGACCACAGCTGGCGTTTGATCAGTTTGGAGCCTTTTTCCTCTTGTCCCCTTCCTGTGTTTCACTCTGTCCTCTTGGGTCCTGCCTGCTCTATAAACTGCTTCTTGCTCAGGGGGCTTTGTAGCAAGGCTGCATATTTGTGGTGAGGCTGGAACATCCCATTCCTTGTCTGCACCTAATTGTACCTCACCATGCACCAGTCTGGCTTCAAGCTGAGACATCCCAGAGGGATGTGGAGACTGTCACTGCACAAGTGCCTGGATGAAGTTCCAGGAAGATCTTAAGACTTTTCTTCCTTCTCCTGTGATAACAGAACATTCCTGATGCTGCTTCTGTTGTTGTCATGTCCTTGTATGGAGCACAGGGACATTGAACAACATTTCCTACCCTTCCAGGTTTGGCAAATTGTCAAGCTGGTGAGCAACAGCCTGAGACTTATTCTGCCTGGCAAGGTGCAGGTGTTAACAATGCTCCTGATTTGAGCCATGCCAAGAGTAGCCTTGAATTTGTAGTTGAAAACTTTTGGAATGGCATTTTTCCAGTTTTAAATAGTTGCTGCCATCCTGCTTTTCTTTCCTCCTCTACAATATATAAATGAGACTTACTGAATATAATGAAGGTATCTCTGACTGTGAGTTGTAGACAGATGCATGTAATGGATCATACTTGAGGAAAAAATACAAACATGAGGAAAAGTGCAGTGTTTTTTCCCTGGTATTGGCTTCTGGCAGTGAGCAGTTTGGGAGTTGAGAAGGGCTTAGGAGACGTGTAACCCCTTTGACTCTGTGTTTTCTTTCTCCCAAATCCAAGACTAAAATATTGTCTCTTCTCCCTACTGGAAACAGGTGTGTTGGGAGACATTGTGACTGCGGGACTGTTTAGCCATGAGCCGTAGATCTCGGGATATCAGCATCATAGGGGCCTGCAAGACGCCAGCAGTGCTTTTGCCAGTGTGAGGACCCTGACCTGTGCCATGTGCAGTGTGCCACTGGACTTAGCAATGCTGTGTGTTTGTGGAGAAATGTCATTTACAGGCATGGCTGGAGACTCAGGCTATACAGTCGTAAATGTGCCTGAAGAAATGGTTCAGCTCAGTTAGTGTGACAGGCCAGGACAAACAGCACTTAAATACCCATTAATGCAGTGACGCAGGCTGGCAGAGTCAGTGACCCAGGCAGTCTGCCATGAAAATAAGCAGGGGCACATGACCTCATGAATTAAAAAGCAGCAAGGTGAATCCTTGTTAAATGTTTTGGTTTTCATTTTCCCTCTATTTCCCCTTGGGATCAGGGAGTAAGAGCAAGTGGGTGCAGCTGCGGTGGGAAGAAACTGCTTTTTTCTGTCTGTGGGGAAAACCTCCTGTCACTGCCTCCTGGGGCTGTGGTTGCTGCCTGGTGAGACCCACATCTATTCTGAAAAGCCCAGTGACCCTCCACTGGCAGTTGCAGCAGCCACTGGATGGGCTGCACAGTCTCAGCCCAGAAGCTCTTTCCAGAGCAGCAGTCCTGTTCACGGGGGCAGTGGGGAAACCTGGGCTACTGCCCCGTTCTGCAGCAGGACCTTTACAGACGCTGCTGGAGGCTGTATCCCTACGCTTAACACAGGCAGCAGCTTAGCTCCCACCTCCTGAGTCAGGAGAGGTCCCTGCTGTAATCACACCAGCACAGACAGAACTGTCAGACTGTGTGTTTCTGTGGGATCGACCCCTGCCAGCGCCTCACACGGTGCAGCACAGTGCTGCTGCCTTGGTCCTTCCTGCCTGCATCTCGAGTACTTGCTGTGGCTGATTAATCTCGTCTGCCCTTTTCAGTGTGTGGTGTTATGGAGCAGTGCTGGAAGGAGCCTTCTGGTGCTTTGGCTGGCTGTCTCACGTGGCATCACACGTGTGCTGCATGGATTAGCCCTGGCATTTGAGGTCTTTTGCAGTGGAACAGCAGAAATTCAAGAAGGTCTGTTTAAAATCATTAACCCTGTTTTTTGCAGAGTTTCAAACAGCAACAGTGCCATTAAACTGAGAGAACTGCTTACAACTCTGTGTGAGAGTGTCACTAGCAGGACAGACCTGCTTAGCTCTTGCTAACTTGTGCCCAGGCTAATGCTGCCTTCCTTGGTTTTGTTTCCTTCAGGCTGTGGAGAAGCTGGTGCAGGGAGCAGAGAGTGGCTGCCACACAGAGAAGGAGAGACAAATTGTCTTGAACTGCTGTCGGCTCCTGACCCGTATCCTGCCTTACATCTTCGAGGACCCAGACTGGAGAGGTTTCTTCTGGTCAACTGTCCCTGGAGCTGGCCGAGGAGGGGTGTGTCTCTTGTCACTTTTTCTTCTTTCTGGAGGCTGATGGGGAGGCTGCAGTGAGGAGACGCTATGAATATTTGGGGGCAGCTTTATTCCAGTTATTTCTATGTGGTCAGAAATTAGATGGTACTTTCTAAATTCTTTTCCTTCCTTTGGTTCTTGCTGCATCTTCTGAATGTTTCCCTTGTGTGTATAGCTGTAGGAGAGCACTGATATGTGAGGAAAGGCTTCTCCAGTACAAAAGGAGGTGTGAATCTTATTGAATATGAGAGCTGTACTGAAGGCTGTATGACTTTCTTTAACTGAAATGTCCTTGTTCCATTAATTACAGTTGATTTAAGTTTCAAGTCAAAGCAACAGGGTGTTGTTCCCACTGATTTTACAATGTCACATTGAAAGTGAGCAGTGCCAGAGAAGCTCTTGGCATCATGACTGAATACCCCTCTGAAGAGCTGAGTGATACAATTTTAGCTGGGGGCCTAACCTGGGGGATAAAGCCCACAACTGAGCAAGAGTGGTTAAAGAGTGGTTCTGTTTCTAGCTCTGTCAGTGATGTGCATAACTCCGGGGAGTATCTCAGCCTCCCCACACTTCTCTGTCTGGAGAGCAAGCACGATAGTGCTCTTTTGCAGCTCTCAGAGGAACGGGGTGAAAGTGCTTTAGGATCTTCTGCAAATAGGAGGAATAGCAGCACTGAGAACACAGCTGGGTTATGCCAGAAGTATGTATTTGCCTGCTTGCTCCCTCAGCAGCTGCTCTGTGAGAGCCCTCTCCTATGAGTTTCTGATCTGCAGGTCACTGTGGCTGTACTGAAGAATGTGGTTCTCCTGAGTGTAAGTGCAGTGTCTTTGGGGACAGTGATGAAGGGTTGGCAGTGGTTGGTACAGTATAAACTGGTGCCTTGTGCTGTCTCTGCCTGTCACCTCTAATCTGCTTTGCCTGAGGGCACATCAAAAGGAAGTTCTGGGTGGTGAAAAGGAAAGTCTTTGCTAGTCCTGCTCTGTGATTTGTGTGTTGGGAGTGTGGTGGTTGTCCATCCTTTCATCCCTGCAGGGGCCAGGGAGTGCTGGAGAGGCTTAACAATGGAGGAACTTGTTTTGGGAAGGAACGTGCAGGAGTGCCTGGTGCTCTGATCCAGCCAGGCTGTTACTCCTGTTTTTCCACTTTGTTCAGCACCTAGAAGAGAATTTCTCAGCCTCAGAGTGGTGGGGTCATCCCAAGGTGATCCAGCCCAGTCCACCTGTGCTGTGTTGGGGAACCCTCCTGAATGTGGGTGGAGCTGTTGTGATTCAGTGTGCTCAGTCATTTAAATTTAACTGTGTTTTACTGCATTTAATCTGTCAGGCTGGGATAACAAATACAGCCCCAGGTGTTAGGGGAGCTGGGATCACATCTAATCTAGGGGCAACAGCTTTGCTGTCTGGTGGCTGATTTCTGTCTGGGAACTGCAGATGAGGGTATGCCTGGACTCATAGTAAATAACTCTGTGATTATCCTTGACCTGCTTCATGATGAAGTGATGGATGGCAGAGCTCCATGGAGCCAGGGATTCTTCCTCCTCTATGGGAGTCTGTATCGTGTTGAGATCTACGGGTTTGTTGTGTGTCATCATTTTGGATGTGGTGGTCCCTGGAGCCTGCAGGGACATTTTTTCTGGCAGTCAAGATACTCTTAGCAAAGATCATTCTTGGAGAAGAAGTCCCCTTGGACCCTAATGCTTGTCATTTCACCTTTGACTGTGCGCACAAGTCAAAGCATCTTTGCTGGCCCCATCCATCCTCTCTGTGCCTCTCCTTACATCTGGGCTCTGTCTGTGGTATCCTCCCTGCTGTCACTGAGCTACACAGACCATTATCTCCATAGCTGCCTGCTGTGATTGAAGAGCCGTGTGTTGTGCTCAGGCTGACAGAGGCCTGGCTGAGGTAGATGAGCTCCTGCCATTCCTGCTCTCTGCCTTTCCCTCCAGCACCGGTGTGCGGTGGGAGGGCTTCCCAAGCAGGATGCTCTTTGACAGGCAGGATCTGGCAAGGTTTCCCATGGCAACAGCTGCAGAGGAGTAGCCATGCGTGCTTGGAGAGATTGCTTTGAACGCTGGAGATGGCACAATCCTCTCTGCTGTTGTGCTTGCTCTGCTGTGGCAGGCTGGGGCAGCCCCTTGCCTGATGCACACAGCCTCTCCCTGTTCTGTCATCTCCAGTTCTGGGCAGCCCGTGCAGAACTTTGAGGGGTTTTACACCTTATTGCTGCTGGTTGGCTTCTCCCTATTGCTGTCTTTGTGCACCATCCAAATCACCCTCCTTCATGAATGTAAAACCCTCTTCTCTGTCAGTGCTTCCCTTTCCTTTTGTCTTCAAGAAGCCAAGCCACGTGGCAAGGTGTACCCAGTGCTACTGTTCTTTTTCCCTGACATCTCTAGGCCTTTGTCTACTCAGTTTGCTGTCATTAAAGAGCTTGTTCCAGTTAGTCATCACTGTCCAGGGAGAAGTTTCTTTCCTGTACTGTCTGGGTTTTTTGTTCCTTTTGTTCCCTTCTGTTCCCTCCTGTTCCTGTGTAATGTCTTGCCTCCCTGTGTGTTTTTGGGCAGTGTATCTTCTTGTGCTGTCATACTGGTGTTACTGTGTTCTCTTTCCTCACCCTGAGCTGACAATGCTCTTCTATTTGTCACTTCAGGGAGATGAAGATGATGAAAATGCCCGGCCACTGGCCGAGTCATTGCTCCTCGCTGTCACAGATCTGCTCTTCTGTCCCGACTTCACTGTGCAGAGCCACCGGAGGAGCACGGTGGTGAGTTGAAAGTTGAATCATGAGATTATCTGCATAGAGGCAGATTAGCTGTGTGGTGGTGGGGATCCTGGGAAACCCTGGCAGCTTCCTGCAAGCCTGCAGGCAGGAAAACACGGAGTTGCCGGGCTTGAGCTCACAGTGAGTAATACTGATCATCATCTTGGGTTCGTTGTATGATGTTTGTGCCTTCTAAAACAGATATTCTGAGGTTGAGTCTCAAATGGAGTGGCTGGCAGCTACCCCCACACTACAGCTCACCCCTCAGGAAAAGGTGGTTGTGCTGGCAAACAGTCGTTCTTCTGTTATTGCCAGCCGAGCAGAGACCTTTAGCACCTTGTTCCTTTCTCTGGCAGTTTGGTGCAGTCCAGGGCAGGAAGCAGCTGTTTGCTTGCTAATGTCTGCTGTGATCTGAATGAGTAGATGGTCTCTGTTGTGTCTTTCCACCTCTTTTCCCTCTTTGTATCATGGCAGCAAAGATGTTTAAGTATGTTCTGATCCTTACGGGGACTGTCTGTACTTCAGAGGAGTTTCCTGAAGCAGGGATCTCCTACCAGACGTGCAAAGAACAGAGAACAGATTGTGGTGCATCTCCCTCCTTCTCTCTCCCTGCCAGTGACTCTTGTGTTTTTTGTAGGTTCCGTCCATAAACAAAAAAACAGCCTTCCTTTTTAGGGTAGATCTGACATAAACTAAAAATGAGCATGCTAAACCATGGTGTATTTGATGGCTGCAAAATTCCTTGACAAATCTGAGTACTAAATGGATTGCTTGGGGTTTCTGAGTAGTAGAAAGAGAGTTGAAATCTGTTACCTGGGGCTGAAGAGGCAAGGCTGGATCAGAGCTACCCATATACTATGAGTAAGTGGGGCTGAAACAGATGGACTTGCGGTCTAGTGCTGTCACTTGGGATGGATTGCACAAGTCAGAGTGACAACGAGTTTTCCTGGGAGAGCCTCCCCCACCACCTGCACCTGTGATTTTTCCCTTGGCAGCAGCCAGACTGGTTTTTCAGGGTTCTGGGCAACTAGAATTAGACATTGAGATTGTGAATGATTTATGTTCCTTGCTGCTGTCTGCTGCCCCCAGCGTCTGTAGTCTTTGCTGAGCTGACTTTCCATCTCTGGGCTTGGTCTAATTGCAGCTTAAGAGCAGAGAGATGGGTACCACCACCTCATTTTCATGGCAGAGCAGCATGTGGCCCCAGGGATAGAGGTCGTGGTGGATGTTCGCTGAAGTACCACTGAATAAGGAGGAAGAACTGTGAGAGAATGTGTTGCCTTGGGTTTTTTGCTAAAGCTTTGTTTTTCTATAACTTTTTGTTTTTAACCTTGGAGTCAGATTTTTTCACACAGAGTTATGTAAATAAAGCTAATGTTTACTTAAGTATTGAAATGTGTATAAGAATATGTAGTGTTAATAAACTTTAGCATTTTTGCTTCTTTCTGCTGAACCTGGCAGGTGTAAGAGCCTCTTATTGTGTCCCCCCGGACACAAGAATGGGCAAAGGAGACACAGGACTGACCCATATTCCCACTGAAGTCAGCCCTAAAATTATGGCTAGAAATGTGGGCTCCCTCCATTGTGCACAGTGCTTGTATCTCTGTGTTTTATCCCTTACTTGCAAAGGCTGAACACTTTGAAGATACCAGCACCTGCTTTTTCAGGCCTGGGCAGCTTCTGTCCAGTTACAACTGTCTGGATGCTTCTCTGTTGGTTTCTTCTAGAGAGAGGAGCTGAACTGCCTTGGATACCACCAGTGCTGCCAATTCTGGCTCCTGCCTTCTATGATTCAACCTTTTATTTCTCCCACAGGACACAGCAGAAGATATCCACTCCATTGACAGCTGTGAGTACATCTGGGAGGCAGGAGTGGGCTTTGCTCATTCTCCACAGCCCAACTACATCCATGACTTGAATAGGTAAGAGCTTCTGCAAAGGCAGAATGGAAAGAAGTTGGGCTCAGGAGAGGGAGATCTGGAGAGATGAGCTCTCTTTGCCTCCTTGAGTATCTATGATTCCCAAGGAGCTTTCTGCTTGCTCCTTTCTGAGCTAACAGGACTGGCAACACAGAAAAAAACCCAGCTGACCTTTTGAATAGCTTCTTGTAGTATAACATGGGAGTCAGACTGTCTGCAGCAGTAACTGGGTAAACACTGCTGTTCTGAAAATGCCAAGGAGCTCTGTACTGGATTTCTTTTTTCTAAGGCAACAATTCTACTCAGCTTTGTGCCAGTGACAGGAGTATGGGTAGGAAATGAAATGGGCTTAGTTCTCTCTGGGAAGGACTTTCTAGGTGGGACTGAGCCTTCCTTATGTGTTGTTGTGGTGATTGTGCCTCCTGTGCCCCGAGTCCCTCCTCCTGAATGGCTCCAGGCCTTTGCTTCTCCTTCCAGGACAGAGCTGCTGAAGCTGCTGCTGACCTGTTTCTCCGAGGCCATGTACCTGCCTCCCTCTTCAGACAGCAGCAACATCAACCCCTGGGTACAGTTTTTCTGCTCTACGGAGAACAGGTGAGGGTGAAGAGTGGAGGCCTGGGTGCAAGGGTGAGAAATACCTTCAAATCTCTTCCATGGAGTGTGTTCGTAATAAGGAACCATTAGACTCGTTACCTCCAACATTCAGGGGCTGTTTTCTTTTTCTTTGTCCCTGTCTCATGTACACACCATTAGTATTTCTGCTCAGTGAGAAGTGTTCCCCAGCAGCAAAAGGACAGTCTGAGCACGATGCCCACTGGAGTTTGCTGCAGTACTGATCCCTGCGCCGTGGGAAATGGCAGATCCCGTTCCCTGCTGTAGACCCTTGGGAAGGGGGTGTGGTGTTGGTGGCGGATGAATGCCGCCCTCTAGTGACGCTGTACCTCAGGGACTTCCAGCTCCACAGGTGACACTCGCTCTCCGTAGGGGAGGACAAACCTGTCTGGAGGCTGAAGACGTACAGTTTTGTCTTTCCAGAGGCTAGAGAGCTTTGAGGTCCTTTCCCGTTTTCACATTCTGCACAAGATTTCTCTGGGAGGCCACGTGGCCTTTTTCACCTCCCCTCCCCTCTCAGCTGTAGTCCAGGAGCCCAGCTGGGAGCTGGAGTGTTGGCTCTTGGGTCTGGGCCTCTCACTCGTGGACTGCCGACAGGTTAGAGAAGATGATTGTATTTTGTTATGGCCCCAGACTCTTGGGGAGAGATATGCCTGTCCCTCTCCAAGGCAGTGCCTTTTGTTTCCTGCTGCTGCCTTCTGAGAGCATTTTCTCCTCCTCAGACATGCACTCCCACTCTTCACCTCGCTCCTGAACATCGTCTGTGCCTACGACCCCGTGGGTTATGGGATTCCTTACAATCACCTGCTTTTCTCTGACTACCGTGAGCCGCTGGTGGAGGAGGCGGCCCAGGTGCTGATCGTCACCTTGGACTATGACAGTTCCACCAGTTCAAGTCCCACTGTGGATGGCACAACCACTGGCACAGCCATGGATGATGTGGATGTGAGTGATGCTAGAATCTGTATTTGCTGCTCTCCTGAACTCACTGGAGTCCTCTCACACCAGCTTGTATTGAATGTTGAGCTGTAGGACTCAGCACTGCTCCTCCCCTTGCAGTCTGCTCTCTCTGGCCCAATCCTGCTTCAGTCCTGTAGTCACTAAAGACCTATACATGACTGAAATACTAGATTTTGGTCCCTGACTTGAATCAGGAGCATGTAAGTGAAAAGCCCCTGACTTTACTCTTCCATGCAGTGCTCTCTCTCCTTGCATTTAAAGCTGGATCATTCACAGCAGAAAGCTGAAGTGAGAGACCTTGGTGGTTACACTTTGACTTCCTGAATTCACCTTGTTGCCCCTAAGCATTTCCCTCCTTTTCTTTGAACACAGCCTCCTGGACCAGACAATCTGTTTGTGAATTACCTCTCAAGGATACACCGGGAGGAGGTAACAGGCTCCCATCCTACATTGTTCCCTGTCTGATTTCATGCTGATTGCATTAGCCCTGGGCCTACCACAGTCTCTTTCCTGGGCTATTGGCAGGATTTCCAGTTCATCCTGAAAGGAGTGGCTCGCTTGCTATCAAACCCACTGGTCCAGACCTACCTGCCAAACTCTGCCAAGAAGATACAATTCCATCAGGAACTCCTTGTCCTCTTCTGGAAACTCTGTGACTTCAACAAGGTGTGGATCTGCTTCTTGATGAGCTTCACCCCAGCTTGGCTGTTGTGGCTCTGGCTGGACCAAGCCCTGGTGAAGGGCTGTGGTGGGTAGTTGGCAGTGGGTCTGGGGTGCTGTGGTCAGCAGCACTGCTTCCTGATGGAGGGGCTGGAGCTCTGGCTGTAGGGACAGCCTGGGAGAGGGGCTGAAGCTCCTGAAGGTCCATGCTGGAAGCAAGTTCTGCAGCAGGTATTATAATAACTGTACAAATAACACTGGAGTTGATGAGGTAGTGCATACACCAGCCTTTCTAATGTTCTTGAGAAAATGATTAGCTTGAGACTGCCTGTCCTGAGTCCTGTGGGTGGTGCAGGGTATATGCTTATGATTGTCTGAAATGCTCCTCTTTCTTCCAGAAATTCCTCTTCTTTGTGCTGAAGAGCAGTGATGTTCTGGACATTCTTGTCCCAATCTTGTATTTTCTCAATGATGCCAGAGCAGACCAGTGTAAGTTGGGTATTTTCAATATTTGGGATGATTTGTGCTTGACAGTCGAACTAGAATGTTTTTGAGATGCTTCCTCCCCACTTGACAGCATCTTGAGTGCATGTTCCTGAGCTTCTACAGACATGGAGTGGAGTTGTCCAGTTAATTGGGTTTTAATGTTTGTAAGAGGCTAGAAGCAGGACACGATCTATCCCACAACGCAGGGAAGGGAGATCCTTCCTTAGCACGTGTTAATGTTTTGAGTCCTCATGTTGAAAATTGTGTCCCTGATCCAGTGACGAGGGAAAAATGAACAATCTGCTCTTGCCATGGGAGTAAGTCAGGCATAACTCCGTCATTGTGTAGTGAAGTAGTCAGATCTTCCCTACTATCATGGTAGGGTTTACATTAAGAACATAATGAAGAAAAGCATCCAAGACTTAACACTGATAAGACTTAACACAGATGTGCTTGAGAGGGACATTGGTACTGACAAGGGAGGGAGCTCTGTGTGTCCCTTATCAGGATGGTTTAGTCTGTGCAGTTTTTTATCAGTCCCATAATGCTTCTCCTCTCTCCTCACTGCCTCTCTGTTTTCAGAATTCCACTGGCCTCACTGTGACGTTTTTCTGTTGTTTGTTTCTCTCCTTGCAGCACGAGTGGGCTTGATGCACATTGGGGTCTTTATCCTCCTGCTCCTCAGTGGGGAGCGTAACTTTGGGGTGCGACTGAACAAGCCGTATTCTGTACGAGTGCCTATGGACATCCCTGTCTTCACAGGGACACATGCAGATCTGCTCATCATAGTGAGTACAGCTCCAGCATTTCATGAACCCTCCTAGCTCTACAAATAATTGTCCTCCTTCAATATACTCACCCTCCCTAGACTGGAAACCCACTGAATAGCTAGGAAGTGTGTGGGGTGCACACTGTTAACCTGAGGTGATGTGTCTGGCAGGGTGCATATGCATGAGGTGCAATTCCATCTGCATGATATGATCCCAAAAAACAGGACTCCTGATGGTGCTGGACTGCTGTTCAGAGGACTCTGGGACTGGCATGAGGGGGATGCGTGCATGCCCTCTACCAGACTTGATTGTAGGTAGGGAAGGCAGGAGATCTGGCTCTGTCTCAGGCAACCAGAGGTGTGTGGAGCACATCTGTCAATGGGGACAGATGTGCTGTCCAAGCTCAGCCCTACAGCTTTGGGTTGCTGCAAGTTTCATTGACCTTTCAGTCTGCCCACAACACTGCCTATGAGCAGCTGTGTGCTTTGCGATACCAGCCTCAGGTCCTTCCCTTCTCTAGTGTTCTCATTTGCCAGAGAAGAATCTCTCAGCAGCTTCTGATAAATCTCCAAAAGGAGATTCCCATTAGAATGAGTAGGAAGAAACCTGCCCACCATAACCACTCTTGATACTATGTGTTTTGCTCTTGCATTCCATTAATCTCAGATCATCTCTTGGTTTTAATTATGCACAGGACTTCTCTACAGACATACCAGCTAAAGGCGGGAAGGCCAAGATTGCTGTTGTCTGAACTGGTTACAAGGCACTTGAAACTTTCCATGTCTGAGGATATAGTTAAAAATAGGACAAACAGTTGAGTTAGAAATTTGCACTGAAATCAAATGTAAAATGATTTGTTCTGTGGCATTTCAGGCAGCTATCATAAGGGTTCAAAGTCCATTGGAGGTGAAGGTGTCTTACTTCCTGGTGGTTTAGTTTTGTCCCAGCCTGAACACTGTGGAACAGCTCACAGCCAGTTTCTGTTTGTGGGGCCCTAATCACATTCCCAAAGGATTCCTTGTAAATGAAAGCTTGTACTCCTGGAGCGCGAGTCTGCAGTGAGAGCAGCCTTCCCCACCTGTGTAATTGTGGAGTGTGCACGGCCCTGCCTAGGAAGGAATGGTGTCAGGAAGCGATTAGTGTGGGGGTGGCACTGGTTTTGGTTGAGAGGGTGCTTTCAGTAAGGTGCTGCCTTGCTCAAGAGCTCCTTCCTTCCACAGGTCTTTCACAAGATCATCACCAGCGGGCACCAGCGGCTGCAACCCCTCTTCGACTGCCTGCTCACCATCGTTGTGAACGGTGAGCACTGTGTGGGGCGAAACCACAGCCCACAGTGCTGTCACTCCCCTCTCCCTGTGCCCCTACCTGTGTCCCCTAACACTGGCCAGTGCCTGCTGCTGGAAACTCATCCCTTCCAGCCTGTGCTGGAGGGGCCAGTGCAGATCAGATCTGCATGGTCAGATGGGGCAGATGGGGGGACAGCAGAGTCCTGGAGCTCCCCTGGGGTGGCAGCAGGACATTTGCCAGCGGCCTGGTGAGGGTGGTTAGCAGTGCTGTCCCTTTCCAGCAGGGAGTGCCACCTCCTCACGGTGGCGGTGCTTCCCTTGGACTTAGTGAGTGCCCACGTGGCTCCAGTTGTGAAGCTTTCCAGGAGGCACATCAGAGGTGCTGTTATTAGTAGTGTAAGACTAAACAAACCCCTCTAAAAGCAGCAATGCCTCCTTTTACTAGGCAACATCTCTGTTTCGTTTCCTTTGTATTTGGAAATGTTTCTGTGGAACCCTGTTGGGCTCAGCTATTCCATGAGGCTTTCTCAGAAGTGCAAGGGTGGGAAGATCATGAAAGCAACATTTTTAGTGATGTATTTTTGAGAATAAATACACCTTGGTTCCTTCTCTAGTTTTTATTTGTTTGCCTTCCACAGTGTCTCCATACCTGAAGTCTCTCTCCATGGTGGCTGCTAACAAGTTACTGCATCTCTTGGAGGCATTTTCCACCACCTGGTTCCTATTCTCTGCTGTCCAGAACCACCATCTTGTTTTCTTCTTGCTGGAAGTTTTCAACAACATCATTCAGTACCAGTTTGATGGTAAGACACTGCTTTATTTAGTGGGTTTGCACTAGTTTAGTCTGAGAGAATGTGAGATGGAAGTTCAGAGAAAGTCTGAGGAGATGAGAAGTGTAGAAATCAGCTACATAGGACTGAGAAGTTGGGTTAGTAGATAATCAGCATTGGGTCCTGACCCTGGCAAATTTGGTTAGAGCAAAATGAGATGCCAGATAATTATCAGCATAACCTCAGCCCTCCTACAGAAGGTGAGATGCATAGAGAGGGAAAGAGACATAAAATGAGTGTGTAACACGTAAGTTGTGACTGGCTGGATGTTGCTGTGAAACTGCTCATGTTGCTCAGCAATATGTGGTGGGACAAAACAACTTTCAAGTGCCTCTCAGTTCTGCTTTGGCAGATCACTGGGGCTAAAGACCAAACTGCCTTATCCTAAGAAATCTGACATGTGCTACTTTCCAGGAAATGCCTTATGCTTTCCCTCTTAATAGCATAATAGTCTTTTACCTCAAAGAAATAATAAAGTAAGGTCCCTAAACCTAGTCAAAATTTAGTGTTTTGGTTTAAACTTGCAAATCAAGAATGGCCACTCTGCTTCCCTGATGGGAGTCTTACATGGCAATTGCCAAATCCAAAACCAGCCTTTGTGGGTGTAATTTGTGTTTTATATTAGAGGATGGTTTCATTTTGTTCTGTGTCATCTTGCAGGCAGTAAGAATTCTGGCCTTTTGGCTTTTCTATTTCAAGCCTGTGTCTCCTCAAATAAATGCCCTGATTTGTTTTGTGAGTTCTTTTGAAGATGGAAGAATGTTGAACCTTGGCTAGTAACCTTTTCTTCCAAAATAGATGCTAGTATGTGGTTTAAATTGTCCTTTTTCTTCTCAGCTGTTTGAATATCCCTCACCAAACCATTTCTTGTCAGCTTTCCAGCCTAGGAAGAATTTCACTGAATTTTCTGTACTGCTTAGTGACAGACAGGAGGATGTTGAGCTCTGCTCTTTCTTCCCTGTGTCACTGCCTTTGTGGGTGGGAGCAGTCATGCTTTGTGTAGCCAGCGAGCTGTGCTGGGTTGGCAGAGCTCTTTGAGCCTTACTTCTCTGCTTGTTTTGTTGCTGTGATTCCCAGGGAACTCCAATTTGGTCTATGCTGTTATCCGCAAGCGGAATGTCTTTCACCAGCTGGCCAACCTGCCCACGGACTCCCAGTCCATCCAGAAGGGGCTGCAGCGCAAGAAGAAAACCCCCGAACCCATTTCTCGCACCAACTCCCAGGATGGGGTCTCCATGGAAGGGTCACGTCCTGCTGCTCCTGCTGAACCAGGGACGCTGAAGACCAGTCTGGTGGCTACTCCAGGTGAGCTTTAGTTTACCTTTGGGAAAGGAGAGAGGTTTTTTTTCTCTGTGAGATATGGTGTGGACTCACCCTTTCACTGGGTGTGGAGAGATTAAGAGTTTACGTTTGTAACTTAACTGCCTTTCAGTCTTGAGTTTCAGATCAGTTGGCCCAAGCTGATCACAAACAAACTGCCTTCAGTTTCTGTCCTCTCAGACTTAGTGTCCACATGACTATTTGTCCTAATCTTGACCTGTTGCCTCAGGTTAACTTTATCCATGTGAACCTGTGTTCCTCCTCAGGGAGCATTTTTCTAGAGAAAAACTCCTTTGGGGTTGTGAAATCAAGGCTTAATCTTGCTTCTCCTGTTGAAAGGAGAGCTTTTCCAATATTAGCAGAGACACAGGGTGTCTGTGCATAGTGCAGCAGAGAAGAGCTCTGTGCTTTTAAACATTTTTAATTAACTTGTGTTTCTGAGCTTCTCCTCTTTTGAGCACAGGAATTGACAAGCTCACGGAGAAGTCCCAGGTGTCAGAGGATGGGACCATGCGTTCATTGGAGCCCGAGGCTTCCCAGCTGTCACCAGAGGGAAACCCACCCTCAGCCCTGAGTGATGGGGAGCCCTGGACTGAGGTAAGGCCAGACAGTGGTGTGCAGGGAAGGCCTAGGTATGAAGTGAACAAAAATGCGGGGTTAGAAGAAGAGCTCTGTGTGCCCACTGAACAAAGGCATCGCACTAAAGGCAGCGTGCACACGTGCAGGGTGCTGGGAAACAACGTGGTTCAGAAGGGCTGTTGCATCAGCTTGGGTGTTTCATGTTTGCGCTCTGACACAAGAGCTCGGCCACTTGAGTGAGCTTTCTCCAACATGAAGACTCTGACAGAGCAGTGAGTGCAGAATTGCTGGGGGAGGCCATGAAACCTCCTGATCCTGAGGTTTTCAACTCAGGTTCTCACTGCTGCTTCTTCTTCCTCTCCCTTGGGATGGAGAGCTTTACCAGAATCTTCTAGCTAGCTGGTGCTATGAACAGTGTGTTCCCATGAAGACTGGACTGAGGTACTGCCCTAAGAGTGGCTTTAAATAAATTGGAATATACAGAATTCCCAAATACCTCAGGACCAATTTTATTTACCCTTTCTGGCCTTGCCTGGTACCAGGTGAAGGCCCATGGCCAGGGAGATGTTTCAAGCACACAATTAATTATGTTGTCATTAAATGAGATCTTGACTAAGAACTTGGTGAAAAAAGGTTTTCTTCTTCTAGCAGCCCATGAAACGTAGTCATGGGTCATTCCATCTGTGTCCAGCAGCTGGCTTGAGCTGTTCCCCAGCCGGAAAAGCACTGGCACAGCTCTACCCCAAGCTGGCTGTTTCTGGTTGTGAAGGTGCTGAGTGAATGAGTCTGTGCACATGGAGGTGCGGCATGGCTGTTGGAAGGAAGTGCCGTTCCCATTTGTTTTGTAGAAAAGTCAGCACTAGGCTGTAGCAGTGAATGGTCAGGGTGCACTGCTAAAGGAAAAAGCCTTTCTATCTTCACCTTGTGCAGAGATTGACAGTGATTTTAGAGGGTTATTTCCTTCCTTCCCACTATGAGTGTGGAAAGCCAGGTTGAGTGTGTCATTCCTCAAGAGGCAAGAGTTGTTAGGTAGGAGTTGCTGAGAGCCTACCTGGAAAGATGCTTTTTAAGATATTCCAGGATGGACACCAAAAATCCCAGAGATACTCTGTAGACAGAGGCTGGAAAATCTGTGGCCTTTAGCTATTTAATCTCTATGCCAGAAGAAAGAAGCATGCCTGAACAGTCTATTGTCAGTCCTGTTTTAACTCTGCCACTGTGGATTATTCCAGCAGAGTGTCAACAGTGGTGACTGGAGCTATGACCATCTGCAGGGCTCCCCAACTTCATAAAATATTGCCACTCACTGGGTCAGAGCACATTGGTTTGGTGAATGAAGGTCTGGTGGGTTTGACATGTTCTAGGGACAGGCTGAGCTGTCTTTCCCAGTAGTAGTCTAGAAAGTCTGGGGAGAATATCGGCAGAAAATGGATTGTATTTCTTACTCCTAAGTGTGATTTGCATTTGTTTGTTTTTATTTGTTAAAAGTAATGTTTATTGATAGGAGGCATCACATTCCCGGCGGGATCGAAGGCGACTCTCTAGTGCATCCTCCAGTGGACAGTGGACTCCAACTCCTGACTGGGTAAGGGCATCTGAACAGAGGAAATCAGTAATGAGGAAGAGTTGTGGCAGAAATGCATCACACCCACCGCCCCATCCCCTGCCATCAGAGACTCTCCCAGAGCAGCAGTTCCTCACAGGCACTTGAGGTCAAAGCTCCAGAACTTTAATTTACTGACATCTGCAAAGAAATATTTTGTTTTACCTGTTTCAAACCAATGCCCCACTGGTCTCATTGGGTGCCTCATAATTCTAGTGCTCCAGGATTTATTGTATTTCTCTGTGCACTCAGTTCACCAGCCGGCTTTGTGATCTTTGTAAACTTCATTTGTTGCAGAGATTGTGAAAACAGCTGTAAAAATCTGCTAATGCAGTGCACTGATGTCCATGTTGCTTTCCTACCTACAGGTGATGTCTTGGAAGTCAAAGCTTCCCCTGCAGACAATCATGCGGCTCTTACAGGTGCTGGTCCCTCAGGTGGAGAAGATCTGCATTGACAAGTAAGGAGATTTTTGGAGAGGAAGGGCTGTGTGGTGTTTTAAGGAGCAATATGAGGTTGGCAGAGTTTGAATTTGAAGGGCCCCTAAGGGAAACCTTGTAAAGTCTAATTGAAAGCATCCTGGGCTCAGCAGAGTTGTTACTTTCCTTGCCAAACATCTTGTTTGTCTGATCCCTTCTCCACTCTGTTTACAGAGGGGAGGGGGTGTGTTCTTGGCCACGGCTCGGTGTCTGCGTTTGTTTAGGCTGATTCTTCATGCTGCAGCGGTTTCGGAGGCGTCTGTGGGACATGCTAAGCATGTTCCTGGTCTGTGTCTTGGCAGGGGTCTCACAGATGAGTCAGAGATCCTCAAGTTCCTGCAGCATGGCACCTTGGTGGGGCTGCTCCCGGTGCCTCACCCCATCCTAATCCGCAAGTACCAGGCAAACTCGGGCACTGCCATGTGGTTCCGCACCTACATGTGGGGAGTTATTTATTTAAGGTAAACCAGCTGGGTGCAGTCTGACTTGGTCTTTCCCAGACTTTTAGGAGGCCTGTGGAGAGAATTGCATGCGCTCAACCAGCCCTGGGTTATCTCATATTTACAGGATAGAAAGATGTTGTTCCCTTGGAAGAGACTGGGGTGAATCAGCTGCTCCAAAAGTTTGAGTGGGTGACATGAAGGGGGGTTGTTCTGGGAGTACTGCTTGTTTGGGAACTGGCAGTAACAAGGAATAGAAAAGCTGCCCAGAGGGTCTGGTGCAGAGATTTCATGCAAAGCTCTGGCTTTGTGGAATGTTGTAGATACCGTCATCCCTGTGAGAGGTGCATTGTCTCTCAGCCAGTGATTTCCTTTTATGCAAAGCTGAAGGCACACTGTGCAGCCAGCTCCTGTAATCTTGGCTGTGAGATTGGAATTCTATGTACCTGGCCACGGGGAGTAAAGTGGCTCTTGTCTTTCTCTCTCAGGAATGTGGATCCCCCGATCTGGTATGACACAGATGTGAAGCTGTTTGAAATTCAACGGGTCTAAAGAGAGCACTTACCTCTACTGAGAGGAATACACTGGATCTAAGGACTGTGGTGTGCTGCTTCATCACAGCTATTCCTGCATTTCACGTCCAGCTGAGAGACCAAAAGGACAATCACTTCATTTACCTCCCTGTCATTTAAAGCTTTAATCGGGACCTGCTTGGACATCCCTCCCCCCAGCTCACGTCTCTTCCCTCACCCTTCACTATGAACCTTGAGTTAAAGATATCTAAGGGATTGTCCATTGTTGTGGTTGCACTAGAAATCAGACTGTTCTTAGCTCCTCTCTTACTCTTTTGCTTCTGGATGGGGTTTGGAAACCAATCTGACCCTGTCCTTGCCCTGGTCAGAGTAAGCATTTAATTGAAAAAGACTAGCTGTACATTGGGTGCAAGGGAGAAGCTGCTATTCCTGCAGGAGACAGGGTTTGGAAACTGCAGTTACTTCCATGTAGCTCTATAAAGTTTCCAGGGCATCCCTTCTGGCTGCAGGTGTCTCCCTGGTGTCTCAGTTGCATATAGGGAAGTCTTTTCCACCTAAATGAAAGGAGAAGATGTTGAAGGAAAACTGTGTCTTGGTTCTGAATCTCTCTAGTCCTTTCCTGGAAAGCTGCTTGAGAAGTTTTGTTGGTGTGGCTCAGAAGTTCTTCCTTGGCTTCCAGGCCCAGCAGCCTGTCCTTCATGGTGGGCTGTTGCAAAGGAGCCAGTCTCACTTTTGAAAGCCCTGTTTAATCTGTGTGAGCACACAAGGAGGAAGGGACTGGCTCAGTGAGAGCAAGGAGAAGAGAACTTAGACTCTTTTAAGTCTTCTCCCACTGGCTGAAGGGACACAGTCACCTGGGTTTGAAAGGAACCATATCCTTCCATCTTTGCATGGCAGGCTGATGCAATACAGGAAGCAGAAGGGTCTTTTGCACACTACTGTTAGGGCAAGGGTTTGAGGGAGGCACTCAGGGAAGTTGTAGGAGGAATTTGGAAGTTGTAGGAGGAAAAGCATCTCCATGTCAGTAGGGAGTGGAGAGTGCTGAGGCAAAGTTTAATTCTTCAGGGCATTTTGCTATTGACCAAGTTATTGGATCTTGAATGTATTGGGTCCCAAGCACATGTAAAATCTGGGAAGCCAGAATGGGAATTGGTGGGAGATCTGCTGTTGCTGGCTTGGTTCAGCATTGTGGGGTTACACCTTGGTGAGTGGAGACGCCCTGGGGTTTGAGTCAAATTTTATGTTCTGCTGGGAGGGGCTGTTGTCTTAGACCCACATGGTGTTTAGACAATGAAATGTGAGGGGTCCTGTCATGAACTGAGACCTTTCCCTCTCCAGCAAAACATAGTCCTTGGTGCTCTTTTATTCAGGCTCTTGGGAGGATTGCTGGCCACAAGCTGTTTGCCACAGGTTAGACCCAGTGGCATCACTGCATGGAAACAGGTCTGTCACATTAAAGTACAGGGACAGTGTGACACAAGTCTGTGACTTGTAACCTGGCCTAAGCTTTGCAGCTGCAGTGGTAACAGCATGACCATCCTCTTCCAGAGAGTTGCTCCAGTGTGCTCCTGGCTCCCACTGGCCTGTAGTCAGATGGTTTCCTCCTCTGGGCACTGAAAGAGGATGGAGTCCCAGGCCAGTAGAAAGTGAAATAAAACTGGAATGGTTTTCTGAAGAATAAGAAATATGTGAAATAGAGAGAGGTTATTCCCCCACCTGCCTCCCCTCTCTAACCCACTTTGCCACCCAGCACTACTCCCATCCTGACCCCACCTCTGTTCAGGTGTAAACAGGGTGAGGGCTCTGTTTCACTTGGAGAATCTCTCATGTATAAGAATGTGATTTGGTGGGGCCGGACTCTGATTGTATGGCACTTGCACCTCACAGCTGGAACGGGGCCTCCTGTGTCCCATGTGCTTTGCCTCTTCCCTCCCATGGATCTGCTGGGTCTCACAATCTCTTCCATCCTCTCTTTTCTGCTTTGTTTCTTTGTGAGTTCCTCTGGAAGCTTTTTTGTTTGTTTCTTGGTGTTTGGAGTCTGATCCTTGTTCTGTGGAAATCAACTTGCACTGTAAACTCTTTGCTTACTTATGGAGAGAAAGATAAAGATTAACTGAAACATGCACTTGGGTCCTTTTTTTTTGTTTCTTCCCTAGAGATAGGTTTATAATCTTGTTTGTCTTATGCTGAGGTGATTTGTGCCACTAGGGGACCACGGGCTGGCTTCCTCTGCAGTGGTGATTTTTTTTAATAAGAAGAAATGAAGATTTGACTCTGGAAAATGAGCCTGAATCGTGTGGGTTTGGCCGTTTCTGTGTTTATAGTATCATCAAAGATCAAACAGGATCAAGTCTCCTGAGGTAGTGAACCATGTGCTAAAACCTTTCTTCAGTTGAGACCTGTAAAACAGGCACCTTGGCCCTGGGGGTTGCTAGGAAAGGACATGGAGGGCCTTGACTGTTTATCTGATCTATGGTGGCTGTAGGTGAGAGTTGGAGCTGGTGGGCTTCATTCCTGTCCATGCTGATCATGTCTTCAGTCATGTATTCAGTGTTCATTCCAAAGTCACCTGCTCTGTGAAAGCTCAGTAACTTAAACCAGTGTTTTATCCATTAAACTGGATAGAATCCAGGTCATGGTTTGCCCATGAAGTGCCATCCTTCCTTGTCCCCAGGCTGTCAATCACTGGGAAGAAGATTTGAGGTCAGACCTTAGCATGTACGTCCAGTGGATCCCATGGTACAAAAACTGACATGAGAATAATAATTAACTTTATTGGAGCTTAATTTATCCAGCTGTTATTTCTCATGACATATTTCTGTTGACATGGGCCCAAATACAAACACTTACTGGGCAAAGTTCATGCTCATGCAATCAGTCTCACTTCGAGTTTCACAGAAAGGTGCTATCACTGTCTGAATGCTGAATCCTCACTGTTACTGTCTTGGGGGGTGTTTGCTTTTCTAGGGAATCACAAACCCCCCGCCCCAGAAATAGGCTTTAATCCTAAACCCACACTGATCCTGGGATTGATTTATAGAGGAACAGAAGCAATAATGAGAGTGCCTTTTGTACCATGCTTGGGTAAGGGTCATGACAGATTTTGATTGATTATAGAGCAGGCCTGCCCTTAAATCTCATAGAATCCCACAACAATTTGGGTTGGAAGGGACCATAAAGCTCATCTGCCATGGGCAGGAATTCCTTCCCCTAGGCCAGGTTTCTCAGAGCCCCATCCAACCTCTGAATGCAAGAGCAGTTTAAGTGAGGTGACTTTGAGCCCGTTGAGTGCCGAGCAGACCCAGAGATTTCACTAGACACAGGTGAAAATTCAGTCTCTTTATTTCCATTCATCAGGATCTGGATTTGGGACCCATAGTTACAAGCCCCTTGATCTCCCACGTGCCTTCAAAGCAGGCATCCCTATGGAACACATCCTAATGGGTCTTTGATCAGGCACCTCACTCTGCAGCTGCCTTCCCTTGTGCATGGTGACCTCCAGAAAGGTTTGTGGATGTGCAAGGCAGCAGCAAGGGCCCAAGTGTTGGGATGGGGAGGGATTTACAATGGATGTGGCAGTGGCTTGCTTTTGAATTAGCCCTGTGTGCAAGGACGGGACCTTGGCTAGTCCACACCAGTGATAACATCATCCATGCTGAGTAAAGATCACCCACAGTGCTTCCCTAGTGATTCCCACTTGAGGCTCTGGGAGCACCTATAGGGAGAAGTAGTGTTTATTCTCAGTAAGGCAAGGTCATGTTACAGCTTTTATTTTTTGATTGCTTTTGATTTTCTGAACTGGTGCCGACCAGTCTTCATTGCTTTTGCTAAAGGCTGCTCTTGCATTCTTTTATCTGGAAGATCTCAGCAGGAGTCGGTAAAGTCCCCCTTGCTGCCAAACAGCATCCACTGGCAGACTGCTGACTGCATGCATGGTTCCTGAGAGCAGTGGGAGTTTGTTTATGGGCTTTGAGTCTACTCTGTATGGTGAAAAAGGATAATATGAAACAACCCCTTCTGAAACGGTGATGTTGTACAAGGAGAAGCCCAAGCAGAAGCCGAAGGGGAAAAATCTCAGAAGCTTCCATGTGCATATCTGCTGCTTACTGCATCTTTGTTCAGCATCACTGATTCTCCCCAGCCTCTGGGGTGGGGGTGCAGCTTGGCTCAGGCTGTGACGTAGACCTCCAGGAGCCCCCCGACTGAGTGCATGCGGTAGAACACACCCAAGGGGAGCCCGAAGTTCACGATCACAAACCACGTGGAGTAGCCGTAAAATGACCTTTCCATTCCATTCTCAAAGACGGGGTGAGCCCCAAACGTGGGCATGATCCACAGCTGGAGAGATGTAAGGGAAAGAAACATAAGTCAGAGGATGAGAAACTGTCCTCTACCTGCACCCTAATCTCAGCACTGGCTCAAGTGGTTGTAGGAATATTTCAGGAGTATCATAGTATCCTTGCCAGGGAGAAGGAAAATCCCATAGTTATGCTGTTGTCTCCTTGCTATAATTCAAATCATATTGAATCCTTGGAAACCTAATGACAGCCCCATTCTGCCCTGGCCTGCTTCATCTTTCTACAGGGTTTCACTGTTTCCTTGGGCAATGTGTTTTCACTGGATAGAGGCTGCAGGGTTGATTCAAGATCCCAGACCACAGTGTACTTTTTTGGGTGAGTTTCAAGCCTGGAGACTCATGTTTACAGAGACTTAATTCTGGTGCGTCACATTTCTCCACCTTTCTCATGAAACACTCTTAATGAGCCTAATGGGTTTTTTTTCAGTGGCTAAAATCTTGGCAAGTAAGGATTTATCAGCTGTCTGCACCTATGAAACCCAGTAATATTTGACTCTGAGGGTAAAAGAGAAACTTTCTAATTGTGAGAGTGAGATAGCAACAGCAAAACTGGTCTTGCCTCACCAGTAGGTTGAAACTTGATGGGCAAAAGTTTTTTGTCTGGAGTACAAAAGACAAGGAGATCATGTGTCACAGGTCACCGTGGCTCAGCCGGGCTGTGAGGGAGCAGAGAGCACGATACTTACTATGATATTGCACAAAACCAAGAAGAACGAGATCTCCCTCAATACTCTTCTTTTCCAGCTCAGGTGAGAGTATGTATAGATATAGGACAGGGAAGCTTTCCGGATCTCCTGTCCCAGCTCCAGCACGCTCACCCGTCTCTGGCTATAGGCTTCATGATTCTGCTCTTTAGTGTCTTCCTCCTTGCCAGGAGGTGTCTGGCTGTGCTCCTGTTTGCTGCTCAGCGTGGTCTCCTCTTCCCCAGGCAGCTCTGCAGCCACCACGTGTTGCCCTGCATGTCCGGCGTGTTTTGCCTCAGTCACTGCTACAACGCGCCGCCGGTGGAGCCCATCGATGACAAAAACATTTTGAGTGATGTTCTGAAAGATGAGGAGGATAGAGTAGAACAGGATGAGGCTGTTAAGCAGGTCCCTGGGGTCAGTGGCCACCAGGGCCACAATGGAGAAGTAGGACATGCCGATTTGGCCGAGGGCTGCCCCCATCAGCAGGACCACGTCCAGGCTGCGGGTTGGGTTCTTCAGCGTGTCCAGCTCCTTTTTTTCCAAGGCGTGGATGATTGTCCCGATCACGGCACCCACGCTCATCAGGGGCAGGAGCACAATGTAGTAGGAATAATAGATCACAAAAACCTGTCGGCTGGGGGCCAGGCTGGTGGCCTGGATCTGGTACATCATGAAGACACAGGCCCCGATGACTACAGCAACGGTGCCCAGGAGTGGCCCAATGACCACTCCCTGGAGCTTGAATTTGGGCTTGGTGTGGGGGATGTGGTGGTGGCTGATGCGTCTCCCCACGTTCTTCCACATGACGTAGAGCACAGAGCAGCAGACTAGGCAGTACTCGGTGTTGAAGGGGTAGAGCAGGATGTAGCCCTTCTGGAAGACTTTGCAGATGGTTGTGTTTGGGCATGTGCACAAGGTAGTCTCGTTGCCTGGAGCATGAGAAAAGGAATGCGACAATTAAGAGGGAGATGGCCTGGATTTCACGGCTGTCTTTGGGAGTTTCTCATGTGCAGGCACAACATGTGTGTCTGTGCCTCAGAAACAAGGATCAGCAGGAAGTTAAATGGCTACTGCTCAGCCCTAGAGGATGTGAGGATTCAGAACAACACAGTTTAGCAAATGTCTTTTCCTGTCCATGGTCAACATGGGTGGGAGAGACCTCTTCCTTCACAGCAAAGCCTTCTCTATCTCTGCCCCTGGAATATTAGATTCCCCTTTTCTTCCTCTATATCCTCAGAAAGAAAAGCACAGCAATTACATGAGCCTCTTCTAGTCTGGCAATCTTGTGCTTGCAGTTAATAGGTTAAAATGAGCAAAAATGCTAATTTATGGTGGGCTTTTCCTTTCCTAGACCTCAGTTTCAGGGTTTCATAGCAGATCCCCTTCCTCCAGGTGAAGATGTTCTCCCCTTGCAGCCCATTTCCTTGAGATAGCCTCCAATAATAGGGAAGTTGCAGCATTTGGGGGAACTGGAGATACCTGAATCACTGGGACCCAGAGGCTCCCCAGAGAAGTGCACCAGCACCAAGCCCCACAGAGTCCAGGAAGGGTTTGGACAATACTCTGAGGCACATGGTGGAATTCTTGAGGATGGTCTTGTACAGGACCAGGAACTGGACTTGATGATCCTTGTGGGTCCCTTCCAACTCAGCATATTCTGTGATTCTGTGGTTCTGTGAAATGTTGTTTCCCTAGGAATCACCTGTGTCAGCCTAACACCAATGGGGATGTGAAGAAGGAGCCTTGCCTGCGAATCTCTGCTCCACCTCGCGCAGCTGAGACTCGATCTCCACGTGCAGGGTATCGTTGGTCACGGCCAGGAGCCAGAGGAGGAGGTTGGTGGCTATGGTCAGCATCAGCCCACACCTGGGAGGAGACACAGGACTTGTACAGTGTGTGGAGATGGTTCATGGCCAGAGTGTCCTTCCCCTCTCGCTGGCCCACGCACAGATTTGAGCACACATGGGGTGTTCATGCCTGCTCTGCCTGAGGCTTGTGGGGTGTGGCTTTGCACAAACACAGCTGAGCACATTCCCTCTTGCCATTTCCAAAGAAGCAGGACAGACAGTGCCTAGTGAAACTGGCCTAAGCTGAGATATCTCCCAGTGATAGGAATGGGGAGACCACCCTCTCTCATCCTCCAGTCTGTAAGCTGGTCCCTGCCACAGGCAGCAGGAAGACGTTTGGGAGGAATGAACAAGCTTTGCAGCAGTCCAAGGCACAAAGGAAAACTGAAGGGAGCTGGTGAGCACAGGTCAGTGGAGGGAGGATGGGTCTGAACAAGGCATAGCTTGGTTCTAGTGTGACCCAGAATATAGGGTCTGTGTAGGATAAAATGAACACAACCTTAGCAGGAATCATAATGGGCATCACAGGCAGAAAGGAAAAGGTTTTTTAGACCAGTAGAAGGAATTTTTCTCCTCTTTTTTTACCTGGTGAAGTTGTGCTGGACTTGAATGCAGTCCTTAGAGTGATGCCACAGAAAGTAAGCCTGCAAGTGGAGAACAATAACAACTTGAGCAGGGTGAAGTTGGCCGCTGGCTGCACACACGGGGGAAAGGGACAGGTAGACAAGAAGGTACAGGCCCAAGCAGGAGCAAACCTGCTTCTGTGCAAGGGTGCAGGGACATGTGTGCATCTGCACTCCAGTGCTGAGGCAGGTGCTGACATCCTTGGGTAAGGGCAGCTTTTCTGTGTGACTGCACTGAATGCACATCCTGGAGCTCTGTGTTCCTCTGTTCTGTCCATGTGGGTGTTGGCTGCTGAGGTGGGAATTAGTTTACTTTTCAAATATGGCTTTGGGTCTGTAAAGAAGAGGGCTGGTGTTGAATAACAAGGTAAAAATGGTGTGAGTTATCTTTGTGTACAAAGGATTTTGTTGGGCGGATGGATTGGCAAATACAAAGAGGGGCTGAGGCTTGGGCTGGTGCAAAGACATCTCTGGCAAAACCTGAAATTTCTTCTCCTCTCTCCTTACTTTGCTTCAAATCAAATTCCTCTGGATCCTATCGTATGTCAGGTATTTCTAGGCTAATTTTTTAATCTTTCTCCCCCATCTCTCAACATGGCACACGGGGAATGCAGGTAGCATTTGAAGTGGCGTGTGATGCTTTAACGCCTTCAATGCTCAGGAGAATGCCCCATGTTCATTCACTTCCCCACATGTCCCAGCTTCCCCCCAACCCTGGGGCTCGCAGGAGTGGGACAGAGAGAATAAACAAGCTTCCAGAAGGGTAACGTGCAGTACCTGGGTGCAAATAAAAAGGATTCCAATGCTGGGGAACACAATTTCCACCCTGGATTTGCAGTGGATGAGGATTGTGCTGTAGCCAATGTGAAACACATTCAGGAGGATGCTGCACATGCCAAACAGCAGCACTGACCCTGGACAAACAGCAAAGCACCAGTAAATAAACACAGACATTTCTGTGGAGCATATGAGCTTGGCAGGGGACAGGAGGTGTTTGCTTCTTGGATTTGTATGGAGCTGGCAGTCTTTCTCCTGGAATTCTCATGATTTTAGGAGAAGATGACAAAGGAGAGCCTTATTCCTGAACCTGATTGGGTGCTTTGACCGGTTAACGGTGTTAGGAAAATGCAAGGTATTTTCTTGTGCTTGGATACAAGGTGGGAATGGGGTTTTTGGGCTTTTTTGTGCAGTATGGAATGACAGGGGTAAGTTAATGGTGGGTGATGCTTTCTGCCTTGTGGAGGAAACCTGAGATGAACACAGGTCAGCTAAGGCTTGTAGCAGCCCCATCTGCAGGAGCTGGGACCCTTTGATTGTTTCTCTCTTTTGCCTTGGACATGTCTCTACAGCTTTAGGTACTCGGGTACCTTGCAGCTTCCTTCAATTGATTCTCCATGCTTAGTTAACAAGACAGTGCCTAATTGAAAACTCCATAGTAGACCAGAGGCATGACTGCTGGGAGAAGGGTAATTTCTCAAAGTGGGGCAAATACTGAAGGGAAAATCTCTCTGGAAAGCCTGGGTGTCACTGGGATGTGACTCACTGGGTAAGAATCCTTCCCTGGCAACAAGGCTGCAGTGATGTTAAACAAGGATGACGGCGACATAAGGCCACTGGTGCTCTTGGAGAGTAAACACGGTGATTCTCCTCTCACTTTTCAAAGTGCTCCTGCCTAAAACCTTTCCTGTCTTTCCCATGGTGCTCAGTTGCTGGCTTGGAAGTGGGTTATGCCTGGATTGCTCTTTGCGAAGGGACCAGAGAGCAAAGTTGGACTGGAGGCTGAGGGAAGCCGAGTTTCAGGCTTTCCTGTGGCACCCACTGTGCCCATCAGCCTGACAGGAACTGGGAGACTCCCAGTGCCCTATCTGCATATCTGATGGCTTCTAGCTCTTCTAGTAACAGGGGAAAATTTTCTTTGCCTTCCAAGCCTTTAGAAGGAGGCATGAGAGAAGAAGTAAAAGCCAAACTTACCCCTAATCCAGATGGCTCCAGCGTGGGAGTCCCGGTAGAGCACTGCATGTGGCTGCCGGCTGGTGCCCAGCAGGTAGTAAATAATCCAGAACAGGCACAAGACCTTGAGGATGGAGAGCAGGATCCAGACATCTGCCAGAGTGATGGCCACCTGGTTGAAGATCATGCTGCTGATGAAGGCACTGCCCAGAAACACCACGTTCATGGCCAGCAGCCCCGAGAAGAGCTGCCCAGCCTTCTGAGCTTGCCGGTCCCTCTGCTGCACTGAAGAGCAGTGACGGTACAGCCAGAACTTCTCATAGTGGATCTTGGAGGTGTCTGTTGGAGCTGACGCTGACCTGCTCTTGCAGTGATGGCAGGGCCTAGAGACTTTCTTGTCAGACATGGCTCATCTGCCTGGGGGTCACTTGCTGCATTGAAAAGAAGGGAGGTTTAAAAGGGGGATGTGCTGAGATGGGAGGTTGTGTGCTCTGCTGTGAAGGCCACTTGTGTGGTGACCTCTCTTCTTGCTTTGCAGCTTCCCCTTCCTTCTCCAGGAGCTGAATGAAGGTGAAAAGGAGATTGGTTTTTAGCTCAGGTTAGGCGTTAAAAATTTCCCAGTGGACAGAGTCATTGCAGGGCACTGGGGAAAGGCTCTTTTGCCAAAACCTGTCCAGAGACACCAGAATTAAAGTGTGTATTTGATGTCTCTGCCCTGCCCCACCAGTACTTGGAGCTGCTGGGACCAGAGGTGCTCAAACAGTTCCCACCCTTACCTTTCACAGCTTCTCCAGCCCTGGGTTCAGGTTTTTTCCTTTCCCTTTGTTGCTGTAAGGATTTGGTGGAAATGAAGAGCAAGCTCAGACCTGCTCTGAAATTCAGAGCTGTTTGATTTTCAGTTGATGAGTCCTGCCTCTTCCTTTTGTTTTTGGGCTCTGAGAGTTAGAGGTTCCTTGAATGGTCACACAAACTGTGGGAGAGATGGAGAGAATAAACAAAGGATCTGTAAAGTTTGGAATAAGCTGCTGGGAAATGATCCAAACTCCCACCCAGGTGGGCTGAGACTGGGACACAATTAGTTCCTGTTTTTCTTTCTTTTTCTTCTTGTAGCACAAGGCTGTGAGGACACTGACACACAGCTGGAAGGATTGGCCCAGGTAGACATTCAGAGCCTGGGAGCTTTTCCATCCAGCTTTTGGTAAAATCTTGGTAGGACTATATCGCTCTTCAGAGGGAAATCTTGCTCACATAAAGCAATCAGGCAAGATCAGCCTTTCTATAGATTTGGTACATGGAAGGATGCTTTCACTCCAGAGAGTGGCTCTGGCTGTAGCGAAGGGTGGCTGGAGTGAAAGAAAAGCCCCCTGACATGTGTTTGAGAGGGGGGGAAACCTGAAACGTTCTGTGATAGATAGTCTTGGGGAGAAATTGTTTGAGGAGGGATTGAAATTTAGTGTTTCCCTTTTCTTTTGCATGTGCACAGAGGTGCTCAGTCTGCCCTTTCCCCTGGACTCTGAGGTGAGCTGATCCTCTGGGTTTTGTGGCTGGCAGCAGGGATTCAGCATTTCTCTCTGAGCTGGTGAGTTTAGAGGGTCCATGAAGAGAGGATGGACCTCTCTATGGAAGGAGAAGATTAATTTGTGTCGCCCAGGATGAACCCCCAAGCCCTTAGTTACTTGGCACTTCTCTTAGTGGAGATTGATCCTAAAATCTTCCCCATTTGTCTCCAAATTTCTCCTAACTTAGTAGCAGAGGGGCAAACTTCCTCCCCTCTTCCAGGGCCATAATTCCTCTGCTCCCAAGCAGGCTTAGAAGCCATAAAATCCGCAGGAAGCCCCTTCAGGCTGCACCAGAAGGTACCCAAGTGCCCAGACAGGGCTGCACACAGAGGGACCCAAGCCCTCAACCCCGTAGCTGTGCTGTGGGGAGCACAGCCCTTACCTGCCTGCAGCCTCCTGCTGCCTGAGGAGCCGGCACAGCCTTGGGTACAGCCGATCTTAAACCTGTGGCTGGAATGCCACCAGGATGCACGGAAGACTCTGACAGCCCCAGGTGCAGACAGGAGCCGTCAGGGCTGCTCCTCACTAAATGCGGCCTCTGCTCCCAGCCCATTGATTTATTTTCTTTCCACCTTGTTTACTTTGTGTCTATTATTGTCATTACATTAATTACTCAGTGGGAAGCTCTCAGAGCTGCCACGGGCAGCCAATGGGGAGCAGCTCCTTTATGCACCTGCTGGGTTGCCCCACGCCAACGGGCTCAGCTCAGGATGTGCCAACTGGTAAAACCACAAGCGGTGGTGACTAATTTGTGCCATGGCTCAGGCAGGTGTAGAGCTAATCTCCTGGCACAGGCTTGCACTGGGAGTGCTTACTCACACTGCCTTGGCCAAAATCCACTTGAGTTCCCCACTCCCTTGTTTTTAGGTAGAGCCTAAGATTTTTTTCCTTACATGTACCATTTCTTTGTGCTTTTCTCCAGGGCACAAATCTGACCCAAAAGGTGAACCTTGCAGTCCACCCCTGCACTGTTGCAGGGATGACACCAGTTTGACGCCTTTTTGGAAGAAAGGTGCTGTTCTTGGAGGTGATAACTACAACCTACTAATGCTGACTTCAGAGTGAGACCCACATATGCCAACCCCACAAGCTTGGCCATGTGGGGTCAGGGATGCTGTGCTGTTCTTGATCCTTCTCCTTCTGCAGGGCAAACTGATTCTGCTTTGGGACTCTGTGGTGAGATGATGCCCCAGGTTTTGCGGCTGGCAGCAGGATTCAGTGTTTCTGAGTTGGTGAGTTTAGGGGGTCCATCAGGAGAGGATGGACCTCTCCTGGGAACGAGAGGACTTATTTGTGTGTCCCAGGATGAACCCCCAAGCCCTGAGGTCCTTACAGCTGGCAAACATGTGAGCTGGGAGTTCAGAGCCATGAAATAATTCCTAAGAAGCTGATTAGGGGTAGGAGTGGGCGGGAGAGCAGAGGTTATCATGTGTGGGGATGTGACGAAAGGGATGGAAAACAAGAGTGAAAGGGGCCCATTTCTCCGGGGTGAGAACACCTGGTGTGTGCTGGTGTAGCCATTGTTTGATGTCTGCCAGCAAAAGGGTCATGTTTAATGTCTGACCAACCCTTGCACCTCTGTGGTGGAGCCCAGGTGCTCCAGTCTGGGCAGGTGTTTGTGAATACCCATGGCTGGATTTGTTCTACCTTCCCCCAAAGCATCAGCATCTCCAGCCTGTCTGGACAACTTGCTTGGATGTCCTACCTCCTTGCTTTCACATTTTGAGATCCCCTGAGTGCAATTGAGCTCTTTCAGGGGCCTCACTCTTTTCCAGACTCTGATCCAGAGATCAGCAGGGAACTGGAATATCCCAAGAGCCACTTGGTGGCCTCTTTGTTGGCCAAAGCCAGCTCTTTCAGTGCAAGGCATTAACAAACCTGCTCTTTTTCAGTGCTATGATCCTAAATTGGGGTGGCCATACAGAAGTGGGAAATGGAGGCCATGAGTTGGAATGTATCCTAAAGTTTGGCTGAAATTGGAGGTTTTTCCTTCAAAGATGGATCTGAAATAAAATGTTGGTGTCTGCTGTGCTCCAGTAGTTTTGTTAATGTGACTGTGCATCTGTGTTGCAAAGATGAGGCATCCTTCCTTGTCTGACTTGCCCTATCTTGGCTTTGGAGCTGAAATTGACCCCAGAGGAGTTGTAAAGCCCTGGAAGACTGGTTAATCCTCCTTATTTGGTCTTTAATATGAAGAAGAGCAGGTGTTTTACTGGAATGTATTGACACAAGTTTAACTAAGTCATTAAGTAAGCAAGTATGCAGGATAGGGCAGGAGAAGGTGAGCCCAGCTCACTGGATCAATCACAGAAATCACTGCCCTGGAGAAGCTGCCTTCACTCAGAGGTTGGGAGAAAGCTGGTAAACGTTAGGAGCGATGTTTGCCCCTCTGCTATCAGCAGTGTGCTTATTAATGGTGTTATCTGTGCACTTAGCAGTGGTAACAGCCAGGCCAGGCCCAGCAGGTCTGTAAACAGGGCCCGGGAGGAAGGAGATCCGTGCCCAGCCGCTGTGTTTGCCCGAAGGCCACCTGAGCAACACTGGGCTCCTCACATCTCCCCGGCTGGCCCACGCCCTTCCTTTGGTGCTGATAACTGTGGCAGTGATGTCTTCTTGGGGCTGGGAGCGAGAGATGTCTAGGGTGACTGCAAAGAACAGCTTCATCCAGCGTGGATGAGGGTGAGCTGTGCTGCACTGCCCAGCTCTGTTCCTTCATCCCCTTTGATGGGTTCTGGGGGTATGGCCTGGCTCCACTTATGAGTGTGTCTCTATTTTCCCTGCTGGCTCTTGGTACAGGTCCTTTTGAGCTCTTGCCAGCACTGAGTTGCTCCTCGCTGCTAAGGACCACTGGGAAGTGCCTCCTCTGCCACCACCTTCTGACCTGGTTCTCAGCACACCACTAGAGCAGATCCTGCTCACAGGCACCTTGTGCTGCAATCCCATCCCTCATTGCCAGCCATGTGACCTTCTCAATCCATCCACTTTTCATCTGCTGCACTGACAGATAATAATTAACTTGGATTCCTCCCATCTCAGACACACCTCAGAGCAAATCACCCAGATAAATGGTGTTTTGTTTTGGTTTTTTTCCCTAATAAAACAAATCTCACCCTCAAATAACAGATAATTAAGAAGCAGAGGAGGGGATGCAAAACTCAGATAAGGGTGGGATGATGGCTCAGGCCTGACCCTAGCTGTGGTCTTCCCTGCTCTTTTCTGAGCACTGATTTCTGATCTCCTGCTCTTCATCTCTTCCCTCTTTTGCTGCTCTCCCTTGCTGGCTCTGGCACCGTGTCCCTCAGGCCAGGGTCTGAACTGAGACCTCTTTGACACTCACACATTGTCTCAAGTCCTGGGACTGGAGCTCCGGAGCTCAACCAGTGCTGAGCTCTTAACCCTGTCATCCCCTGGGGAGTGATATTTATTTGTGGGGCTCAGAGTTCCACCAAACCCCTGCAGCACAGCAGGTGCTCAGATCCCTGGGAGGTCAAGGTGGATTTTATACCAAAGTGGGTGAATCTGGAAGCCCCTGGCAAGACATGGTGAAGCCCAGGGCAGCCCTTTGCTTTCCTGTAGCTCTTCATTTGCAGTGACTGCCATTTAAACAGTCACCCTGAGGCACATCTCTGTCCTGGTTCCCCATCCCTGCATGGGGATGGGATCTCTACTCCATAAGGCTCTGGCAGGAGCAGTCAGCAGGATGCTGCTGGTGGCCTTAGGGCCCAGCCTCGTCCTCTGCTCTGACACAGGCTCTCTGCTCACCCAGCTCACATGCCTCAGTTTCCCTCCTTCCAGGCATGGAAGACAGAATTACCAGCAGTGCTTTTCTGCAGGGATCTGTCACAAAGACGTGTGTACAAAGGGCCAAGTGTGATCCCTTTGTGTAACTCAGGTACTCTGTGTTTGTGGTGTCCTCCCTTTCCACCAAACCCACCAGCAGGAAGATATATTCCACTCTTTAACCGGCCTGTGAGGAGCTGTGTCCCGCTCTTTAACCGGCCTGTGAGGAGCTGTGTCCCCCTCTTTAACCGGCCTGTGAGGAGCTGTGTCCCCCTCTTTA